>UESW01002566.1:106640-195745 GCA_900491605.1 Calamus simplicifolius
AATACTCCAAAATTTTATCAAGATTTTATAAAATATATTTTGACAAGTTTCAGATGGTTGAATTTCAATTATTTTTCTCTGAAACTGTCATTGGAGTCGACACCTCAGAATGAGGAGTCGACACCTCTGACTGTGTCGCTCTCGGTCCCTGACCTTGGAGCCGACACCCGTGTAAGTGGAGCCGACTCCAGTTCGAGCGCTGACTGTGTTAGCGATTTGGAGTCGACACCCGACTTTGCGGGAGTCGACACCTGGGATTCCAAAATCGATTTATTAGGGCAGAGTCGACACCTAGTCATTTCGTTACTCTTCGAATCCTCACCAAATCCCTCCAAAACTCTTCCAAAACCTCCCCATCTCTAATTCCACTTCTCTCAAGCCTTCCTACGGATTCAATGGCGCCTAAGAGGAGAGGTTCGGTGATTGGAGCGACCGTGGTGACCGGGAAGCGTTCCGTAAGGCGACCCATCCGCGAGCCGTCTCCAAGTGAAGATTCCTCCACCGATTCAGACAATCCTAACGCCACTTCACCTCACCTCAGGTAGATACCCTAGCAGGGAGGGTAATCACTATGGGAAGAAAAGTTGATTTCGAACTTTTTGAATCCGAGGGTTTTTCGATTGGTAGGCAACTTAAGGAGCTTGGATGGGATAAAGTATGCTCTCTTGATGTTCCTACATACCCAGCACTAGTAAAGGAATTTTACTTTAATTTAGCAAGAGGAGATGGTGGTTTAGTAAGCACTGTTAGAGGAAAACGGATTCACCTTACATTTCACAAATTAGGAAATCTCCTGAGCATCCCCATTACTGGATTAGCTGCTGATGTGCACAGTGAGAGATCAGCTGCCCTATCAAGGATGTTAGGGAGAGGGGTTACTGAATTTGAGGAAATTAGGGCTAATCAGTTGCCCTTGGAATTAAGGTTGTTACACAACATTTGCAGCAGAATTTTGTTTCCGAAGACCGGACGTTTTGAGTATGTCTCCGAGCGGGACATTGTTGTGATGGATAGTGTATTGACCGGTCAGCCCATTAATCTAGCTGCTATGATGATATTTTACATGGCCGAGGCTGGAGGAAAGAGAAGATCGTCACTACCTACGGCATGATCTTAACTATGGTATTCAGAAGCCAAGGGGTTGTAATTTTGGATAATGAACCCTCCAAGAGCCTGAGACATACTGATTATTATAGCTTGGCCACTTTACATCGAATGGGATTTGTCAAGATTAATGTCAGTGGGAAAGGAAAGGGAACTTGGATGAGAGAGTCCCCGAGCCTAGACATTCTGTATCTTGTGAGGCTGGTCCGTCTATGAGGATTCCATCTCCACATCCTAGTAGTCCTGCTCCTGCTCCTGTCCCAGTACCAGTGATTCCATCTACTTCATCTGCTTCATCAGTCGGATTTTCAGACCTTCAGTTAGAGCAACTCAGAAGTCTTCTTGCTGCTCAGAAGGACGAATTAAAGACTGAGTTTGACAACAAATTTATGAATCTTAAAGAAACTCTTTATTCATTAGATGATCGGATTGCCAAAATTGAATCAACTCTTAGCTCTTCTACTGTATCTTTAAGTGGTGATTTGAAGAACATCTTTGAAGAACTTAAAGACATTTGTGGAGATTCTGAAATCTATTCAAAGTGCAATGCCGAGTTACAAGATAAAATTATCACTGCTTGTACGTTTGTTGATGAAAGACTAAAAGACTACGTCAAGCTTCAGTCTGAAGGAATGCAGAAGATTGTAGATCATTTAACAAGGATTATTAGAACTAATTTTTGATCTTCATGTAATGATGTAATGAATTCTGATGTAATGGAAATACAATCTTGATGTAATGAAAGTTTAATTTTGATATAATGAAAGTTTTTGATATGATGATGTGCAGTTTAATGTAATGTCAAAGTTCAGTTCCATTTTGTAATACTTTTGATGCAATGAAATTACCTTTTGATCTATCAATTTATTTATGACTTAACTTCTTTTTTCTTTTTGTTGATTACAAAAAAGGGGGAGAAAGTTATGTCGTATATGCATTGATTAGCAATTGATTGATTAATTGGAGAAAGTTATGTTGTATATGCATTGATTGGTTATGCTTTAATTAGCATTTATTTAATTAAACATGAACAATTGATTATTTGAACTTCATAGGGGGAGCTACCTTATTCAGGGGGAGCTTACTTAAGGATCACTCTTGAAAATTTTAATTTAAGAATACTATGCATATACTCAATGTTTTTATAATCATCAAAAAGGGGGAGATTGTTGACCCAATTATTGATTTTGATGATTAATAAAGGAATTGAGTATATTTATTTGATTACTAATGGATTTGAGAAGTGTTTCAGGAGTTAAAATTATTTGATCAATTTAAATGAATTAAGAAACATGTTTTGAATCAATGCAAAACTTCAATTTCAAAGTTTCAGAACCTGGAGTCGACACCTAGAATCCCTGGAGCCGACCCCATGGCCATTCAAATTTTATTCTGATTTTTGATACGGTTCGGAGCGACACCCAGAGTTTCGGAGCGACACCCAGAGTTTCAGAGTCGACACTTACAGTGTCTGGAGCCGACTCCGATGCGGGGATAGAACGTTTTTTTTGAGCATTTGGAGCCGACACATACAGTATTCGGGAGCCGACACTTACTTTTTGAGCCGACTCCTCAACGAACTCGAAATTTCTATTTTTGGAAAAATGATCTGGAGCCGACACCTGAAAAGTTGGAGCCGACTCCAACCTGACTGGGACAAAAATTTAAATTGCCAGATCAGCTCTAACGGTAATATTTCCTTTTTACCTAATTTCTAATGGATATATTTTTTTCCAGGTACACTCCAACGGCTAGTTTCATCCCAAAAACGGATTGAAGAAAATCTATAAAAAGGAAAACACCCGTTTGAAAAAAAAGACGGAAATAGACAAAAATTTTAAATCAAAAATCCGAGAAAGCCTGAGCCTGAATCTCAAGAGAAAAGCATTCAAACTCAAATCCTTCCACTCCAAAAAGCTCAAAGAGGAATCCAAGGCCCCAAATCAAAAAATCGGTGGATTTCCCAAATTGAAGAAAAAGCTCCGTTTCTTCCATTTCCAATCTTCTCAACTGCAACGACTATGAGGGATTAAAGCTGAGGCTTGATTCATCATTCCAAAGGAAGAAGAGGAAAAGAAGAAAAGCTCAAATTCAATCATCTCCAAACAGGCTTTTCTAAACTTGTTTACTTTATTTTGAATATTTGCTCAACTAAGGAGCTGTGAATCATTGTAAAACATTCTTATATTTATTTGTGCTAGTTCTATTAAGGGATTGAACTAGTGGAGGTTGTTAACCTCGGTCAAGCTAGATTAGCTTGAGTTTAGGGTTTTGTGCTGGTGAGCCCAGAAAACCGGCTGGGTTCATTGTGATCCCAAGGAAAAACAACAAGTTGTGAGTTGTGCTCTTGTAAAACAACTCGGCTGTAATCTAGTTGTTATAGTGTGGACCCAAGTAAATCTTGGGAGTGAACGTAGGTGTTGGATACACCGAACCACTATAAAATCCTTGTGTTTGTCGTGCATTCATTATCTCTATCTTTATCTCCTTGTTTGTGCTTTATATTTGCATTGCAATTAATTTCATTTAACTTAAAGCTAATAGTTTTCAAAAGGTTTAAATTTTTAAAGAACCAATTCATCACCCCCTCTTGGGTTGCCATCTGGGCCAACAGTCGATATCTGCACCTACCAGAGGTGCTGGACCCCTGAGACTTGGAAAGGAGGGGGAACCGGCCAAGCACCTGCTAGCCTTCCCCCTGGGGGAGGACCCGACGCAGACCATCCAAGTTGGGGCCCTACTTTCGGAGGAAGCCGCAACCAGCTCCTTGCTTTCCTATGGGCCAACGCTGACATCTTCACCTGGTCGACGTCCGACATGCCAGGCATCCCGGAGGAGGTGATTACCCACCAACTCAACATCAAGCCGGAGTGCCAACTCGTTTGGCAGAAAAAGAGGAGCTTCGCCCCAGACAGACAGAAGGCCATAGATGAGGAGGTGCGTAAGTTGGTGGCGGCCGGCCACGTTCGCGAAGTGCACTATCCGACTGGCTGGCGAATGTCGTGATGGTTCGCAAGGCCAGTGGGACTTGGAGGATGTGTGTGGACTTCACCGACCTCAATAAAGTGTGCTCCAAGGACAGCTTTCCACTGCCTCGGATCGACCAGTTGGTAGATGCTACGTCCGGCCATGAGACCCTCAGCTTCATGGACGCGTTCTCGGGGTACAACCAGATCAGGATGGACTCGGCTGATGAAGAGGTGACCTCCTTTATAACTGAGAAGGGGATATATTGCTACAAGTGATGCCGTTTGGGTTGAAGAATGCGGGGGCCACCTATCAGAGGTTAATGAACAAGGTCTTTGAGGACCAGATCGGGCGTAATATGGAGGTATACGTGGATGACATGCTGACCAAGAGCATCAATGCTGTCGACCATGTTGCCGACCTTGCGGAGACCTTCGGCAATCTCTGCCGATACCAGATGAGGCTGAACCCCCGCAAGTGTGCCTTCGGGGTTACAGTAGGTAAGTTTCTGGGCTTCATGGTGACGCAGCGAGGAATCGAAGCCAACCCCGATAAGATTCGAGCCATCTTGGATATGAGGCCCCCGGCTAACAAAAAGGAGGTGCAGCGCCTGACCGGGAGGGTGGTAGCCTTGAGCCGCTTCCTGTCACGGTCGACAGAGAGGTGTATGCCTTTCTTTAAGGCACTGCGCAAGGTCAACATCTTCGAGTAGACGAAGGAATGTCAGGAAGCCTTCGAAGAGCTAAAGAAATTTTTATCCACTCCTCCACTACTGTCCAAGCCGAGGGGCAGGGAGGAACTCTTTCTGTATCTTGCGACCTCCCCCGAGGTCGTCAGCTCCATTCTTGTCTGCATGGATGCTGACGGAGCACAGAAGCCGATCTACTACACTAGCAAAGTACTTCATGACGCTGAGACAAGATACTCCAAGACCAAGAAGATCATCTTCGCCCTAGTTGTCTCCGCTCAACGCTTCCGACCTTACTTCCAAGCTCATCCAATCGTGGTGCTCACGGACCAACCTCTTCGGACTATCTTGTCCCATCCTGACACCTTCGGTCAACTGGCCAAGTGGGCAATCAAGTTGGGGGAGTTCGACTTGTCCATTTGGCCGAGGTCTGCAATGAAGTCCCAGGTGTTAGCCGATTTTTTGATCGAGTGCACTTGGGCCAAGGAGCATCAGAAGAAGTCGCACCCGGAGGCGCACGTGGAGTCCCCTAGGGCTAAGGAAGCATGGAAGGAAGACTGGATCCTTCATGTAGACGGAGCGTCGAATTCTCAAAGGAGTGGGGCTGGACTCATTCTTGCGACCCCCGAGGGGGAGGTGGTGGAGTATGCCCTCCGATTTCTTTGCCCAACCACCAACAACCAGGCGGAGTATGAAGCCTTGCTGGCAGGGATGAAGCTAGCCAAGGAACTCGGTGCGAAATATCTGAGGGCCTTCACGGACTCTCAGCTTGTCTCTGGGCAGGTCGCTGGGGAGTATGAGGCTAGAGACCCAACTATGTCCCGTTACCTGAGCAAAGTGCAATCCAAGGCTTCTTAGTTTTTCTACTTGCGCGTCAGCTACATTCCCCAGGCGGAGAATGCCAGGGCTGATGCACTGTCTTGCTTGGCCACTTCGGCCCTTGGGAAGGACATACGTGGAGCACCTGCAAGTCCTGAGCATTAAGGTAGCGGAGGAGGCTCTGCCGGTCGAGAAGGAGCCCTCTTGGATGGATGCCTACGTTCGATACCTGACTGATGGTGCCCTCCCTGAAGACCCAGCTGAGGCTAGGCTGCTCAGGCGGCGGGCCTCGAAGTTCCTGATAATGGACGGGAGGCTCTATTGAAGGTCATTCTTGTACCCGGTCCTTAAGTGCGTCGGCCCCACGGAAGCTGATTACATCCTACGAGAAATCCATGAGGGCATCTACGGAAGTCATCTGGGGGGCAGAACCCTGGCATACAAAGCCCTGAGGCAGGGGTACTACTGGCTAACCATGAGGGAGGACGCGGTAGAGCTCGTCAAGAAGTGCGATAGCTGCCAGTGCCATACCAACATCCAGCGACAGCCGATGTCCCAGCTGACCCCCCTGGCGACACCTTGGCCCTTCACCCAGTGGGGTATGGACATTTTAGAACATTTCCCTTAGCCTCCGATCAGCGCAAATTCCTGTTGGTGGCCATTGACCACTTCACCAAATTGATCGAGGCCGAGGCACTCGCCAAGATCACCGAGAGTAAGGTGAGGTCTTTCTTCTGGAAATTCATAATATGCCGCTTCGGCCTACTTTTCCTTCCCACATTGGAACCCCTGGAGGTAGGCATCCGTTGAAGTCTCGGCCAGCTCGTCCGCGTAGCGTTCGGACTCCTGGAACTCTTCCATGGCCCTTGTGGCCCTAGCCTCGGCGGCAGCCTCCACCTCTGCAGCCCGGGCCTCCTTCTCCGTGACCAGAGAGGCCGCCGCCCTCTCTTCCTCTTTAGCATGCTCCGCCTCCTCCTCGACATGACTTGCCTTATTTTCGGCCGCCTGAATGGCCGAGTTCAGCTCGGCGATGTGAAGGTTCCGGGCCTCAATGGCGCTTTCGGCCTCCGCAAGCTGACTGAGCGCCGCGCGGAGTCGATTGGCTTTGGTCTTCGCTCTGCTCTTGGCCTTCCTTAATTTGTCGGCTCGGTCGGTCCTTGTCGATTCTAGGGCCCTTTCTGCTGCCTCAGCTCGGGCCTAGGCCTCCTCGGCATCCCGCCGGGCTTGGTGGATAATGGCCTTCCCTTCATTTATTACATCCCTAGTGGCTCCCAGGGAGTTGGTCACATGCATTCAAAAGTCAGCCATGCTAACTATTGGGTATTTGAAGCAAAGGGCAAAGAAGGTCGCTTACCTGGACGAGGGCTGCAAAAGCTTCCCTGAAGAACCTGGATGCCCCCAGTTGCCTGAACTCCTCCTGGAACTCAGGCAAGATAGCCTGGGACATGAGCCGCTCTGCTCGACGCCCGTCATTCATTAGGGAGAATCTGCGGGGGGTCGGTCTGACCCTGCTCCCTCAGCGGCCTCGGTGCGCTTGGGCTCGGTATGCTCGGGCTTAGGGCTACCCGCCGGCATTTCTTCTAGGGGGCGGGCTCACGGCCATTGATGGCCCCATGCTTGGGCCCTGCTCTGCCTCCGCCAGAGCTGGCTTGGCGGGCACTGGGGCTCCTCTGTCGCCCCCTTGACCCTCACCCCCTTCGGTGGGGTGTCGGCTGTCAGGTCCACCAGCGCGGTTGGAGACTCTTGGCGCTCGAGAGGCGAGGAGACCCGCACCATCGGATGTTTGGGTACCGGGGCCTGCTGCCCCTCGCTCAGCCCTTCCTGGGCCCTCATCCTCTTAGCAGTGGCCCTCTTGAGTTTGAGGGTCGGAGGCTTCATCGCTGCATGACATCGGTCAGAGTTAGTAAAAAAAAAGGGAGGAGGAAAAGGAAGAAGGAAAATTGGTTTAAGTACGGGGACATTTTCTACTCACCGCTTTGGGTGGTGATGCCCGCGAGGTTGTCCTCCGATAGGAGTAGGTTGTACCTAGGGATGTCGGCGGTCAAGAGTCGCCCCAACGCCTCCTTGTCCCCCCGGAGTACGGTCGAGTTGAGTTGGGCCTGAGGTCCGGGTCCCTCCACCTGGTTTTGACTTGGTCAATGTCAGCAAAAAAGAACCGAGACTTTCATCCCTTGACGGAAGAGGGGAGGAGCAACTTGAGGAAACGGTCGGGTTGGGGCTGGAACAGCCACCAACCCGCCTACGGATGGAGGGTGTAGAAGGATCGAAAAAGGAAGATTCTGGGTGTGACGGTGTAGAGATGGCATAGGATGATGAAGGCGCAGACAGTTCAGAGGGAGTTTAGGACTAATTGGGAGGGGGTCGAAGAGTAGTAGTCGAGAATGTTGGTAAAAAAAGGATGAAAGGGCAGGCGAAGACCTAACTTAAAGTATATTTCATAAATGGCCACTCTACCGGGCCGGGAAAAAACCACCCTGTCATCGGGGGTCGGAAGGAAGAGCCCAATATCTCGGGAGATTTGGTAATAGGCCCTGATATTAGCCAGGTCCTAGCCCATTACTGTAGAGGTAGTCCCTGTCGGGGATTCCGTCCACACCCTCTGTGAGGTGCCGGCGGTCGCCCAGTGCCTCCGCGCCGGAGCCCTACGGGCAGCTCGCTGTGGTTGGATAGGAACGCAGTCCTCCGGATCGGAGGACCACGAGAGGGCAGGAGAAGGGGAGGCACGAAGCCTTGAAGGAGAGATTTGGTCCTCGGGATCAACCGACGAGGACCAGGATGGGGAGGAAGCCATAGCAGGGGTTTCAGAGGAAAGAAGGCTCAAAAGGGTCAGGGAGCTAACCTAAAACAAAAATGATGGAGGCTGTTTCTGGGTTGCAGGGGAGGTCAAGAACCAGGGGAAGACGATGATGGTTGAAGCAAAGTGGCGAGATTCAGCCCTCGCTCGGGTTTTTGTAAAGTTTCAAATCATCCCACCTCGTCTAGCCAGCCACGCGGACTCCCGCTATAGGCTGAGTCGCCTCGGCAGGTGCCCAGCGCGTGAGACGATCCGTCTCCAGCCAATGATGGGACACCGTTGATGTCAGCGTCATGATGGCGATGATGGCGGTAGCTTTTCATGAATTTCGAGAGGACACCCTCGCCTCGAGGATGATTGCTGCAGATCGAACGAACAACAGTGACTGCCCCTTCACATCCCCCAGGTCGCCTGTGCTAAGTTATCGCGGTACCCAGAGATACGTGTCCAGGGATGGTTAGCAGCAGATGGGGATCAGCCACTCGGGAGGTGACACCCTTTTCGCCTTGCGGAGGTGGGCCCGCTTCGTCTCAGGAGTGAGGGGGCATCTGATGTGGCTGATCCAGCGTCGTCAGAGTTAACAGTGAAGGAAACTGACAAAGCCCTGCCTCGACCTCTGAGGTCCCCTCGGCTTTGAGCTTCTGTCTCGAGCTACCTGACACGCCCATGTGGCCCACCAACCGCCTGCAATGGCCATGTGGTCCACTACTCGCTTGCAACAGCGCGTGGCCATACCCCATAATGGCGCATGCCTGATGCAGCTAGGTCCACCTGCCATCCGCAGCGCCGCACTTGGCAGGTGGCAGGCGAGACAGGACACCTCTGACATGCCCAGAGTCGGTTGCGACCCATCACTGTCAGCCTTGCCTTCCGTCCGTTACTAGACAAAGGCACCTCGAAATCAGCAACCTTCTAGAAACAGAAAAAGGAGACCTTCGAACATGTATAAAGACCCACACTCACGACAAGAGAAGGGGCCTGAACTCTAATTCTCTAGCTCTTCTCTGCTAGTTAACTCATGTCTGTTCCCGAGTTGCTGACTTGAGCATCGAAGGGTCCCCATCGGAGCAGCCGGTCTCCGGGGACTTTCTTACAGGAGTTTGCCATGAAGGAAGATCTCCGTTCCCCGGCATTGGAGGAAGGCAACTTGGCGTCAACAACAACAACAACAACAAATGATTTTGGTTTAATAATAACATTCATACATACATACTAGATGCCTTGATTTCAAAATTTATTTCCTTTTCCTACTACAACATACTTCTAAAGAAATTGGGGAGAAAGTGCGGCTTTTCTTAGGTTATGTTTAAATGTGGTGTCTTAAAAATTAAATTTTAGAATTTTATAAATTTTTTATTTAAATAGTTGCTTTTGAAAATAAAATTTTATTTAAAAATGATAAAGTTCTATAAAAATATTATTCTATAATATTATATAAATTCCAATAAATTTATATAAATATTTTTTGCATAAATATTGAATATTTGTGCAATAATTATTCAATATTATTTCAATAATACTAATCAATATTTATTATTTCAATATAATTTTATTGTACATATTATAATATTTATGATTTATTATAAATATTTTATTAATTAAAAATTATTTGATCTATATATTTATAAAAATATGTAAATTAATCATAGAATATTTATAAATACTTATTATTAAAATACAAAAATAATAAAATTCATAAATTATAAATTAATATAAATTTAATCAAGTAATCATTATGTAATATTTAATTATTAATAAATAAATGATATGTATGTAATATTAATAATAAAATATTATATTTTAAATAAATAAATATTTTTGTAAACAAAATTTTTGTTATATTTATGTAAATTGTTTGGCATATAAATAAATTTAAATATTTTCACTACTTGCAAGTAGATTTTAGGAGGAATTTATAAATGATACTTCTAAAGATGAAATTTGTAAATGATATCACTTCGAGGGATTTGTAAATTTTAAAAAATTTTAGAAATTTTTCTTAAAGAGTAGCTAAACAAGCAATTTTGGTTTTGTAATTTTAAAATCTCCATTTCAAATGAAATTCCTCTTACAAATCCTCCATTCAAACATACTTCCATGGTATTTTGAGACTACTGACATTCTTAATGATAAGGTTAAAATCCATTAGCTTCTAACTAAGTAGCATGGGATAGCTATCCCTTATCAAACATCAGCAACAGCGTAATCGATTGTATAATATAGGAAAACATGGCCAATATATTGGACAAAGGCATGGCATTAATGAGACAAGATGGGCATACCTTTTTGTTCGACTGATGAAGCTACCAACCACCTATTGAAAAATATCACCCATAATTGTCTATAGCCATCCATACCATCCTATTTAGGTATCGAACCCCTCATGATGAAGAATGTAGATATAATCTAAATGATATGCAACGTTCCATCACCCAATTTAAAAATTAACTATAAAAAAGAAGCCCACTTAGATACTCACAAACTTTCATTTTCTCTTTCTTTATCCTAACAATCAAGTAATGGCCTTTTTTTTTTCTTTTCATTATATATCCCCATGATTGCAAAGTCTGCCTTAGCTACGCTTACACCCTCTCTCTCGTAACTTAAGTATCAAAGTACTTTCATCAAAAACCTCTCAACATCCTTTATGCTCTTTTTATTGTTGCAATCATCTCATTTCAATTGTTAGAGCTTTTTTCTTTGCCTGTCTTACCTCTTTCATTCCTAATTCATCATCTTTATCATCTCTATTGGTGCATAAGGTCTCACCATCACATCTTAGGCATCATTACTTAGAATTACATAACATGTTATTTATGCAAAAGTTTTAAATCTCATAGGATGAAAGTGTTTTAGATTTTTCATGTAATGAGAATTTTTGTTGTTTGTCCCATCTTCTTGTTTTATTTCTCCTTTGTTTCTTTTCTTTGTTTGTCTTCTTTCTTCCTTTCCTTCATTTTCTTCTTTTCCTATGTGGCTGAGTTTTGATACCTCACCCTATCTCAACCTTATTTCTTGTAGGAATAGAATATGATGACTCTATCTTTTAGGACTTGCAACCTTGATCCGAACAATGTCATAGGTTGACTATGAACATGTAAAAAAAATTGTTAGCACTTATGATTTAATCTAATAAATATATTATTAATTTTAGTTGATGTATTTAGTTTTTGTAACTATTTTTTCTTAAATAAATGGTAACTAGTCAAGATTTGAGACATAAGTAGAATGCCTTGCATATTTGAACACTTTGGGCTCTTCATTATAAGTGGAGGCTCAGGATCATGGGCCAAACCTTGAATTATTTATGCTATGATTTACATTAAGTTTTATTTGATAATTACCAATTATCTATCTAAACTATTACTTATTGATGTATGAATGATATATTGTTGTTGTGGCAGGGAGGCTCTCATGGCCATAAAGCACATAAATAGGCTTTGGTATGCTTTAGCATTCTGTCAAAATATTCGTGAAGCTATGGCCCAAGCCTCCTTCGATAATATAATATCTATTGAAAAAATTGTTCTCTCTAATTTATGCAATTTTATGCAAAGATACATGAAACAAAAAATAGTTAAAAAACAATATTGTTTAGTTCAAGACATGCTATGAGTGATATTCTCTTAAGAATGAAAATTATTCTACTTAGATGCATATGGTTGATGACTATCTCTACACCCAAGATACGATGAATTATTATTTGTTTTTTTTGAAGTACATTTTAATAAAAAAATCAAGATAAATTCAAACCAGTTATAAAGAAAATTAGCAAACTAATTGAATAATTTTTTTTCTTTTATGTAAACTCAACCTTCTCTTTTTAATACTTAAAGGGTGCACTCAAATTAACTTTATCATAAATAGTTAAAGGTATCAATTCTCTTCTCAATTGTGTTGAGTTATTTTGGATGGATAAAAATAAAATTACTTTCTATTTATAGATGTAAAGGTGTGTACGTGATTATGGACATATGCATTCATCTCACCTTCTACTTTATCTCTATGGGTTATGCATTAGTTTTAAAAAGGAAGAAGAGATAAAAAATTTAAATATTATGAAGAACTCTAGTTAACTAACTATTCTTATGCTCTGTTTACTACGTAAACTATAATGAATGCTTAAAAATGCATCGGGTGTTTTTTTGAAAGGATCAATTTGGAATGTGAAGTTTTCTCTCCGAAATCTCTTCGATTTAACTATCATGCGATTTCAACTAATTCAGAGGGTTAGAGTTTTTAAAACTTTGAATTAGTTAAATAAATTCCCAATATGTTTCGTACCAGTATAACTTTATCATAAATTCATAATATATTAGCAAAAAAGAAATGCTTTGATGCTGGCTCCATGTACAAATAGTTTATGAGATTTTTTTGGTTAAGAATTAACGGCACATTTCATTGAAATGAAATAAATAAAAAGGAAATGTCAAAAAGAAGAAAACAAGAAATAAAATAAATAAAAAAGAAAAGTCAACAAGAAGAAAACAAGAAATAAAGGCAAAAAGAAAAATTAAAGCAGGCCGGAGCTTCCAAGCTGCCAAATTCACAAGCTACCAAAATCCTATTAAAACAATATAATTTCTCATGCCAAAAAAAAAAAAAAAACACTAAAAAGACCCAAAAATCAAATTAATTGTCCCACTATATTGACACACATCCTTTGAGCAACCTTAAACCACTAATTTTCCCACTTAAACAATATTCTTCAGATAATCCACCAACCAACCCACTTCTACCTCCCACCAACAGCGACAAGCACCCCAACTACGTACCAACACCGTCCTCCCCCCTCGCTCTCTCTCTCTTTAGACATTTTGCGTCACCCCACTAGAGACCTTTGGATGCTCCGTCTCATCAGAATACCATGCATGCCTCGTGGCGTCGTACTTCTCCCCGTCACCCCACAACGCGTAGGCCTCCTCCCCATGCACGGCGTCGTCGCCGATGGTCAGCTGCTCCTCCGACATGCGCAGCGGCATCACCAGCCGTATCACCAAGCAGATGATCGTCGTCACCGTGACGTTCCACCCCATGATGAAGCCGGCGCCGACGATCTGCTTAAGGAACTGAACGCCGCCGGAGCCACCGTAGACCCCGCCGCGGGTGTTGGTGACGGGGAGGAAGAGAGAGCATAGGGTGGGCTCCGCGAAGAGGCCGGTGGTGGTGCCGCCGAGGAAGCCGGCGACGGCGTGGGTGTGGAACACGCCGAGGGTGTCGTCCACCTTCTGGAGGAGGGTCCAGCGCTTGTGGACCACCATCATCGTGAACCATGGGATGCTTCCGGAGAGGATGCCCATCACTATGGCCGCCCAACCTTGGACCAATCCTGAAGGGAAACTCACATCATGAGGTCACATGAAGTCTGAAGTGATGACAGCCTTGCGTGCTTTGCACTCGTGAGCAAGAAAGTAGAGCCCCTAAAGAACGCAGGGTGCAAACGAGTCCACGTATTAACAAAGCAGCTGCAGTTAATTATGGGGGGAGACAACGTACGTTCCAACGTTGTACGCACATCACAGGTTAGAGATCGATGAGTCGTTTTTGGAGCTTGATCATCATAAGATAGGGTTATGAGTGGAAGCCAAACAACAGGATCGATCAGCCAGCAAGTCAAACAAGGGGGCTCACTTAATTAATTTGTACGCAACTTGCTGCATGCGCCACAAACTATATATCTAGACCATATATTAATTGTTCTTGAAATTGACGTCCCATATGTTTTGTTTTCTAGCTAGAGATTTTAAACTATTATTTTTAATCGGAGTGCGAAAAATTAGGAGCCCTACTAATTTATTTATTTTTCTATCAAATTATTGGTAACAAAAATTTTCTCTAGATTTATTTTCTGAAAAAAATCATCATATTTAATTGGTACGTAGAAAATTTATATAAAAAAATAGTTCTCAAAATATTTTTCCATGCTTTGTTGTAAATAATTCTACGTAAAAAATATCAATTTAACTATAAAACTTCTATATAAGAATTAATATAGTATAACATAAATAATTATATATTATAATAAATTTATCTATTATAACATAATATAAAATAATGAAATATATCGTACCATATTATATATATATATATATATATTTTTAATGGAGCATTTAAAAAAGTGTGGGCCTCATCCATTTTTGTTTTCTTCTATCAATCAATAAAAAATTAAGAATAAAAATTATTTTCAATGACCACTTCAAGAATAATGAAACTATAAGTTGGAATACCCCGTCAACCGGCGGCCAACTGCCAACTTATAGCTAGAAGTAATTATTAATGAATGACCTCACAAGCTCATATCATTATCACATTCCCCATCGATCCCTCGTAGACTCCCTTATCCATACACTAAGAACTGCTCATAATCTAATTAAGGACAGCGTAAACTTTAGTTATCGTGTGACTCACGAGATTGCAGTGAAAAAAAAAAAGGAGAATAATAAGAACCATGGTGGACTGATCTAGTCTCTAATCTTCATATATATAAAGATAAATAAATTTGTTTTGGCCAGCTATATGGCATCTTCATAAATGCTGAGTTGGTGACCTTTAACCTACCCACCCATGCACCATCAAAGATCATACATTTATTAGACTATTCAGGGCTCAGCGTGATGCCCGGGAGGCTTTGCGGGCTCCCTCAACGATATCATTTTTGTATTCCATGCTACGTTGAAGAATTCCAACATATTTCCACTGTTGATAAATCTATAATATTTATTTAACAATAATTTATTATCGGATTCTTTCGGATTCCATTATTCCAGGCCGAAGAAAGCCAGAACGTCAATGGCGTGGGCCCCACTCTGGTGGCGTGTTAAGATACGAAATCCTGGACTTTTGACTCTGAGAAAAGACAAGCACCGCTCCGGTCTTTGGAGGGCATCATCGTCATTTGTCGCAGGCCGAGATGGTGTCCGAATCGATCGAGATTCCCTCGCCGGTCAAAATTTGAGGCCGCCGAAGGTTCTTCCGGAGATGATTCATTCACGAATATTTTATATATCAACAATTGGCATTTGAATACATACATTATTAAAGCTCTCCCGTAATTCTTCAGTCCCTAATTAATATCAAAGTTTATTATTATACTAGTCGATCTGCTATATTCTTCAGTCCCTAATTAATATCAAAGTTTATTATTATACTAGTCGATCTGCTATATATTCCTAATCCGACGTTCTAAGAGAGAAGAAGAAGGTAATTAATTAATTAATGGTAATAATGATCAGGTAAGAAGCTAGATTCAATTAATATTACTTCAGAACAGATGGTAAAATTAATTAATTAATTAAGCGAACAGTAAGTACTTACCAGCTCCCGGTGTGATGCAAACGAGGCCGGTGATCATCCCCTGCACTGCTCCGATGACCGATGGCTTCTTGAAGAAGATGACATCGAGCGTCGTCCACATGAGAAGGCTGGTCGCTGCGCAAATATTGGTGTTGAGCACGGCCATGGACGAGTCAATATTTGCTGCGTACGGGTCCCCCCCGTTGAATCCAGCCCACCCCATCCACAGCAGTCCAGCTCCGGCCAGCATAAGAAGGACGTTGTTTGGTGGAAACCTCTCTCTGTCCTTGTTCGGCCTCGGCCCGACCTAATTAATTTCACACAATCCAATAATTAACACAACCAAACTTAATCCTCGAATTTTTATCGATCCATTTCCATCAACAAATTAAAGGTTATCAATTAAAAGCCATATATATGCAATATATCTAGAAGAAGAATCCAAGGTTTTAAATCTTATGTGTTGTAATTAATAGTCTTAGTGTGCAAGTTAATTGTATACATATATACCCAGTAGGCAGCAGTGATGCCGGCGATGCCGGAAGAGACATGGATAACGTAGCCGCCGGAGTAGTCGATGACGCCCCACTGGAAAAGAAATCCGCCACCCCAGAGGGAGAAGGCGCCGACGGTGTAGGAGAAGGTCAGCCAGAGGGGAACGAACGCCATCCACGCCTTGATGTTCATCCGGCCAAGAAGCGAGCCTGCGAGGAGGATGACGGTGATGGCGGCGAACACGCACTGGAAGTAGACCATGGACGCCATGGGATAGTAGGGCTGCACCATGGCCGTCTCGACCCCGCCGTCGTGGTAGTAGTGCGTGGTGGCCGGAAGCTCGGCTTGTTTGATGAGAAACTTCTGGCCGAGGGCCGGCTTGGCCTTGCCCCAGAAGGGGATGAGCTTGTCGCCGAAGGACATGTTGTAGGCCCAGGTCACCCAGCAGATCCAGACGGCGGCGAAGGCATAGAGGGCCATGAACGCCGAGTTCACCGCCCACTTCTTCTTCACTATGCTCCCGTAGAGGATGACCAGGCCCGGCACGCTCTGGAGGCCGACCAGCGTCGCCGAGACCATTTGCCATGCGTTGTCGCCCTTGTTCAGCCAGTCGGCGACGGCGAGCGACGTGTTGCCTTGGTACGCCGGTGGCAGCGCATCCCCGGCCGCCATGGCTCAAATAATTCTAAGCAAAAAATAAAATGATCCAAGACTAGCAGGGATTAAATATATATGAGATCGAAGAGCAGCAGGGGAGACGTACGGGATCTCCTCCTCCGGTTCGGGTTGCTTTGCTTTTTTTGGAGTTTGGATGGATCGATTCACAAGCTGAAGAGAAGACTTTTTTTTTATACGGGCAGACATGTAACTACTATGCTAGTTTGTGCAGTGGGGGTACCGAGGGAGACCCGATCGAGGAGCTTGCCTTCCAGGGCTCACAGTTAATTAATAATCAATTTGGAATCTTTAATTCCTTTAATGTACTGATGAACCTGATCTTTAATTAATTTTATTTTGTTAAATTGACCTGATGAATTAATATTCAGAGAGCTTTTACTACTATACTTTAATTCGATAATATAATAATAATAAAAAAAATTCTTATCTGAATTCTTACTTAATTAGAGTCTAACTAGCTTCTTATCCATGGTTGAGCGGCTGTCATTCATGCATATGATGCATGGATGTGATTATCGGATAACAAAATTTAGCCGCTCGTATGGAGGTAAACCACATAGGATCCCAACTCTATATATTAATTTGTACGATAGAATTAATGTTGGATATTTGTCTGGATGACAACGTCTAGCTAGGGAGACTGACTTGAATGGCTGTAATTAAATTTTTAAAAATTTTGATAAATAATTAAAAAAAATAACCATGGAGTATGAAACAGGTTTTTTGGTTGGCTTTTTGGCTAATGCGTGGATGGAAATGTTTTAAGTTTTAACGACGAGTTGAATCGGAGAGTGATGAGGCCTCCACGCGCGGAGAGGCGGTGGCTGTCCTGCCTTCCATTCTTTAAACCGAAGAGCTCGTGAGGCGAAGCCGTCGCTTGCGCTATCTGCCGTAATTGAAGTCATGGGCTGTCCACCTCCAACGCCTTCGTCACACGGATGAGGCTCCTGTAAAGAAGTAACTATCAAGAATTATAAAATATTATTTTTACTACCAAAAATTAATCTTACAAAACTCTTTGATGAAAATATTTAAAAATCTCTGGATAAAAAAGTTTCACTAAGAGATATTTTAAAAAAAAATTCGTCCCTTCAAATATATGATATTGATGAAAACATTCCTAATCCCTCGATAATTACCAAGATAATCACCATAATTTAAACTCTCAACTAATTAATTATAAACTGATTACAGAATAATCATCTTACCTTTGAATCAATCCGATTGTCATATTGAAAAGCCTAGGATGGTTTGAACCAATAACCAAAGGATTCAAAGGTTAGCTCCTTACTGTTGCATCAATCTAATCGTTAGTAACAAAGGGTGTAAGCTTAGGGTTTTAATAAGATTTGAATGAATTAGAAAGAGGAAGGAATGAAGATTTTTTTTTTTTGATATAATTAATAATATTTAAAATTAGTCATAATATTAATTTTATGACATATGCTAGTTATAAGATTTTAAAATCACGAAGGGATTTCTAAGAAAAAATTTCTTTCTGATATCATTTTTTTTTTGTTTTTAAAAATATCTTACGAGCACCAAAGGATTTATCCCTTAGTAAATCTTTAAAGGACCAAACTTTTCGTACAAATTTCTTACAAAAAATTATTTAAATAATTGCTCACTGATCCTTTGTAGATTACCGAGGGATTTTTAAGGAATTTATCAAGAAAAATATATCCCTAGCAAATTTCTTAGAGATTTCTTACTGAACCTAGATTTTAAACCCCTTTCTAATTGTTTGATAATTTTCTAGAAACATGTCTGTTCTTTGGTGAAAAGTTAATTTTTGGTAGTGTTTAATATAATTAGCATATAAAATTTATGCAGAAAAATATAATGAAAAGAATTGTAGAATCAAAAGATTTAAATAATATTTTGTTTCATAAAATTTGTTAAATAACATCAAAGCCGATTTGATCCATGCATGATATATGTATAGTTAAAAATATAACAAACGAACTTATGCGTTTGTAATAATTAAATCGATGTATATTTGGATATAAACTCTTATCCTACCAAAGAAGCCAAAATTTAAAAGAAGAAGCATATAAAAATTTGTTTTGTTAAATGTTTAGTGCTATATAATAAGTTAATTATATGCCAGAAAGGTTCTGAAACTTACACGGAATTTTTTATAAAAAAAAGACCAAATAGAATCTTTCGTCTTTCATCCAGGCCCTTTTAAGGGAGTTTTGGAATGGTGACATGGTATGTTAGCATCAGGAAGCTGGTGTTTAGATGGCCCCATGAGCATCGACGAAAGAGCTGATGACATGACCTTGATGTATACTTTGCAGGACTAAGAAATCGTATGATGGGCAACTCATGAACCGTTTTGTTGACGATAACGAATAGCTCTCTCGGCCGTCTTTTCGATGGACCGCAAGCTTGTTTTCATTTAAATTTCTTTGACATGCTCTTTTGGAGTTGGATGTTTGGAGGTTGATGTGTGAGGTTTAGGTGGTGCCCGGGGCCAATGGCCGTAATTAGATATTAAGATAGCTCCACAGCTAGCTTGGTGGTTCATATTAATGGAGACCAAGCAACGGAGACATCCACGGTGAAGAAGCCACACAAGTTGATTTTGTTTTATTTTCTTTGAATGATATGCATAAAGTCCTCACCTCCAATTCATGGAGACAGTGAATGGTTGTAGAGGGCGAAGCTGAGCCCAAAGCCTTTTCTTAATGATATGTAAAAGACTTAATCGATGTCCAACTTTTTAGTGAATTAAACTTTAATATTTATCTCTTGTTAATCATCCACTTAACATCCAGCCACTACATGCACTAATGTCTGCCCTTATAAAAGCTGTGTTTAGTAAAAAATGACTATGTCCAAAAGATAAAAGAGTTTAAAAAAAAAAAGTCCAACCATCCAATGGTTCCAAATACCATGAGGTGTTTGATTTTGAATTGTGACTCAATTAGAATAAGGCACTGTGATGTGGTCGCGACCAAGTGATTAGATGGTTGGAAGTCGCATCACTCAAATTTGAAATCGGTTTGTAACATTAAGAAATAAGTCCACACTTGCAAATTAAAGTATTCCATGGACTATGCATTGAACTAAGGGTGACTTAGATAGTGTTTAACAGAAAAAATATTATCTATGGATAATGTATGAAATAGAGTTTGTCCCCTAGCTATCCATAGGGATATTCTTTGACTATTCTATTGATCATATCAAATGCAAAAAATAAATCCATAGGATAACTTTTTTTTACTCTTATTTTAAGGGATAACCAGCTATTCCTACATTTTTTAGGAAATAAATTGAGGGGATATTCTATGGTTAACCATGGATTATCCTTTTGATTAACTTTATTTCCAGTTATAGTTATAGCTTTTGGGAATAAGAGGGGATGGATATCCCCTCTTATCCCCTATTTCAAACACTACCTTATAGTTATAGCTTTTGGGAATAAAAGAGGATATCCCCTGTATATCCCTTTTTATCCTCTATTTCAAACAATACTTTACTGATCATAAAAATATATTGTTGTTTCTGTTACCGAATCTATGAGGGGGAGGAGCATGATTTTTTTCACCTTTTGAAACTGCATTTGGCCTTTCTCAGGTGTGTTTGTGTGTGTATTTATATATAGATATATATATACACACATACAGAGGAATGGCGACAGAGAAGAGAAGCCAAATGGAAATGAGTTATTTGTAACCGGGGCAACATCATGATGTCACTACGAACAGAGGAATGGCGACAGAGAAGAGAAGCCAAGCTCGTCCAATAAGCTCATTGCATGACACGCTTTTACGCAAGCTGCCAAATTAATGGTTTTTTCCTTCTCCATCAAGGATTCTTTAATAAGATATTAGTCTTATGGCTCCTATACGTCAACCATAGGCTAAGCTCTGTTGGCTCTCTTGAATCGAATCTGAGACAAATATTAACTCTTGCTCTTTCTAATGCCACTTCAACTGAACAAATAGCTGACACCTAATAAGCTTGCAACCTTTGCTCTCTGGTTAAATATGTCGCTAATGAGGTCTCCTCAGTTGATCTGACAATCTGATGTCACACATGGATTTGTATGCGTCTAATCTTGTTTATCATCACTTGAATGGTGTCTTTACATGGTTTGTTCGTTTTATGTGCTTGTTTGCAGCGAGGAAAAAAAGAAAGAAAGAAAGAAAGAAAGATTGAGAAATCCGATACCAGGGGTGTATCCATTGAACAAGTCATTTGCACTTGCTAAGATGAACTAATTGAAGTGTCAGCAAGACTTCCCCATAATTTATTGAGTATAAACGACATGTAAAAGTATAGAGATCAGGAAGGATGAAGCATAAAAGAAAAAAAGGAAATGGAATTAGAAAGTAAGATAATAAGATAAAAAAGTTAGAAAATGAATTCTTATCCTCGATGATGATGCAACGGTCTTCGACTGTACGTTCTTCTGGCTGCTTGGAAGGTCACCGAGGAGTGAACTAAGACTTGGGCAAGTAGTTGATAACTTTGCAAAGTAGCTTTGAAAGAGCATAAATTTACACAATTTTAAAAAGCATGAATAGCTCCAAGAAGAATAAAGAAGTAGAAAGATCTTTTATGAAGAAAGATTCTTGAGCTCCTTAATTATAGTCCAAATTTGGTGACAAATCGTAAGTTGATCCCATGCTTTTCTTATGTTTCACTGAATGTTCTTTTTCCTTCATCCAAGCCAAAATTCCTTAGGTAGTGTTTGAAATAGGGGATAAGAGGGGATATCTTGGATATCCCCTCTTATTCCCAAAAGCCATAACTATAAGGGATAGCAGAGAATAAAGTTAACCAAAGGGATAATCCATAGTTAACCATGGTTAACCATGGGATATCCCCTCAATTTATTTCCTAGAGAATGCAGGAATAGCTGGTTATCCCTCCAAATAAGAGTAAAAAAAGGTTATCCTATGGATTTACCTTTTTGCATTTGATATGATCAATGGGATAGCCAAGGAATTCTCTAGGGATAGCCAGGGGATAAACTCTATCCCGTACACTTATCCATGGATAATAATTTTCCTATCAAACACTACCTTAAGGTTAGTTGGCCATCTTATAATTTATAGCATGTCCTTTATAGGAAGCCAAACTCTCATCATCAAGGAGTAACTTAGAAATAAAATAATTAGAAGTTTTCAAGACTGAACCATACAGGGGACATCTATTACTAACTGGCCATCCCTTTTTGGATAGATTATCTTCGGTATAAAGCTGGTTTTTTAAAACTAACCAAAAGAAAACCCCTATATTTAAAAGGACCAACCCCTCTTCATATGGCTTAATGAAAAGGCTAAATCAATCCCCCATAATTGATAAACTTATAAAAGGAGTTAACTAAAAAATTGCCATGATTTGTAAGCTTCAAAACCGAAGTGTCATTGATTCTTGAAGGCCTAAGAATTGCAATTGGATCTAACAGAGAGTAAAGATGATTCATCTCAAGTCTGCATAAGGGTTTCTTCATCTTGATTCACCATGTTAAGGAACATCAATTCCATTGCGATGCCATAGAACAGTTTCTCTCAACTACATACCAATATATACCATAAAATAAGAAAGCTAAAGGAATTGATCTCGCCCATGTTTCTTTCCAAAATCTGATATTTATTCATTAACTAACTTGAAAGAAGTGCAATTCCAGAATGCCTCCTATTTTCAACAGATATCCTTCTATTGAAAAAAAATGGACTGATGTTCAATGGACTCTCATCCCCATCCTTCTTTTAGCATGGTATAGGTTCCCAATTTGTTTCTTCCAAGGAGCATCAGGACCCTGAATTAGTTTTCATGCCTACCTAGTGAAAAGCATAGAGTTGAGATTTTTAATATTTTTGATTTCCAAATCTCCTTCTTTTTTATTTTTGCAAATGTTGTCATAGTTCACTAAATAGTTAAAGCCTTTTTTTTTTTTTCTTTTCCTTTCTATAGGAAGTCTCTCCTTAATTGATCAATTCTTTGCACCACCCAATTTGGTAACCTGAAAATGAATATGAAGTAAAAAGAGAGGGCAATCAACACAGCATTTATCAATGTGATTCTTTTACCAAACGATAGAAATTTATTCTTCCAAGAGGCAAACCTGGAGGTAGCCAAGATTTCCTTCTAAGTTTTCTATGACTCCGCAGTAACCTTGAGTAAATGAATGAAAAAAAATCATAACTTGTAGTTCAGCAACTTGGCAAAGTTGATTACTTCCACTTCTGACACATTTAAACAAATCAAACAACTTTTATGAAACTTGGCTCTTGAACTTGTTGCATTTTTAAATGCAAGGAGGATTGCTTTCACAGTTACCAATGACTCCTTTGCTTCACAAAAAAGCAAAGTACCATTAGTAAATGATAGGTTTCTGAGATTAGAAATGCAAGGGTCCGTCCCTATTCCTTTAATTAGTCCCAAACTTCCAGCCTATTTCAATGATCCAGAGAACACATTTGTAAAAAGAATGAACAATGCAGGGAAAAGGTCTAAGATTACCATTTGTAAAAAGGCCTAAGGCCTTATCTGCAATGAATCCACTTTTTTTTTTTTTGTTACAAATGAATCCACTTATTCAAATTACCATTAATAAAGAGAGCTGCAGTGGCAATAGACAACATGTGTTAAATCCATCTTATTTATTTACTTGGTAATCCTCTGGCAGGTAATAGCTCTAAGAGAAAATTCCAATTAATTTTATCTAAGGTCTTCTCAAAATCCAACTTACATAAAATTCCTTGTATCTTCGACCTCTTGCAATAGGCAACTACCTCATAAGCATATAAAAAAAAATATAATTAAGCTTTCCTTTATAAGAGTCGATTGAGGATCATCATTTAGGGCATGTTTGGATGGAAGGAAATAGAGGAGGGAAAAAAAAGAAGAAGAAGAAAGGTTATAAGTTACCTTGTTTGAAAGGAGAGGAAAAGAAAGAGGAGGAAGGAAATGAGAGTAACCGGTTTACCTCCTTTCTCCTTCAACGAGAATAAATTTGTTAACCCCCAAATAGAAGGTAAGCTTGGGGAGGAGAAAATATTTAAGTCATACTTTTATGGAAGATCAAAATATTATTTTATTTTTTATTTTTCATTCATTTCACGGTTCATTCCTTATTTTGGAGGGTATAATTGTCACATAACTCTTTTTCTTCTTTTCTTTCCTCTCTATCCAAACAAAATGATTGATATTATCCTTCCTTTCCCTTTCATCATTTCCAAACAAAAGAAAAAGAACAACCCTTCCTTTTCCTTTTTTCTCCTTTCATTCCTTTACTTCTTTTTACTCTTCCCTTCCTTCCCCTCCAAAGATTCAAATATAGCCAAGAGGAGGAACTTAATCTTCTTACCAAGGTTTTGATATTATCTTATAAACGCTATTTAGAAGATTAACAGATAGAAAATCTTGAATAATGAGGTCTCCTTCCCTTAGGAATAAGAAAGACATAGAAATAGTTAAGCCTTCTAAAATCCAAGATATATACCTCCGTAGTATTCCTCTAACAAAATGTAAAAATCTTCTTTGAACAGATTTCAATGCTTCTGAATATAATAGGGAATCCATCTAGTCTAGAAGCCTTGATACTCTTAGGGCAAAGACTGCAAATTAAATCTCCTCTACAATAAAGTTTGTATAAAGCTATTCTAAATTGATCGAGAAAAGCCTATGTAATTTCTCCCAATGGATTCTAATAGTCGGAGAGTAGGAGGTAGTAAATATAGACTAGAAAAAAGAATGAAGAACCTTAAAAATATTATATTGAGTAGACAACTCTATATCATCACAAAAGATTAAAGCTATGAAGTTTCTTTCCGTTCTACCACTAACCATCTTGCGAAAAAAAATCCTTCGTTCTAATCCCCTTCCTTTAACTAAGTGTTGCGTTCTAATCATCCCTTTCTTTGAACATTGTAGTAGTTGCGTACGGCGATTGACTTGCATATATGGTACCAAAAAGGATAAAAATGTTCTTTGGTATATGCGGTAGCATGCCGCATGGCTAATCATCGTGCGCGGTGCATAAAGAGGTTTTCGAAAGTTAATAGCACATTTAAGCCCAATGAGACGATGATCCAATGTGGCATTGATTAGAGCCTTTTGAATGGAAGAAGAAAATAAATTGTTCCATTCCATAGAGATCAATGATCTGTAAAGATGGGCTAAGTAATGCATCTCCCTTTTAGTTGCAGGTTTTTTAGGCTTAGGTTTGATATTAAATCTTGGAGGACTAAAACTGTCGCTGAGGGGCTGAGGGTTATTCTTAGTAATATTAAAGTTGCCCCCAATTAATCAATGTCCTATAAATGATGCTTTGATGTTCATTAGCTCTTGCAAGAAATTAGATTGAAGACTTTGATCATTCGGCCTGTAGATGGACGAAACTATTATCATTTAGCATTGGAGGGTGACTCTTTTGGATTATTATTATTAGACATGCAACGCAACACACATTTATCAATCATGAGGCAAATCAAGCTACAGAGGGGATAGTTTTGGCGGCGCAACACTCGGACCTGGTTCTGAAAGAGGGTTGGATTTTGATCATTTGTTATGTGTGAATATTAGTGGTACCTGTTTCGTTTTCTGAGAACTAAATTTGGTATTTGCCTCTTGTAAATAAAACAATAAAAAATCTTCTTCCAAGGAAAGCAGGGCAAGGACCAAGGACCAAATGCTGAGAGCATTTTGCGGCACAAGCAACTGCAAGATAATCCAGTAGTAAATGGGACATAATCAATTAGTTTGTAACTTTAAGTTAAAGGTATGTGGGAGTCCCAAGATCCATGCACCCTCTTTTTTTTTTTTTTTTATTTTTTTAACATAAACATTTTCTTTTTTTTAGCATGCGCATGAGTCAATCATCGAGCATTGTGCAGCAAGACTTTCTCTTCCTTTTTTAAAAAAATAAATATTTTGCTAAAAACTTAAATTAGTTAACATATAACATTCGTAGAGGATGAATGATGGTAGAAGCAACTTCTTTTATTGGCGCATAGAGAGCGAGTTACTTTGCCAAGACGTTGTTCCATGACTAAGAACTGATGTGCCACTGCCTTGGGAGTTTGAGTTGGCCTCATCACATTGGAATCTCCCAGTTAACTAAGATGTTCAAGTCAAGTCACCTCCAATTTTAGCCACATGTTCGATTCCAAAGATAATAACTTCTTAAACTCTTTCAAGCTTCAGTAATAATTGATGGATGACCACATTTTACTTCTGCCCAAGTCTCCCTCTCCAGTGGTGCTTGAAATGCTAGACTTTGATCTCATTGTTACTTCTCTCTTTCAGGATTCTCTTGTTGGGTTGAAGGGGTTGGAAATAGAGTTTCAAATGATAGAATATAAAATGACAATAAAAATAGAACCTTTAACATAAAAAAAAAAATAAAAAAAAAAAATAGAACCTTTGTACAATCTAGTGCTACGAGGATCGTATGAAAAATAAAGCAAGAAGGTTGCTCCACAGCAGATGAGCCTTCTCCCGTCTAATTTGAAAGGAAACACCAATCTCTTCTTATAGAATGAGGCCATGATTTAGGTTGCTCTACAATTCTAAAACAAAGGGTTGAGCTTTGGCTTATCCAAGTTTTGGTTAGCCTGCGTTCTTCTGTTGAAATAAAATCCATGAACATGGACTCCAATAATTTCAATGCTCTTTTAGAAGATTTTCTTTAATGGTAAAAACATGGCTCAGTTCGGACATATCATACCAGTCATTTTGTTTAATCTCAATATTGGAACCAGGTTAGGTCATGTTGATGAGGAAAAAAAATTCAATATCCAAAAGAAATAAACAAAATGACCTAAAATTACAATATGTCCTAAAAATCTGATATCATACCAGTTTTTTTTTTTTTTTTTCTTCATGGATAAAAATTGTCCCAAAGTTGCTATAATCTTGTGGAGAATTCAAAAGGAGGTTAAACACTTTTTAAAGAAGATTTTTGAGTTCGTCTCATTTCAGACATGCCACATGAATGTATAATTAGATGGTTCTAAATCTTTCTTTTTTAAAACTGATACTTTATTTCTCTTTCTCTTCCTCCATAGCTTTAAAAAAATCATTTGGTGAATAAGTAATAGCTTGGTTTTCACCTATCCCCATAAAGCATACAACTAGTGCTTATGACCTAACTTTTCTTTCTTCATATTATCTCTTGTTTGAAGCTTGTTCTACAAGAGGAAAAGCTTTACTTTTTTATACAAAAGTTCTCCGCATAGAGTTGTAATAAGAATATTTAATTCCTCTCTCATTAATAAATTTATAGGAGTCTACACTATACCATACCTACTATTATCGTTTAGTTTCCAAATTGGAACATCTATTGTGGATGAAGGTTGGATGTCGAAGAATAGACTCTGAAGTTGCTAAAGATCAAGGTGCTTAGAAGAAGTGAGAAGGCCAGACAAAGGAATTCCCCATTATTGCTATCGATGTTTTCAGAATAAGGCTATTGATTTCTGCTTCATTGTTGCACACTCATACAAATCTTCAAATAAAAGATCCAGGGAAGCAGAGGTAATTCAATTGTCCTTCCAAAATTTAATCCTCTTTTCATTTCAAATCTTGATGTCATGCATGACCCAAAAAACATTTAGAGTGTGGAGAGGCTTTTTGAAGTCCCCTCCTGCCCCATAGGATAAAATGATATCTTGATAGTAAACTTTGGAAAGTAATTTTGATTAGGGATTATTATCTTCCTTTAATCTATTTAAGATTTAGCTAGCAGAATAAGATTCATATTCTTGAGATTTCTAATGCCTAGTTTCATCTTTTTTATCTTTGTAAGCAGCTTTCTAGTTAATAAAGTAGTAATAAACATTAGTCCCTTCATTCTCTTTTCATAATAAAAAGGCTTTTGTTAACTTATTAATCCTATGAGTTATCCATGTTGCAAATCTAAACAACAACATGAAGTAAGAATAAAGTTTGTTGCCACCGGGATCCGTCCTCCGATTCGGGCGCGGTCGATCTCCAAAAAGGGGGGCGGACCTGCACAAAAGTCCTCGCGCGAGAGGCGTTGGGGTGGCCCTCCGCGGAAGACCCTCCGACGCTCAAGTCAGTAGAGAAAAAATCGGCGATCAACCAGATGATGGAGAGGTGGATCTCTCCGGGAGGCCTCTCCGGGGGCGGCCAATCGGGAGCTCTAAAAGGGCGAGAGCGCCGACGAGCTGCCGGCGAGAGAGCAGGAGAGTGAGGAGTGAGGGTGTGAGCACGCGCGAATGTGCGTGCGTCCAGAGCGTGTACCTGAGGGGATCTGCCAGCGTCGTAGTTATATGCTGTCACCTGTGTCTTGAGCGCCTTCTGGAAGGTTCAGAGGTTGTTAAGATACGGAGGTGGATAGAATCAGGCCGTTGTGGGGCCGTTGGAATCCATATCCTGTTTGTTAGGGGATCGACGGCCAGGAGAGCTTCTTGATGACTAAGATCTGGCTGAGTAGACCTGGGGTGGTTATGATAGGTCCTAGGCCACGTTTCGACATGATTCCTTGTCTAGGATGTCGTTATGGTAAGCCTGGGCTCTCCCGCGTCAGGTTCCGCGGAGGTGGGTATTGGATTGTGGGTCGCTTAACGAAGTCGGGCCATGGCAACTCGGAGGGAAACGAGCTACGGAATCCCGGGAAGGCCGAGCTACGGAGGCCCGGAGGGCCGAGCTATGGAAGCCCGGAGGGGCCGAGCTATGGAAGCCCGGAGAGGCCGAGCTACGGAAGCCCGGAGGGGCCGAGCTACGGAAGCCCGGAGGGGCCGAGCTACGAAAGCCCGGGAAGGCCCGGGAGGGCCGAGCTACGGAAGCCCGGGGAAGCCAAGCTACGGAAGCCCGGGGAGGTCGAGCTGCGGAAGCCGGGAAGCCAAAGGGAAGAGGTCGGCCTTAGCCGCTTCGCACGGATATTGATGCAATGACGATTTTACCCCCCAACACATGCCCTCCACTCCCTAGTTCGAAGCGTAGGTTTGGGCATAGGGAGTATAAGTCCGAGCGGCGCGTTTCAGATGGGACGTTTTGGTTTGGACAGCCCGTGCAATGATGCCCTAATTAATGCGTCAGGGTCATCGTGCCTTCGGAGGTAAGGCTCCCTCAAAAGTGACGGTTGGGAATGCGCCACGTCGCGAATCCCGAACGATCGGGCGTTTGTCGAGGCAGTTCCGAATGCCTCGGGCGGGATGCCCTGTCTTCTCAAGGCGGCTTCCTTAGTGGGGAAGCAAGGCGATAGACGTACTATATATATATATATGTGCATGTTCGCAGCATCCTCTCATCTTGTTTTTTGAAAAGTTTGGCCTTTCATCCTTCTCGACTCTCGTCGTTTCGCCTGGTGTTCTTCTCAATCGAGATGGCGATGAGCCCTGACGATGTGGTTTCGGAGATTGTAGCTGAGGATTTGGGGAGGATTCACCAATGGTATGGCATGCCCCCAGATGTCGTTCTACGGGCGCTGGAGTCTGGGGATAGGGTCTCGCGAGATCTGGAGTCCGGGGTCTTCATTTATGAAGACAGTTTGAAGGCAGGATTTCGTTTCCTTCTCCATCCCTTGGTGAAGGAGATAATGACCCACTACAACATCTGCCCGGCGATGGTGGCCCCAAACAGTTGGCGAGCATCATCGGATTCATCTCGATGTGCCACCAAATTCAGATTGTCGCCACTCTTCCCCTTTTTCGTGCCTGCTACCATCTGATACCTGGGAGGAAATCAGAATGGCCATACATTGGGCCCCGGAGGTCCTTCAACGTTATCATGGATAAGCCGTCCTTCATCAAGGGGTGGAAGAGCCGGTTCGTTATAGCAGAGGGGAATATTGGTTCCGACTTCCCTCGAAAATGGGGGAACTTTGTTAGGGATGCAGAGACGCATCCAGTTTTGACAGCGCAGGAGGAGAGGGATTTGGACATCCTTCGCAATGGCCAAGTATTTTCGGCCAATGACCTATTATCGGAGGGGGCCCTCTTCGCAGCCGGGCTCAGCCCCCTGGACCCGCAAGGTGAGTCCCTTCTTTTACCCCTTTCTCGTTGTGTGTTTTCTCGGTGAATGTGTTTGGATCTGATCATGCGTGTTTCATTCTTTCAGCCAAGAGGTTGGCGTTGTCGAGCCTCTTCAAGAGGAAGAGAGGAAAGCGCCCAGGGGAAAGCAGTGGCGCGGATAGCGGCAGGCCCAAGAAAAGGGCCCATACCTCCGCAAGAAGCCCGCCGGATACCGGAGCGGTTACGACAGGAGCACCGGGGCGAATGAGGGTTTGGGGAGAGAAGCCATGATCCCTTGTCCTCCCGTGTTAGAGATATCGGATAGCTCAGACGAGGCTCCATTGGTTTTTCTGACCGCGTCCCCTATGAAAGAGGAGACGGCGATGGATCTGGCGGAAGCGGTCGTTTCTGGGGGGCCCTCTGTCTCCGTGGGAACGCTATTGGCTCCCACAGAAGAGGGAGAGGAGACAGCCGCAGCCGAGGAAGTTCAGGGAGAGCTCCCTCTTGGCCTTTTGTAGGGGAGTCGGGTAGTAGTGAAGCCGGGTCGCTTGCGGTGGTTCAGGAAGCGGGCCAGATAGAGGCTTTGGCGGAGCCTGCGGGGAGGCGCAAGTGGTAGGCCGGGCCGAGGCCTCGGGGGGCCCTGCGGCGGAGACGCAGATGGTGGTGACCGGGAAAGGTGCGTCGAAGGAGGGGACGCAGCAAGGTGGGAGTCCCGCATTGGGAGCTTCCTCGAAAAAGATTTTGGGGAGGCTGGCGCTTGGGCTAGCCGAATTATCCGAAGAAGTCCAAGACAGGGCCTTGATAGAGGAGGCTGGGAAGTTGGGGGCCTCTCAGACGGAGGTCGCCCAGGTTGGTCCCTCAGGTGGGGACGGTCAGCCCAGCAGTTCGAGCGCTGGTGTTGAGGAGGCATTTTCCGCCTTAATGAGGTCGGCCTTGCATCCGGGTGCAGATCCTTCGGCGGACAAGTTTGCAGATTTGGAGCTGATTGATGCTGCGTTCGGTCAGCAAGGCGTGGCTGAAAGTGTCTATCTCCTTTCCGATATCGACAATACGACTTGATGAGGATGACTCAGGCCTATACCTCACGGGTGAGTTATTTCTCTTGTGCGGTGGATGTTTCCTGATTGACCCCATCGTGAGTTTTTATTCATCTTTTGTCTCGCAAAGCGTTTTGCTTTCTCGGACGATGTGCTGGCGTTTGAGTTTGGCGACGGGGGCCAGCATTCAGGCCAGGAGAGACAATGTTGAGCTCCAATCACGATTGAAGGTGTCTGAGAAGTTCGAAGAGCTTATGGCCATGAGTGATAGAAGTTTGAAGGGGATAAGGGCGGCACACCAGGCCGCCCTAGCCGAGGTGTCCAAGCAAAAGCGTAGAGTAGAGGAGTTACATGAACTCCTGGCGAAGAACGACAACGCGTGCTTGGAGCTGGCTAGAATCGAGTCGAAACATTCCGTGGAGGTGGCGGCGATGCGGCGGGAACATAATAAAAGTTTGGGTCGGCTGGGAAGGGAAGCTGACGATGAAAGAAGACGCTTGACGAGAATGCTTGGCGAAGTGGAGGAGAAGTTGAAGCGGCGCGATGGCGAAATTATTCACTTGAGGGAGGGCGCTAAGTGGCACCAAGGGACGATAGCTTGGGTGAGTAACGAGTTATCCCAAGCCCGGGAGGAAGTCGGAGCCAAACAGTTGAGAATCAATACTCTGCAGGAGAGAGTTGAGTTGGTCGGAGCTGACAGAACAAGAGCCAGGAGTGAGGCTGAGGAGCTGGCCAAGAGGTTGGCTAGACGAGAGGATGAGGTATAGTCTCGTTTTTTCCCCTTTTAGTTTCTTCTACTGGTCTCTTGTGATGTCGACTGACTTTGGCCTTTTCAGATGGCGAGGTTGGAGTTGGAGATTCGGGCTCTTCAAGGCGAGCTCGTGTCCAACCGCAATAGGAGCTCGGAATTCGAGACGCGGGCCGGCGAGTTTGAGGAGCAAAACATCATTTTGCGGGCTCAAGTTGTGGAGGCTGAGAGGCAGGCTGCTGAGGCTAATATGCAGCTCGCCATACTCAAGGGGAAGCAGGATGCTATCGGCGTTGATGCCTTCCAACTTGGGATAGAAGAATGTAAAGATAAGATATCCAGTGAGCATCCAGAGTGGGATCTCTCTTTTCTGGATACTGAAGCTCCCGATGACGGTGAGTCCGAAGGAGAAGAGGAGGACGAATATGTCGATGTCTCCGATACCGATCCTGGTGCCGCCCCGGGTCCCAGCGAAGTCGCAGCTTCTGAGGGATGGCCGCAAACTGCCGCTGAAGGGGCAAAGGTATTGGAGAAGGGCGAGTCTAGTCACACCTCCGCAGATGTAACCGAGAGCTCCTCCAAAACCGACATGATTCTCGGCCCTTAAAGGCCACTCCTGTACTTTGTTTCTTGAAATTCTGACCGACGCTTCTTAATGAATGAAACCTTTATTTACATTTAAGTGTTTTTCTTTGTATGGCCCTGTTGCCGCCCGGTCTTGCCTCAATCGTGAGCAACTCATGGCTCACTGATGTTTTTTGTTCATTTTTGTTTCGGGATTGAGGGAGTGCATTGGCTTAACCCAAGGCGGGGCGATTGCCTTGGCCGGCGAACCGACGGGTGATCCGGTCCGGCTCATGTCTTAATCAAGACTCAAGAAACGAAGCTGGATGGTTAAGACCGATTGGCAGAGTAGGTCGGCCTGGGCCGATGGGCGGAGGTAGGTCGGCTAGGGCCGACAAGAAAAGTAGGTCGGCTAGGGCCGACAAGCAAAGTAGGTCGGTCAGGGCCGACAAGCAAAGATAGGTCGGCTAGGACCGACAAGCAAAGATAGGTCGGCTAGGGCCGATAAGCAAAGAGAGGTCGGCTGGGGCCGATAAGCAAAGATAGGTCGGCTAGGGCCGACAAGCAAAAATAGGTCGGCTAGGGCCGACAAGCAAAGATAGGTCGGCTGGGGCTGACAAGCAAAGATAGGTCGGCTGGGGCCGACAAGAAAAGATAGGTTTTCGTGTTTTCTGCTATTCTGCCCGCGCCCTGCTGTTCTGCAGGTGAAACAGTTTTTATTTTACCAAAATCGGTGGTACGGCGCTGTGGAGAACATAAAGTTGCACTAAAGCTTTCTGGAAGGCGCTCTTTTCCCATGCAGGTCGTTTTAACGTGCTGCGTACGCAGCCGTTTACCATTGGAGGACGTTATTTTCGAAGGACGATCTCCTGAACCTGCCGGTTTTCGAAGTGCTAGTGGACGATCCCCTGCATTTAATGACCGTGATTCGGGATCAGGAGGAAATCTCCGTATACGTCATAACTCAGGTGGTGGGCTTGGCGCGCATTTAGGGCGCCGCTCTCATCCTGAAAGGCCACGTGGGGGTATGACCCAGGTGTTTGAATCTGGGAGCTTATAGCCTTGGTAATTGTTTCCGGTCCATTTTTGGCCTATAAAAAAGGAAAGTGGGGTAGTGCTAAGCCATCCCCTAAAGTTTCTTTTCCATTAGAGCTTTCATCATGCTCGTTTCTTTGCTGCTGTGAGGGCAAGGACTGAGCTTTTCTCTTGCAAGCTTTTTGCCTCCGGACAGCTGGGGCGATGAAGAAGCTGCCAAGGGACGGCTCGCCCTTAGGGGATGAGTCCCGGAGATTATATGGAGAGCGCACATGGAGGGCGCAGAGATCACACGGAGAGCGCATATACACTCTTCCAGTGTGACCTTTGTGGTTCCCCTTTGGGGACGTATGGTAGGAAGTGCACGCGGACTCCCCATGTCTCGCTTGAACTTCTCCTCCTTCCCCGACTTGGATTCCTGGGCTCGTCCGTCTGGAGAATCTTTTGCCATATGGGGAGGGGGAGATGGTATGCCGCCCGCTGTCGCCTTGTCCTTGAGCCACGGCAAGGTGGGGGCTGTGCATACTCGATTTGGGAGAGCGTTTCAATGCCAGGGTCTGCCGGCTCCCTATCTGCTCGCCGGGGGGTCCCTCGGTTGGGTGGTCTGGGATGGCCACCCAAATATCTTGGTTGGGCCACCGAGATATCATTATTTACCGAAGTTGATCGCAACGATTGGTCCATGTCGCCCGGCTATTATCAGCTCGAGCTGACTGGGTGCGGCTTAACTAGTTTGGAGGTCGGTGTCGGAGCACCACGGTCGCCCAGGTCTGCTTTGGAGCAGTTGCCCGAGTTTTGCACTTGTCTTTATTTTATGCATTTCAATGCTCTTGTAACGTCTCTAAGGTATTTGTAACCGCTTTTGATCGGCAATAAAGAGAGTTCTGTTTTGCTTCTCAATCTCTATCTTTTCTGTGCCGAGTTTGTTGTTGCTGTTGGGCATGGGTGCCTCGCTCGTTCTTAGGCGGAGATCCCGCGCTATCCGAACCAATCGAGGTTCATAAGCGACAGTCTAGGGATCGTTCGGCGAAATACGCTCCTTACTTCGGTCCGAAGTTTAGTATTTTGTGCTTCGTCCTTATCGGAGCTCGCATCCTTACAGGTCGGCTTTGCCGAAGTTCAGAAAATCCGTGCTTGGCTTCACCAAGGTTCGGAGAACTTGTAGCTCGACCCAGCCGAGGTCTGGAGAATGTTTTACTTGGCCCCGCCAAGGTTCGGGAAAACTGTTGCTCGGCCCCGCCGAGGTTTGGAGAATGCTATACTTGGCCCTGCAAGGTTCGGAGAATGTTTTACTTGGCCCCGCCAAGGTTCGGAGAAATTGTCGCTCGGCCCAGCCGAGGTTCGGAGAATGTTTTACTTGGCCCCGCCAAGGTTCGGAGAAATTGTCGCTCGGCCCAGTCGAGATTCGGAGAACTTGTAGCTCGGCCCAGCCGAGGTTCGGAGAATGTTTCACTTGGCCCCGCCAAGGTTCGGAGAAACTGTTGCTCGGCCCCGCCGAGGTTTGGAGAATGCTATACTTGGCCTTGCCAAGGTTCGGAGAATGTTTTACTTGGCCCCGCCAAGGTTCGGTGAATGTGTTGCTCTGCCCAGCCGAGGTTCGGAGAATTTTCACTTGGCCCTGCCAAGGTTCGGAGAATCTGTACTTGGCCCTGCCAAGGTTCGGAGAATTTTTCTCTCGGCCCAGCCGAGGTTCGGAGAATTTTTACTTGGCCCTGCCAAGGTTCAGAGAATTTTTCTCTCGGCCTAGCTGAGGTTCGAAGAGTCGAGCTCGAGAAAATGACTCAGTTGTCACTGTGAGCCGCAGTGAAAAATCTCTATGACGCTCGGTGAGGGGGCATCTGGGCGGAACGAGCGGTATGACGTAACCCTTCCCGAGGGGACAAGTCATTGGCCAGACGCCGGATCTCTCCCCTCTGCTCTTCCCAAAAAAGGAGCTTGGGGAAGTGTCGTGAGCATTTATTACTGGGGGCGGCAGATCAGAAGGTAGTCTGTTCGGGGGGATTCCCGATCAGTCAGTCCACACTTATCGATCTCACTCGGGATGGGGTGCGGTACCTCAGATTCTGCAGCCATTAAAGTGATGACACATGGCAAGTTCTCATAGGTCGGTAGCTACGGCGTGACTGATTGAGATACCCGCCTGACGAGTATAAATATGACCGAAGGGTGTGGTCTTAGTCATCCCTTGGTTTAAGTCGTGAAATAGTGTCAGACTATGGCTTCTCGAGGGCGATCCTCGGAAGAGTTGCGTGCATCCCTCAATAGTTTGCTGTATTCGGAGAGGGGGCGCACCACCATTACTGTAGACGGGCTGGGTCTGGCGTCGACCCTTGCTGGCCAGCAGCAGCTCGTCAGTGTAGTGGAGGAATATGTGGACGTGTCGACCAAGGAGGCGGAGGCCCTGCGCTGGGTGGTAGACCGGCAAAGGGAGGAGATTGCTTCGCTTCGTCAGCAGGTGGCCGACCTCACGGAGCGTTTGGAAGACCTGTTGGCTTCGGGGAGAGACTCCGAACTTTGATTCGGGGCCTCTGTCACTTTCGCTTTCTGTTTATGTTTTTCTGTCTTTTTTGTAATCCTTTTTTCTGATGAATGAAAAATGGATTTGTTTTGGGTAACCCTCTTCTTTTCAAGAGTTTTAGCCTTGATCATACTATCTGCGTAATAATTAGGGAGTTGGCGTGGCTCCATTGGTCTATGCGTTGATATAGACGCTTTGATCGACGGGTTATAGGGGCGTTACCCAAAGATCTTTAGTAGCAGAGGGGAATCCCTTGGCTCTGCTTGGGGCTTTTGGCCGATTACGTGGGGCTTAATGGGCCCTTCCTTTTGTGTGTCAACGATTTTTTGCTCAGCGTGCTTCGCTTTAAACCGGCAGAAATTTCGGGGACTATTTGGAAGTCCCTGGGCCTTAATCGGGGCCTACGCACTTCGGCTTTCAACCGGTGTCTTAACCTGAAGAATTTTTACTCAGCCTTGCTGAGGTTCGGAGAACGTTTTACTTGGTCCTGCCAAGGTTCAAAGAATCTGTTGCTCGGCCCAGCCGAGGTTCGGAGAATGTTTTACTTGGCCCTGCCAAGGTTCGGAGAATTTGTTGCTCGGCCCAGCCGAGGTTCGGAGAATGTTTTACTTGGCCCTGCCAAGGTTCGAAGAATTTGTTGCTCGGCCCTGCCGAGGTTCGGAGAATATTTTACTTGGCCCTGCCAAGGTTCAGAGAATTTGTTGCTCGGCCCCGAGGTTCGGAGAATATTTTACTTGGCCCTGCCAAGGTTCGGAGAAATTGTTGCTCGACCCAGCCGAGGTTCGGAGAATATTTTACTTGGCCCTGCCAAGGTTCGGAGAAATTATTGCTCGGCCCAGCCGAGGTTCGGAGAATATTTTACTTGGCCCTGCCAAGGTTCGGAGAAATTGTTGCTCGGCCCAGCCGAGGTTCGGAGAATATTTTACTTGGCCCTGCCAAGGTTCGGAGAATGTTTTACTTGGCCCTGCCAAGGTTCAAAGAATTTGCTGCTCGGCCCAGCCGAGGTTCGGAGAATATTTTACATGGCCCTGCCAAGGTTCGGAGAATTTGTTGCTCGGCCCTGCCGAGGTTCGGAGAATATTTTACTTGGCCCTGCCAAGGTTCGGAGAAATTGTTGCTCGGCCCAGCCGAGGTTCGGAGAATATTTTACATGGCCCTGCCAAGGTTCGGAGAATTTGTTGCTCGGCCCTGCCGAGGTTCGGAGAATATTTTACTTGGCCCTGCCAAGGTTCGGAGAAATTGTTGCTCGGCCCAGCCGAGGTTCGAGAATATTTTACTTGGCCCTACCAAGGTTCGGAGAATGTTTTACTTGGCCCTGCCAAGGTTCGGAGAATTTGCTGCTCGGCCCAGCCGAGGTTCGGAGAATATTTTACTTGGCCCTGCCAAGGTTCGGAGAATTTGTTGCTCGGCCCTGCCGAGGTTCGGAGAATATTTTACTTGGCCCTGCCAAGGTTCGGAGAAATTGTTGCTCGGCCCAGCCGAGGTTCGGAGAATATTTTACTTGGCCCTGCCAAGGTTTGGAGAATTTGTTGCTCAGCCCTGCCGAGGTTCGGAGAATATTTTACTTGGCCCTGCCAAGGTTCGGAGAAATTGTTGCTCGGCTCAGCCGAGGTTCAGAGAATATTTTAGTTGGCCCTGCCAAGGTTCGGAGAAATTGTTGCTCGGCCCAGCCGAGGTTTGGAGAATATTTTACTTGGCCCTGCCAAGGTTCGGAGAAATTGTTGCTCGGCCCAGCCGAGGTTCGGAGAATATTTTACTTGGCCCTGCCAAGGTTCAGAGAATTCTTGTCCAGACAAGTAGCTCGGTCGTGCCGAGGATGGGTAAGCAGCATCTATTTCTTTTTGCAACTTTTGGCAATGTAGTGTATAATGATTTGCATTGAAAAATGTGCTGATAGGAAGATATAATGAGGCATATGAAAATAAACTCGGAGAGGACGTACCCTATTGATAATATTTTGGAGATTGTCCGAATTCCACGTCCGGGGAATGGATTTCCCATCCAAATCCTGTAGCTTGTAGGTTCCCGGTCCGATGATCTCCGCTACTTGGTACGGGCCCTCCCAATTCGGCGCCAGCTTTCCTTGTTCCAGCGGTTTGGAAATAGAGGCCTTTCGGAGGACAAGGTCGCCGGGCAGGAAGGCTTTCCCTTTGACTCTGGAGGCATGATAACGGGCTACCCTTTGTTGATAAGCAGCCATTCTGATCCGGGCCTTCTCTCTGATCTTCTCTACCAAGTTGAGGTTGGTGCGGAGCTGTTCGTTGCCAGCTTCTTTTGAGTAGCTTTCCACCCGCAATGATGGGAGGCCGACTTCCACAGGGATAACGGCCTCTGTACCGAAAGCCATTCGGAATGGGGTTTTGCCTGTCGGGATTCTTGGGGTTGTGCGGTAGGCCCATAAGAATGGTGCAGCTCCTCCGCCCACCTACCTTGGGCTCTGGAGAGGCGAACTTTGATTCCCTGAAGGAGGGTCCTATTGGTCACTTCGGCCGCTCCATTGGCTTGTGGGTGCCCGACCGAAGTGAGGTGGTGACGGATTCCATGCTCCTCACAGAACTGGCGAAATTTAGAGTTGTCAAACTGCTTACCGTTGTCAGTGATTATAGTATGCGGGAGGCCGAATCGGCAGATGATGGACCTCCACACAAAATCTCTGGCTCGTGCCTCGGTAATTTGCGCAACTGCTTCCGCTTCAACCCATTTGGTAAAGTAGTCGATGGCGACGAATAGAAATTTTCGCTGTCCTGTGGCAAGCGGGAATGGGCCGAGGATGTCCATCCCCCATTTGGCAAAGGGCCAAGCAGAGGATATGGAAACTAGTTCGGCTGAAGGGAGCCTTTGGATGCTTGAGTGCCTCTGGCAGGGATCGCAGGCTCGGACTAGGTCGTCCGCATCCTTTTGCATGGTCGGCCAGTAGTAGCCTTATCGCAGCACCTTATGGCATAGGGACCGGCTTCCCAAATGGTTGCCGCAAATCCCTTCATGTACTTCGCGCAGGGCATAATCTGCCTCGGACGGGAGAAGGCATCTGAGCAACGGCATAGAAAAAGACCGTTTGTAAAGCAGGTTGTCAATCAGCACGTAGTGGGTGGCCTGCAACCTCAGCTTTCTAGCCTCCCTTCGGTCGGACGGAAACGACCCTTCTCTGAGATATTTGAGGATAGGGTCGAACCATGATGGTTCGGCTTCAACTTGCATTATTCGGTCGGCTTCCGTGATGCTGGGCTTTTCCAAAGTCTCCAGGTGGAACTTCTGCTCAGCATCCATTGACTCCGCGGTTGCCAATCGGGAGAGTAGGTCGGCGCGGGCATTCTCGGATCTGAGAATCTGAATGATTTCAAACTTGGCAAAATGGGGAAGCAGGCTCCGTACCTCCTGGAGATATCGAATCATGTTCGGCTCCCGGGCTTCGAACTCTCTCCGTACATGGCCGGCTACTAGCTGAGAGTCGGTGAAGGCATTGAGCTTCTCCACCTTCAGGTTGCGGGCGATGCGGAGGCTGGCTAACAGGGCTTCGTACTCGGCATCGTTGTTGGAGGCCGGGAAGGAGAATCGGACGCCATATTCAAAGGTGATTCCCTCCGGACTGGTGAGAACCAGACCCGCACCGGAGCGATGGGCATTAGATGACCCGTCGACATGGAGGAGCCACCGGGCTCTAGCTTTTGGTTCCTCGAGGGAGTCTGGGGTAGAACCGTCCTCCGGGATGGTACACTCGAGGAGGAAGTCGGCTAGCACCTGGGCCTTGATGGCTGGACGAGGCTGGAAATGTATATCATGCTCACTTAGCTCGATGGCCCTTTTGGTCATTCTCCCCGATGTCTCGGGACGGTGGACCACCGCCTTGATGGGTTGGTCGGTTAGAACCGTCACGGAATGTGCTTGGAAGTATGGTCGCAGCTTCCGAACTGAGGTGATTAAAGCCAACACCATCTTTTCAATTCTGCTGTACCTTATCTCCGCATCGCGGAGTAGTCTGCTGACATAGTAGATCGGCTTTTGGACTTTGCCTTCTTCTTTGATCAGCACCGAGCAAACCGCACCTTCCGAAATGGCCAGGTACAAGAATAGGGTCTCTCCTGGGGCTGGACTACTGAGGAGTGGGGGCGAGCCAAGGTACTTCTTGAGATCCTGAAATGACCTTTGGCATTCGGGAGTCCACTGGAAGTTTTTGGCCGATTGGAGAGTTTTGAAGAAGGGGAGGCATCTCTCGGCCGACCGCGCCACGAAGCGGTTTAGGGCCGCTATCCTCCCGGTTAGGCGTTGGACCTCTTTGACAGATGCCGGGGGCGCCATTTGTTGGAGAGCTTGAATCTTCTGGGGGTTGGCTTCGATACCTCGCTGGAAGACCATGAAGCCGAGAAACTTCCCCGAGTTAACACCGAAGGCACATTTGGTCGGGTTGAGTCTCATCTTGTACTTGCACAGCGTGGCGAAGCTCTCTGTGAGATTGTCGACATGCTATAACGCCTCCTTGCTTTTGACCAGCATGTCGTCCACGTACACCTCCATATTCCGATCGATCTGCTCCTTGAACACTTTGTTGACCAGCCTATGATAGGTGGCACCTGCATTTTTAAGACCAAAAGGCATGACGCGGTAACAGTAAGTACCTCGGTCGGTTATGAAGGCGGTCTTTTCTTCATCTTCAGGGGCCATTCGGATCTGATTGTAGCCGGAATAGGCGTCCATGAATGACAGCATCTGGTGGCCTGAGGTGGCGTCCACGAGCTGATCAATCCGAGGGAGGGGGAAGCTATCCTTCGGGCAGGCTTTGTTGAGGTCGGTGAAGTCGATGCAGATTCTCCATTTGCCGTTCGATTTCTTCACCATGACGACGTTTGATAGCCAGCTCAGATAATTTACCTCCCGGATGAAATTAGCCTTGATGAGTTTGTCTACCTCTTCTTCAATGGACTTTTGTCGCTCTGGAGCGAAGCTCCTCTTTTTCTGCTTGACGGGCCTGTGCATCTCGTCCACATTGAGATGATGGACGAGAACCTCTGGGCTGATCCCTAGCATGTCGGAGGCGGACCAGGAGAAGATGTCAGCGTTACTTCGGAGGAACCTGATCAATCTGCGCCTAGGCTCTCCTTTGAGCAGCGACCCAATTTTTATGGTTCGGTCGGGACGAGCCTCATCCAGCGGTACCTCCTCCAATTCCTCTGCCGGTTCTCCCCGCTGTTCGGCGAAGTCTTCGCGAGCATCCAGCCCATCAACTTCCGGCATTCTAGACTGCAGGCTTGTGACAAAGCACTGCCGAGCCATGGCTTGACTTCCCCGAACAACTCCCACTCCTCGCTCGATGGGGAACTTCATGGATAGATGCGGGATGGAGACAACTGCCTTGAGGGACATTAGACCGGGCCTACCGAATATTGCGTTGTATGGGGATCTGAGGTCGGTCACTAGGAAATCTATCTGTACAATAGTCACAAGGGGCCAGGTTCCCGTGCGAACCATCAGGTGACGACCCCTTCCGGGACGACGACGTCGCCCGTGAATTCCATCAAGGTGGAATCCACGGCTCGAAGGTTTTCCATGAGTAATTTCATCCTGGCAAACACACCGAGGTACAAAACATTTACCGAACTTCCACTATCAACTAGGATTCGGCTTACATCATAGTTGTTCAAATTAAGGGATACAACCAGTGCATCATCGTGGGGGAGTTGTATCCATAGAAGATCATCATCGAAGAAGGAGAGCCCGTTCGTGCCTTCTTTGGCGCCGACCCTTCACTGTCGCCTCTGGGGCTCGATCCGCCGGCCTCCTCAATCATGTTAATGCGGCCGATCACGGGCGGATTCGGTGGAGAAGGAGGTTGTTGAAGTTCGGGCTGGCGGTCACCTCCTTGTTGTTGTGGCTCGGGCGCCCTCCTGAACTGATTCAGTCGCCCCCGCTGGATCAGTCTCTCAATTTCATTTTTCAGCTGCCAACATTCTTCAGTATCGTGATCGTGCTCCCTATGATAGTGGCAGTATTTGGCAGGATCTCTTCGGGTCGGGTTCCCTCGGAGAGGTATTGGCCGGGGGAGCTGGCGCTCTATCTCCATGAGGATTTGCGCCCGGGGCACGGTCAATGGAGTGTAGTGGTTGAATCGCTTGGGAGGGCTCCGGGAGTGATTCCTCGGCGGCAGCGGAGGGACTCTCTGGCGGCGAGATGGACTTGGCCGCCGGGCGGGACGGTGCCTGTCAGAGACTTTGGGCTCCTTCTTCTTTGCCTGCTCAGCGCGGGCAATTCTCCGCGATTCCTCGACCCTAGCGTACTTGTCCGCCAGGGCCATCATATCAGATAGGCTGGGGGGGTAGCTGACCTCCATTGCTAGATAGAAGTCGCTCTCCTTCGAAACTCCCCCGCCAGAGCAGACATGGCCACCTCATGATTAAGGTGGTCCACCTCCAGCATGGCCTTATTGAAACGGCCAAGGTAATTCCTTAAAGACTCCCCCTCTCTCTGCTTGACTTCGGAGAGGGAGTCGGATCTTCGTCGGTGGCGGCGGCTGCTGACGAACTGACCAATGAAAAGGCAGCTTAGCTCGTCAAATGAATCGATAGAACCCGGCTTCAAAGCATTGAACCAGGTTCGGACGGATCCTCTGAGGGTGGAGGGGAAGGCGCGGCAGAGGACCGCATCAGATGCTCCGTGGAACATCATTATTGACTGGAGGCTGCTAAGATGGTCGTCTGGGTCAGAAGAGCCGTGGTAAGGCTCGACGGCTGGTAACTTGATGTGGGAGGGAATCACTTCCTCCATGATCCTCTTAGAGAAAGGGATGCCCTGTTCCGCCTTGGGCTGGGGCGGATGGGCCTGCTTGGCGGCGTCCAGCTCCTGACGCATTTCCTGGATCTGACGACGGATCTCCTCTTCGCCAGCCAGAGGGGGAGCTAGGCGAGAGGATCGCAGAGATGGCGTCGAATCATGGTGGGAAGTCATAGGTGAGAGAGACCGGGCTCGCCGAGATCTGGGAGGATCTCCGTTGTGACCGCCTCGCGGGATCGGCTTGTCCCCTCTAGGTCGGTGTGGGGGGTCCGCGGATTTGTGCGGACTGGAGGAGGAGGTCGCCGGTGAAGAAGGAACCGCCGCTTCCTTATGAAAGTGTGGAGCAGGAGGAGCCATGAGGCGCTCCTGAACCAGATGGGTCATAGTTTGAACTTGTTGGACCAGCGAGGCAAACTGGTCCTGGGTCACCGGGATGGCAGGCGGTGACGGGGTTTCGACCGGTGGTGGTTGCGGCGCTACACCGCTCATCGGATCAGGCCTTTGGGAAGCGACCTGATCTTGAGCTTCTGAGGTTGCTCTTCTCCGGTTGGCCATTAGAGAGGTTCTACTCCGGATTTGGATCTTTATCTCCTCTTTTCAAGTTTTAATGGGACTTGAGGCCCTTCCTCTAGCGCCAATCTGTTGCCGCCGGGATCCGTCCTCCGACTCGGGCGCGGTCGATCTCCAAAAAGGGGGGCGGACCTGCACAAAAGTCCTCGCGCGAGAGGCGTTGGGGGTGGCCCTCCGCGGAAGACCCTCCGACGCTCAAGTCAGTGGAGAAGAAATCAGCGATCAACCAGAGATGGGGAGGTGGATCTCTCCGGAAGGCCTCTCCGGGGGCGGCCAATCGGGAGCTCTAAAAGGGCGAGAGCGCCAACGAGCTGCCGGCAAGAGAGCAGGAGAGTGAGGAGTGAGGGTGTGAGCGCGTGCGAATGTGCGTGCGTCCCAGAGCGCGTACCTGAGGGGATCTGCCAGTCGTAGTTATATGCTATCACCTATGTCTTGAGCGCCTTCTGGAAGGTTCAAAGGTTGTTAGGATACGGAGGTGGATAGAATCAGGCCGTTGTGGGGCCGTTGAAATCCATATCCTTTTTGTTAGGGGATCGACGGCCAGAAGAGCTTCTTGATGACTGAGATCTGGCTGAGTAGACCTGGGGTGGTTATGATAGGTCCTAGGCCACGTTTCGACATGATTCCTTGTCTAGGATGTCGTTATGGTAAGCCTGGGCTCTCCCGCGTCACGTTCCGCGGAGGTGGGTATTGGATTATGGGTCGCTTAACGAAGCCGGGCCATGGCAACTCGGAGGGAAACGAACTACGGAATCCTGGGAAGGCCGAGCTACGGAGGCCCGGAAGGGCCGAGCTATGAAAGCCCGGAGGGGCCGAGCTACGGAAGCCCGGAAGGGCCGAGCTACGGAAGCCCGGGGAAGCCGAGCTACGGAAGTCCAGGGAGGCCGAGCTGCGGAAGCCCAGAGAAGCCAAAGGGAAGAGGTCGGCCTTAGCCGCCTCGCATGGATATTAATGCAATGATAATTTTACCCCCCAACAAAATTAATCCAATAAAATCGCCCTTCCCTAGAGATGAATCAGCCTTTTCGTGAAGTCGTGAGACAAGCATTCTTCTATTTTCTTAATAAATGACTATCAACGCCATTTGAAAATCCGACACAGTGAAAAGGTCCTCATGCTTATATAGTTTAAATTTAGTATATTTATTGAAAAATTAATTCAACGACGGATTAAATAGCTGTTCAGGTCGCTCACTATTTTGGACCTTGATGCTCATTGCTGAACGATGATTTCTTAAATTTTATACTCTAATATATTAAACTTAATTTATCCTAATAATAATAATAATAATAATAATAATAATAATAATACTAATAATATAGTCCACCTTAAACTGCCACCGCATTGCATGAGCATTAAATTTCTTTTAATGGTACCATACTAGATAATAAACAAAATATTAGGTTAATTTATTTTTTCTTTCTCATTCCTGTCCTCAAATTCATGACAACTACAAAATCCTAGATGCTTGCCTCAACCTGGGACAAACTTTGGATATATATTCCCACCCTCAAATCCTAACCCTAAATCACTGTTCACAATCTTTATCGACGCGGCCGTGACCAGCACAAAGCAGAAAGCTTTGTTAAAGATCGATTCTTTGCCAGGTTCCCTTCGAGTCCAAATGCCTGCGGTTGGCAGCAAATTAATATAAGATGAGTCACAGGGAGAAGGCAATGGCTGAGAGCCACCTCTTGAGCATCCACCAGCTTGGGAGGCAAGGAAAAGATCTACCCAATTAGGACAGTGATGGCAGGCCACTTAGGGTTTTTTGAGATCAAGAACCATAAAATTTAGCAAATTTTAGGAGAAAATATAGCACAGAAATTCTCAGCTTTCCCTCCCATCATCACTAGTCTCTGTAAAGGAATCATGTTCAAGCCAGAACAGCGAGGACCCCTAGTTTCTCCTGCTAGGGTCCCATTTGAGGCTAATGGAACATCAACCATATTTATGGACTAGAAATAAAAGAGCAGGATAATGTAGAACAGTAACAAGAACAAGACAAAGACAAAGCAAATGCTTCCAAGAAGAAAACAGTAGTAGGATTGGAACAATCAAGAGCTGGAGGTAGCTCCTTGCACACCACCACCCAGCTAACACCGCTTTCCACCGTTCAAATCCGAAGGCCAGCCTCCACCTCACAACTCATATCCTTCTTCTGGCTCCTCACCACCTTATAATAAACATAAATATACACAGCCACCAGCTCCCACCCAAAGAGAATACTCAGCATCCAGGGAGAGCAGAGCTCAAGTCCACAACTTTCTTGCTCCGCCAATGGCCTCTGCCACTCTCCTCAAGTCTTCCTTCCTTCCCAAGAAGTCTGAATGGCTCAATGCCCGCCCATCGTCCAGCTCTCAGCCCATGGCGGTCTCCTTCACCGTCCGTGCTGGTGCCTACGCCGACGAACTCGTCAAGACTGCGGTAAGCCAACCAACCATTTTATAATTCTTTGCGCTATGAAATTTCTGATACAACTACTAGAAAAATAATATATATATTTGCCCTGTGATTGAAGTATATGGACTACCTGACACCATAGTTATGTTCTTGGATCTTGATGCATCTTAACATTACATTGAGATTTTCATATCTAATAGACTTGTGATTCTGTTCTCCTTGAAGTCATATGACTAGGATGTTGGGCCATAATTGAAACAACATAAAAATTCCATACCAGCAACTAGTTGATAAGTTTCACCACCAGGTCGCAAAGATTTAAGTTCTGTTCAACAGAAAAAGGTCTGAATTAATCAGGCCATATTAATCAGGGAGTGATATTAATTCAAGACAACAAGGCTTTTTCCAATAGAATAATTTCTATCAAGGCCACACTAAGTTGGTGATTGATAGATATAAGATGGAAGTAGTCACCTTGCTGATAATCTAGTGTAGAAAATTCCATGAAACCATGAAGTCTGATTCAAAATCTGCAATCAGATTCAAGCATTTTACATTGCAGATTTTCTAGTTCTCAAATTCCAAATAGGAGAAATTAAATAGCCTTGAAAATTTGAATTCTCTCTGCAGAAAACCATTGCATCACCAGGTAGAGGCATATTGGCCATGGATGAATCCAATGCCACCTGTGGAAAAAGACTTGCATCAATTGGGCTGGAGAACACTGAGGCCAACCGGCAGGCTTACCGAACCCTCCTCATCAGCGCCTCTGGTCTGGGTCAACATATCTCCGGTGCCATCCTGTTTGAGGAAACACTTTATCAGTCAACCACTGATGGGAAGAAGATGGTTGATGTTCTTGTCTCGCAAAACATAATGCCAGGGATCAAGGTTGATAAGGTGAGCAATTCACTTGACACCATGTTTTTTTCATGCATATAGGTGTTCTCTGACATCACATTATATGTTCATGCAAATTCTTAACCAACTTGTTCATGTCATAAAGATACACTTTTTCCCTTCGCTACCATGATCCTCATATACACACCTTTTCCAAACCTCATTTTGAGTTGTATAATTCAAAATAAATGATCACAATGTGGAAAAAGTATCTCATAATGCGCACCAGCTTTATGAATCCTATGCCATTACTATAACTCTAATCTTCGTAGTTTAGCCATAATCACTCAGGCCCCTCATCTCTGCTATACCATCCATCATTTAACATATTACTGATTATAAGAAGCATAGAGCATGATTGATTCTCTTAATCTTATAGTCTATAGGACAATCCAATACATAGTGGACTTTGATTTTAGAAATCAGTGGAGATGCTGCTTGTTGTTATATCAGAAAAGAATGAGGGCATACTCAATCGCTAGAGCAAGTGATGAAAGAATCTCTTTCCTCAAAGAAGTGATGGAAGAATTTATAGAGCAAGCTTTTGGTTCTGAACAAAGTCTTATGTTACTCAAAAACAACAAAGTCAATCTATACAAATTTGCATGAGCACATCTCGATCTGGATCATACTTCAGTTTGAGGGTGTGTGTGCATGCAAAGAAGTGATGGAAGAATTTATAGAGCAAGCTTTTGGTTCTGAACAAAGTCTTATGTTACTCAAAAACAACAAAGTCAATCTATACACATTTGCATGAGCACATCTCGATCTGGATCATACTTCAGTTTGAGGGTGTGTGTGCATGCACATGCATGTGTATGCATCTTCTGCATGTGTTTGAATTTGTGCCCCTGTGACAATGGAACATTAAAATTGGAACCAAAGAGTGAAAAAAAGGGCATGTAATAAATGTTTGTAGAATAGGTGAGTAACAAACAGGAGAACTCTCAATTGAACTCTGTTTTTCTGCTGATTCCCAGGGTCTTGTACCACTAGTTGGCTCAAATGATGAATCATGGTGCCAAGGATTGGATGGCCTAGCATCACGATGTGCAGCTTACTACCAACAAGGCGCCCGCTTTGCCAAATGGTGAAATCTACTTATTACCTGCCTATTATTCACTATGAGTTTTCCTTTACAAATGTTTTGCAAAGGCTTATCCTTGTCGGGTCTTGCAGGCGTACAGTGGTCAGTATCCCCAATGGACCATCAGCTCTTGCAGTGAAGGAAGCTGCTTGGGGTTTGGCTCGATATGCTGCCATTGCTCAAGTAAATAGTCTCATCCTTTTTTTTGTTTTCAGTTTCTTAAAAATATTTCAGGGTGGATAAGCTTGAAGTGCAAACTTCATTCTAGACATTTAGAATAGCTTGCAGTTAGAAATCAACAGCCCTTTCCTTAAGTTGCTAAAAATATGACTGAAAAGCAAGAATTAAAGAAAATAACCACAGTAAGGCACCAGGAAACCACAGATATCTTGCTTCCTGAGATAAGGGCTTTTTTTGTTGTAATTCATAATATTGCAGTCAATTGCTTTAACAGAAAAAAGGTTGGTTTATTAATCTCCATACTAACTCAACTCAACTCATCTAAGCCTTTTCCCAACTACATGGGGTCGGCTACATGAATTGCTTCCTCCACTCTGCTCTATTCAAAATTAAGTTGACACTCAAATTCACTGCACCCGGGTGCCGATGCGGCACCCCTTTGCCCATTTTTTAAAACATCCGGAGGCAGGTGCAACGTATCTCTTAATGGGGACGGTTGGTTTATTAATCTCCATGATGCCAATAAATGAGAGAATGAATGAAAAAAAGGCAATGGATATTGTGAACACAAAATCAGTTCAAAATATTGTGAATGCAAAATTACATCAATTATGTATCTAGGACTTTTGAGTTATTGGTCCAAGGGATTATATATGTGGCTGAATTTTCTTTGCAGGATAATGGATTGGTTCCCATAGTTGAGCCAGAAATACTGCTGGATGGAGATCATGGAATTGAAAGGAGCTTTGAGGTTGCACAGAAAGTATGGGCTGAGGTCTTCTTCTACATGGCTGAGAACAATGTCATGTATGAGGGCATCCTTCTCAAGCCAAGCATGGTGACACCCGGTGCTGAATGCAAAGAGAGAGCCACACCAGAACAGGTGGCTGCATACACCTTGAAGCTTCTCCACAGAAGAATTCCACCTGCTGTCCCTGGAATCATGGTACTCTCTCTTAAAAACGATCACAATCTATGATGATTCTTGTTTAAAGGTGATGACTAACAGCTACAGAAATCAAATACTGATGTCTGTCAACCTTTTATGGCAAACAGTTCCTCTCTGGAGGTCAGTCTGAAGTGGAGGCAACACTGAACCTGAATGCCATGAACCAAAGCCCCAACCCATGGCATGTCTCCTTTTCTTATGCCAGAGCTCTTCAGAACACTTGCCTGAAAACATGGGGAGGAAGGCCAGAGAACGTGAAGGCTGCCCAAGATGTTCTCCTTGTCCGAGCCAAGGCCAACTCTCTTGCTCAGCTTGGCAAATACACGGGTGAGGGTGAGTCAGCAGAGGCTAAAGAGGGAATGTATGTCAAGAACTACAGCTATTAAGAACCTTAAGATGGTAAGGCATTTCAATGTTATAGAATTTGTGAACACTGCTATATTTATAGTACAAGATGCTGAATGTAATACATTATTCTGGATCTTTTCTGGATTATTAAGTTTGTCTAATAGTAGAGTGGCATTAGGTCAAACCCACATTGATGGGATAAGTCCTGCTTGTTATGGCTGTTGTTATTGGAGTTTTTTCCTACGGGTGAAATGAAATTCTTAAAAACACACTTGTACTGATAACATCTTAGAATTTAGTTAGGGTTTGTTCAGTTGGCTTGAAGTCTTTATTGTGATGAGATTTAATTAGAAGAGCAATCACCACTGTAAGTCTGTAACAATAAAAGTTGAGGCACTAAGCAATACATAAAGACCAGTAAATAGGAGAAAAGAGGAGAAGAGACGCCTTGAATTTATTGCAGAGATTACAAGAAAGCAATTGCCCAAACCGATGCTACCCAAGCTTATCACTCGCTCCATGTTTACCTCTTTTTCATGGTTCTTTATTGGTGAAGTTAACCCCCCCTTCTCTGCTCTAAATAACTTTATAAGAACGCTTACGATTTAACCACCAATATAGAAGACACCTTTGAGGCCCAAACTCAATTGAGATAGATAGCCTCTACACAGTTGAATCCAAAATCTCTTCCTTATTTCCTTGATGGAGAAACCAAGTGCTAGAAGGAAATATTCATCATGTCAGTGACCAAGTTCTCCATGATCACACTCTCCGCCTCAGCTCTACAAGGCCTGCAATGGAACTTTGCAAGGCCCTTGCCTGCACAGAGCAAACTCCATCACCAAGTCATCTTAATAAGCCAAACAAAGGCAACAAAGTCTCTTGCCTTAGTCACTGAGTAATTCAAGGACTAATAACAAGAGAGAAGCCTATCCAATTCCCACACACACCCAGAGAGAGAGAGAGAGAGAGAGAGAGAGAACCACCATAGAGAGACGATAGGATAGATCCTTTGGATAGGGGAATTTAGGTGGGCATGAGGAGAGTGGAAGCATGGGAGGTTTTCACAGTTGCATGTCTCCACCATATAACCATCTGGGTCATGGAAGAAGAGCTGATCAACTTGAATGCCACTGTCCTCGACAACTGCAGTCACATACTCAATGCCCATCTCTTCTAGTTTGCGCTACAGAAGATTAATATCTGAACATTGAAAGGAAATGTGGTTGTCTTTGGGGTTTATAGCATCCTTCTTCTTGGGAACATCATCTGGAGAGTTGCATTGCAGTAAATGGATGCCAACTCCATAGTTAAACAACCTGAGAATTTACATACCTCCATGATCAGTTCACAAGTAAAATTGGTGGATCATGCTTGGTCTTAATTTGCTGATTTCTATTTAAACACTCTTTAAGTGATAAATATTTGAACCTTAGAAGTTGGGATCTGTACTCTGTTATACAATACCTTCTCTATAAGAATACAGAAAGGAGTTCTCTCAGCTAATTTAAGATATAAACAAGTATCAATGAAGTTTGATGGAAAATGCAAGTACTAGTAATCTGATCTCTTTATCAGACATGAGATGGATTTCTTAAGTTTGTTTGTTTCTTTCTTTTCTCCATCACCAAACCTATGCCTATGACCTTCTCAATAAATGGCACCATGCTAGCTATTGGAATTTCTCGGTGCGAGTGGAAGCACACAAAGCAAAAGAATAATTCGTATAGTTCATTCTTTAAATTAGAAATATGAGCATTCTTGAGCCAGAACATGTTTCAATTATTACATAAGAATCCTTTTACACTTAGAAGTCAGAATAATGTAATCAAAATATTCATAAATAATTTATCAGAAAATGAATGAAAGATTTGAAATGAAGCAAACATACAAAGTTTTTTTTCCTAAATAATTTTAAATAAAGAAGAATTAGAAGAAGAGAATAAAATTTATCCAACAATGCCACAAACGTGAATTCTCTAGGAACAATGCAATTTTAATCAGCAGGAGGTGGTGGTGGGAGAGAGAGTTTCTGTAAGTCTGTTCTTACCAAGCACCATGGAAGTCAAAGGAAGAGGGTCTCTTAACGCTCACAAATCCCAAGACCTCCTCATAGAACTCCACCGAGCAGCTAACTGACCTGCACACGAATGAAACATGATTCAATGACATCAATGGCAGTGGCGATGCAGCATTCACCTCCTCCTCAACAATCTCCAGGCCCATCTTTGATTATTTTTCTATTTCTTCTAATCTTGAATCCTATCGATTTGATGTCGCATGGACATCACCTCTACCACCTCTCTTTCTATATATAATCCATGTTCCCACTCTAAACTAATGTCTCCTGCTTGCTGGTTGGACAACAACATGGAGAAAGAGGCCACTCCACGAAAGGGAGAGGAAGCATGGCTTGGTTCTAGCGTTTATAACGTGTAGATAATAAAGATTGGCTTCTGCCATGAGAATCATTCCTTACTTGAAAGTACGTACATTACTGTATAACAAGTGAAGAAGTTAATCGTATTGCTATTGATATTAAACAATTATAATCTATATGTTGCAAGATAAACGACAGTTGAATTCATTGAGCTACTCGCTCCAAGGAAGATTCATTGGAGGTGAGAAGGCGATGCAAGTGGCCGTTTGTTTTCTAGTCTCTATGGTTGGATACTCTAGGCTATAAATTTTTACGAACCAAACCACTAAATCAGGGGGCTAGAAGTTGCCTCATTATTCTTTCTTGCATTATTCTTTCCTGGTTGATTCACTGGCGCATGCGGTCATGTACATCATCCACTTGCATCACATGCATGTAATCATTATGGATCTTTCGCTCTTGTTATCCAGTCGTTGATCTCATGTAACATGTTGATGTGAATATAAAATAGATTTTTTATTTTTATTTTTATTTTTATTTAAGAAGATTTTTCATAGATTATTGGCGCGTATAATACATCACATATATAACAAAAAGAATATAGTCGTCACCCTTAGAGATATAAACATAAATACAAAATAGAGCTCCAAGATATTTACTATTTTATTACATAATTTTGCGCATACTATAGTTAATATAAATCACATAAATATTACATCCATACTGTAGTTAATATAAATCCATTAAGGTATCATGGCAATGAATATCATAAACTCTCTTAAGTCAAAGACTAAAATTTAATTTGGATCTAAGAAATCAGATAAAGTGTAGATCGGTTTTGGGTCCGAATTATGTAAAGTTTATATGTCACACAAAACCTTACCTAAAAAGACTAGTCGAAAGATATTATTTAGACTCTTAATCCTATATAAGTACTTAGAATCTTCTTAGTATATAACTGATGTGAGACTAAATGCTCACCAATATAAACTGCCATATACTTCATTTAAGCCTAGACATTCTTATCAGAATGAAAGTTCATATCTAAATCAACATCAAATCATATCGAATCCAATCTGAAATATATAGAGCCCATTTGTAGTATCTCTCAGTCCACATTGGCCATAGGCTAGGTTCACTCTAATGCCACTTATCACAACTCAAGATTTGACTTAAAAAGACTAGTCAAGAATGTAATATTTGGGCACCTTGATTCTATATTAATACCTAGGATCTTCCCCATCCATAAGGACTAAATATTTATTGGTATGGACTTTTGGTTTCTTCATCAGACTAAGGATTCATATCCAAATTTATATTTAAATCATATTAAATTTAATAAAAGCATATAAAGCCCATCTTTGGTGCCACTTAGCCATGGGCTAGGTTTGCTTTAATGCCACTTGTCACAACTCAGGATCTCACACAAAAAAGCTAGCTAAAAAAGTATTAATTTAGCTCATTGATCCTATATTAGTATTTAGGATCTTTTCAATTCATAAGTGATGTGGGACTAAACACTTATGGATATGGACTCTCATATGCTCCTCCCATTTAAGCTCCAACATCCTTGCTAGATTAAGAGTTCGTATTTAAATTCACATCAGAATCTAATTGAACCCAATCCTAAACACATAAAACCCATTCATAGTATTTCTTTGTCGACATAGGTCATAAACTGCATCCGCTTCGATACCATTTATTACAATTTAGGACCTTTTAAAAAAAAGGCCAGCATGATGATATTATTTAGACTCCTTGATCATATGTAAGTACTCAAAATCTTCTTAGTATATAACCAATATGAGACTAATACTCAAAATCTTCTTAGTATATAACCAATATGAGACTAAATATTTGCCACTATGTACTCTCACATACTCCTCCCTCCCCGATTTAAGCTTTAGACATTCTTGCTAAATTAAGGGTCTATATCCAAATCTATATTCGGATCATATAGAATCCAATCATAGATACATAAAGTTCATCAACAATGTCTCTCAGTCCATATAAGCTATTGGTTGGGTCCACTCTAATACCATTTATCGCAATTCAGGATCTCACCTAAAAGGCTAGCCAAGAAGAAATTATTTGGGCTTTTTGATTCTATGTTAGTACCTAAGATCTTTCTATTCATAATCAATGTAAAACTAAATACTCACTTACATGGGCTGTCATATGCTCACCTAGCATCCTCGCTAAGCTAAGAGTTTATATCTAAATTCACATCCAAATCTAATTGAATCCAATCACAAACATTTGGAGCCCATCTGTAGTGCTCTTTAGTATATATGAGCAATGAACTGGATCAGCTCTAATACCATTTATCACAATATAGGACATCATCTAGAAGGCAAGCTGAAAAGTATTATTTGTTCTCCTTAATCTCATATAAGTATCCAAATTTTTCTCAATTCATAATTGATGTGATACTAAACATTCGCTTGTATGAACTTTATGTGAAAGCTTATACTGGCAAATATTAGTTACATATTGGTTATGCATCGAAAAGATATTAGATATTTATATAAGATTAAGAAGTTTAAATAATACTTTTAACTAATTTTTTTGGATGAGGTCTTGAATTGTTATATTATAAAAAATAAATAATTATCCTAAAATATATACAATGAGGTTAGATTGAGTTCCGGTAAAGTAATTTTAGAGAGATTGATACCATAAATGTACATGAGTCTAACTTAGACCCATGACTAACTCGTAGCTATGAAAGCCTAGATCAAGTCCAGGTATGGTTCAGGTCAGGCATATATCCGAAAGTTGAAAACCTATGTGAGAAAGGGATCCAAACTCTGAATAACTATCTTACTATATGGTTAAAGCTGGGTTTTAATTGTACCTATCTTCTTATATCATAGGGTGGTTGGAACTTGGAACCAAGGAATCATTGAAGTGAGCAATCCAGGCCCCATCATAAATTGCTCGGCTGAATCTTTCATGGCTGTGGTTGAGCTCTCCATGTCAGACAAGGTCATGGCAAACCTTTAATCATAAGTATACTTTTCATACGCTAGAAGCCAACAACATTTCCTATATGAGGTCCCTACCATGAAATTAGCTGTAGAGAGTGCTATACCTAGGCAAATTTACATGAATACCGTGTATGCTGAGAAGTTTTCGATTTCCATTCGTTCTGATGTTTCTTTTCTTTTGTCCTATTGAATGAGGTTGCATTTACTTCACTACTAGGGTAATTGAAAATATATAAAGTATGAATATGAATAGAGTTAAGAGAGTGAAAGAGAAGTGTCAAGCCGATCATAACTATGCTGGTTTTAGTTTTAGACTTCTAGTAGGTTAGCAAATGCTAGCAGAGAACATAGGACCTGATGAGGGGTAAAATTATCATTACATTAAGGCATGTACATCAACAATTAGGTCAGATCCAATCTCAACATCTCGCTAGCCAGCTGTCATGACCACCAAGTGGCGAAGATCAATCGCCTTTAGCAAGGTCGGAGCATCCCAGTAACCCGAGCCATTCTTATTTCTCGGTAAGCCGAGGTATCCATACCTCGACGACCGAGCCATTCTTATTTCTCGGTAAGCCGAGGTATCCATACCTCGACGACCCGAGCCATTCTTATTTCTCAGTAAGCCGAGGTATCCATACCTCGGCGATACGAGCCATTCTTATATCTCGGTAGCCAGAGGTATCCATACCTCGGCATCACGAGCCATGATTATATCTCGGTAACTCAAGCCACTTTTATGCCTCGGAAAACCAAATTGTCTCTGCTTCGGCCAGACCGAAGCACTCAAAATGCCTCTGCAGAATCTGGCACGGGAGAGTCCCTATTCGTTGTAACAGAATAAGATTCCAAACAGAGAATCATACCCAGGAGTGGCCTAGAGCCTACGAGATCATAGAATCCCAAGGCATCAATCAGCTCTCCCAGCCGTCGATCTTCTAACTGACAAGATGCGGATCCTACTGACCTCATAACAAACTTGATTCGAATCACACAACTTTTGGACCCCCATGATGCGCCCAGGGAATCAGGTGATCGCCTATAAATATCACAGCCCTCAGACCTCTCAGGTATGCATGCTCTTACGCAACTTTCTTATAAAAATCCTCCATTAGAGCTCCAATCGAGGGCTAGGAGGAAGATTCTTCTGTGAAAAGTCTTCTCCTCACATCTGCCTGTTGTGAATCTCCACTGACTTGGGCATCGGAGGGTCCCCCATAGAGGACAACCCCAAGGAAATCCTTTGCGAGCACGGACTGTCTTGCAGGTTCCACCCCGGACGTCGAGATCGAGTTGAACCCAGAGCCGGAGGTGCACCTGAGTCGGAGAATGAATTTTCGTGGCAATAGATTGGCGCTAGAGGAAGGGCCTCAAGTCCCATAAACTTGTAATCATGAGACAAGACTAAAAAACCAGAAGAAGCATCCTCTAATGGCCAATCGGAAGAGAGCCACCTTTGGGGCTCAAGATCAGGCCGCATCTCAAAGGCCTGATCCAATTAGTAATATAGCACCTCCGCTACCACCGCCAGCTGAAACTCCTTCCCCATCGGCAACGGCAATAACCATAGACCAGTTTGCCACTCTGGTTCAGCAAGTTCAAGCATTGACCCAGACGATCCAAGGATTCCAGGCAATCCCTGGCCCTGCCGTTCCTGCCTCCCAGCCTTGTGAGGAGGCCGCTGCCCCCGCTCCGCCTGCAATCTCTTCTTCCGATCCGCCTGGGGCGGCAGATCGCGATCGCCGGCCTGCAAAGGTGAGGCCGGCGTTGCAAGAAGCTGGAGGGAAGAGCCCCCTCAGATCCAGGTGGGTTTGCTCTCCCTCCCGGTATCCTCTCAGGATTCAACACCACTGCCATCTTCTCATCGCCTGATCCCTCCTACCACTCTGGATGAAGGGATCAGGCAGTAGATGCAGGAGATGCGTCAGGAATGGCGTCAGGAGTTAGACACCATTAGACAAGCCCCTCCGTCCCATCCAAAGGAGGAGCGGGGCATCCCTTCTCTAAAAGGATCATGAGGGAAGTGATTCCCCCTCATGTTAAGCCCCACCATCGAGCTGTACCATGGATCCACCGATCCCGATGATCATCTAAGAAGCTTCAGGTCCATCATGATGTTCCACGGAGCGTCAGATGCGATCATCTGTTGAGCCTTCCCCTCCACTCTCACGGGATCCGCCCGAACCTGGTTCAACGGCTTGAAACCAGGTTCCATTGATTCTTTTGACGAACTGAGCTGCTTTCTCACTAGCCAGTTCGTCAGTAGTCGTCGCCACCAACGGAGATCTGATTCCCTCTCTGAAGTTAAGCAGAGAGAGAGGGAATCGCCGAAAAGCTACCTTGGTCGTTTCAACACGGCCCTCTTAGAAGTCGACCGTCTCAACCTCGAGGTGGCCATGTCTGCCCTGACCGGAGGGTTATCGAAGGAGGGAGACTTCTACCTGGCTCTAGAGGTTAATTACCTGAAGAGCCTTTCGGATATGATGTCCCTGGCGGAAAAGTATGCCAGGGTTGAAAATCGAGGAGGTCAGCTTGGGCCGAGCAGCTAAGAAGAAGAGGCAAAGGGCTCAGACAAGCAGTGAGCCTACCACCACATTAGCTCGCCTTGCTGCCAGAGAGCTCCTCTGCCTCCGCCGCGAGACCAAACCGGAGCCCAGCTCGAAGGTTCGATCGTTACACTTCCCTCACCACGCCAAAGGCGCAGATCCTATGGAGATAGAGCGCAAACTCCCTCGACCGCCTCCTCTCCGAGGGAATGCGACCCATAGAGACCCCACCAAGTACTGTCGCTACCATCGGGACCATGGCCATGACACCGAAGAATGCTGGAAGCTAAAGAACGAAATCGAGAGGCTCATCCAGCGGGCAGACTGAACCAATTCAGGAGAGCGCCCGAGCCAAGAAATGGGGGTGACCGCCAGCCCGAGCCTTAGCAGCCTCCTCCTCCAAATCCTGGTTGTTGACCACATTAATGTGATCGAGGCAGTCGGTAGTCCATCGGACCGGCGGGATGATGAAGAAGATTCGGCACTAAAGAGAGCACGAACTGATGAGCTCTTCTTCTCCACATGACCTTCGAGAGATACAGTTCCCGCATGATGATGCGCTAGTTGTATCTCTCAATTTAAACAATTATGATGTAAGCCAGATTCTTATTAATAATGGGAGCTCTATCAGTGTTCTGTACCTCGATGTGTTTGCGAAGATGAAACTGCTCATGGAGAGTCTCCGAGCCGTGGACTCCATCCTAATGGGGTTCACCGGCGATGTTATCATCCCAGAGGGGGTCGTGACCTAGACGGTCCGAGCAGGAACTTGGCCCTGTGTCGCCACTGTTCACACAGATTTCCTGGTGACCAAGTTCCGATCGCCCTACGATGCAATCTTTGGGAGGCCCGGCCTAATTACCCTTGGAGCTGCTATCTCCACCCCGCATCTATTCATGAAGTTTCCTACCGAATGGGGAGTTGGTGTAGTCTGAGGAAGCCAAGCTGTGGCTCGGCAATGCTTCGTCACCAGCCTTAGTCCAAACTGCCCGAGGTTGACGGGCTGGACGCTTAAGAGGATTTTGCCGAGCAACGAGAAGAGTCGGCCGAAGAGCTGGGAGAGGTACCACTGAACGAAGCCCGGCCCGATCGAACTATAAAGATTGGGTCGCTACTGAAGGGGAAAACCTCGCCTGGAGCTAATGACTTTCTCCAAAAGAATGCAGATATCTTGCCTGGTCTGCTTCTGATATGCCGGGGATCAGCCCAGATGTTCTCGTCCGCCGTCTGAATGTGGACGGATGTCCCGACCCATTAAGCAGAAGAAAAAGAGCTTCGCCCCTGAGCGACAGAAGCTATTAAGGAAAGAATCGACAAGCTTATCAAGGTGAATTTCATTGGGAGGTAAACTATCCTAGCTGGCTGTTAAACATTGTTATGGTAAAGAAGTCGAACGACAAGTGGCAGAAGTCCTCGGGCCCAGTACCTACAAGCTCTAGGATATAAACAAAAATCCATTCCCGGATATGAAATTCAGACAATCTCCGTATATACCATCAGTAAGGTACGCTTTCTATAAACTTGCCCCGTTTATAGTATTGGCATCTTGTTTCTATGGTCCGCAGCATAATCGCTACAATCATTTTTCTGAAAAGTCATAATAAAAAACAGATGCTGCTTACTAATTCTGGCACGACCAAGCTGCCTCCTTGAGCAGAAATCTCCGTACCTCGGCTGGGCCAAGTCCTATTCCACAAAGACTCGGTATGGCCGAGCACTCCCAGTACGGCTGGGAGCCAAGTGATCTGCAAGCCTTTGGCTAGATTCGGGCAGCTTACAAGCCCCGGCTGGACCAAACGGCATGAAAGCCTCGGCCAGAGCCGAAGTGCATCAAAAGCCTCTGGCCGAATTGGGCAGCTTACAAGCCCCGGTCGGACCAAACAGCGCGAAAGCCTCGGCCAGAGCCGAAGTGCATCAAAAGCCTCTGGCTGGATTAAGGCAGCTTACAAGCCCCGGCCGGACCAAATGGCGCGAAAGCCTCGGCCAGAGCCGAAGTGCATCTCTTATTATCAAAAGCCTCGGCCAGAGCCGAAGTGCATCTCTTATTATTAAAAGCCTCGGCCAGAGCCGAAGTGCATCTCTTATTGACAGAAACCTCGGCCAAGACCGAGTGACATATCAGAACCTCGGCCAAAGCCCAATGGAATTTCTTATTAATCTCTGAAGCCTCGGCCAAACCGAGTGATATATCTCCGAATGATCTGAATCCTTGGCCAAACCGAGTGATATATCTCTGAATAATATGAAGCCTCGGCAGAACCAAGTGATATATCTCCGAATGATTTGAATCTCGGCTAAACCGAGTGATATCTCCGAATAATATGAAGCTCCGGCAGAACCGAGTGATATCTTCGAATAATATGAAGCCTTACCAGAATCGAGCGATATATCTCCGAATGATCTAGAGCCTCAGACAAACCAAGTGATATCTCCGTACCTTGGCCGCGCCAAGTAAAATATTATCTAAAGCCTCCATCGAATCAAGTGACTTCTCATATGTTCTAAGATGACGAAAACATCCTGTTATACTTTGGCAGAGTAAGTGACTTCTTACTGCCCATTAGCGATATCATGCGATTTATTCCTTGAATGTGGCCAAGGCCGCCCAGGCCTCCCTCTGACCTAAACAGAGGTGACTGCTTCCTCCACAGAAGACCAAATATCGCTGAAATGATTAGCCAAAGCAAATAGCTAAAATCACTACTGGAAACAAGTAAATACACTACGAAAACATAGGGAAACTCTCAATACAACCATGCTAGAAAAGACATGAGTATTTAAAAAGGAAAGAAAATACTTTCTTTATTAATGAAAATTACAACCTCTTGAGAGGTATTACAAGTGCATCATGGTACAGAAATAAAAACAAATAAAAAGCTCGGCCGAGCAACTTCGATTAGCTTCGGTTAATAATGATGTTCTGGAATCTAACCCAAGAAATCAGAGAAACCAGACAGCTCGGCTGAACCACTGGTTAATGCCAAAGAGAAAACTGGCCATCCACGGGTCCCCTGGATGAATTAAGGGATCCAAAATGGGGTAAAGACCTATGGATACCGATGCTGAAGAAGCATCCCCCCAAGCGGAGTGCTAGACTGCCAGCCACTGCACAACAACATAAGAAGGGGACAAGCAGACCGACACAACCCTCCTCCCTCTTTACGTAGTAAAAGATTCCTCAAGCGGATAAGCTGAGGAATCCAAATCGAGGGAGGAGGCGAAGTCCATGTTAGCCATGGGGGATATATGCCTTGCATTTCCAGTGGTCCCTATGGCAAGTGACAAAGGACACACAGAAACACATACGTGTGCTCCCTATATGACCTCTGCGGTCCTCTCATGCGCTCTCCATATGACCTTCGAGAATTCCTCCTTGAGGACTGGTCTCTCTTCAGCAGCTTCTCCATCACCCCAGCTATCTGGGGTGAGCCAGCCTTCAAAAAGAAGGCTCAAACTCTCCACTTTCAACTTCAATGAAACAGACGCCATGAAAACCCTTGCCAGTCAAGGAAAGTCTTGGGAGATAGCCTAACACGGCCCGCTCTCCCCATTTTATAGGCAAACGGACCGGGGGCAGCAATTAAAGTAGAAAACCCTGGGATTCAAAATGCCCTGGCCCCGCTACCACGTGACGGTTCAGGGTAAAAGAGCGCTTTCAAAGCACGCCAAACGCATTTCCCAGGCCATGACGCAAAACAAAAGATTTCCTCTGACCTCGAATCAAGAGCCTTAAATGTAGGAAATCATCCGCCGGTCCTTGGGATACGGACAGGCCTGGGAAATCACCTTGTGAAAACGACGCCCTCCAATGGCGATCGAATGCTTACCTTGTACATTAAAAAGACCCGCGTTGGAAAAGGCCAATAGGATAAATGCCTTACGCAAAAAATAAAGCATCCTTTGGCGAATCACAAATCCGCCTCGTCAGCCCGGGTAGAAAACGAAATGATTTCTCATAGAACGGACCGTCCGCCAAGGTACTCGTGCAATTTTCGGCCATACCACGCCATACCATGCCGAACCGTTTCTTGTTTCGGATTGACAGAACTATCTGCTGACCTCGGTTTCGACCAAGACACTTATCGGGGATCTAGCTGAATTATTCTATGCTTCGGCCCGAAGCCGAGCCATCTGCTATATTTCGGCCTAAACCGAGACATCGCTTTTTGCTTCAACTCAAAGCCGAGATAGTCTCCTTATTTTGGGAAAAACCAATGTTCCCTTATCCCCCGGTCCAAACCGAGATAGCAACTCTCGCCCCGACGCTAACAGGATGCTCGTTATGTTTTGGAAAAACCGAGCGATATACTACACTCCGACTAGAACTTATGAAGTTCCCCATACCTCGGTTAAAACGGGGACACCATACCTTAGTCTTGCCAAGGTCACCAGAGATCCCCCCAATGGGGTGGTTCGTTCATAAGACTCACATGATAAGAACAAACATTTCAAAGATGGCAGCAAACACGAAAGTTATGAAAACTCTTTTTCATTCATCATAAAAGGAAAAATAAAAAGAAAAAAAAGGACACATGAGCCCTCATTGGGGCTTATCGTCCCCACGGGCACTGCCGAGCTCTCCCCACGCCACAAACTTAGCTCGGCAGTGAGAATAGTGATTTGTTGCTAGAGAGTCGCCACTTGCCCTTCCAGCCGACTGTTGATCTGGCGAAGGAGCCCATGCTCCCTCGTGGAGATGGCCAAGTACTCTTCGACCATCTTTCGGAGTCGATCGCGGTCCGCGAGCATCGACAACAGGTCCTCCCTATCGATAGATATCAGAACGCGGCTCCAATGGGGGTCCCCTCGCGGAGGGGCCTGCCCCCCGTGGCCATTATCACCATTACCTGGCGCTCCAGTAGATCCCCCTTCATTTTCAGAAGCCATCCTACTATCCTAAATTTTGGAAGATCAACAGGAAAAGTGATTAACGATGACATCCCCCCATCCGTATTTAAACTACTTCTGGCGGGGTATTTCGATCCCGGGCCATTAACTCCAATGCCTCTATCGCAGAAACTCGCCACGCGCCATCACCTCAGTGGGCACTCGCAGGAAACGAAGAGTTGCGCCCCCTTGCCGAGGAGGATCAATAAATAGCAACGAGGCACTCGAAAGGCGCCCCTTTCTTGGGATCAGACTCTACTCCCTATATCCGAATTTACACTTCGGACTAGGGAGTGGGGGGCATGTGACGAGGGGTAAAATTATCATTACATTAAGGCCTGTATACATCAACAATTAGGTCAGGTCCAATCTCAACATCTCGCTAGCCAGCTGTCATAACCACCAAGTGGCGAAGATCAATCGCCTTTAGCAAGGTCGGATCATCCCAGTAACCTAAGCCATTCTTATTTCTCGGTAAGCCGAGGTATCCATACCTCGACGACCCGAGCCATTCTTATTTCTCGGTAAGCCGAGGTATCCATACCTTGGCGATACGAGCCATTCTTATATCTCGGTAGCCCGAGGTATCCATACCTCGGCATCACGAGCCATGATTATATCTCGGTAACTCGAGCCGCTTTTATGCTTCGGAAAACCAAATTGTCCTCTGCTTCGGCCAGACCGAGGCACTCAAAATGCCTCTGCAGAATCTGGCACGGTAGAGTCCCTATTCGCTGTAACAGAATAAGATTCCAAACAGAGAATCATACCCAGGAGTAGCCTAGAGCCTACGAGATGTAGAATCCCAAGGCATCAATCAGCTCTCCAGCCGCCGATCTTCTAACTGACAAGATGCGGATCCTACTGACCTCATAACAAACTTGATTTGAATCACAACTTTTGGACCCCCATGATGCGCCCAAAGAATCAGGTGATCACCTATAAATATCACAGCCTATAAATATCACAGCCCTCAGACCTCTCAGGTATGCATGCTCTTACGCAACTTTCTTATAAAAATCCTCCATTAGAGCTTCAATCGAGGGCCGGGAGGAAGATTTTTCTGTGAAAAGTCTTCTCCTCACATCTGCCTGTTGTGAATCTCCACTAACTTGGGTGTCGAAGGATCCCTCACAGAAGACAACCCTAAGGAAATCCTTTGCGAGCGCGGACTGTCTTGCAGGTTCCACCTCGGACGTCGAGATCGGAGTTCGGACCCAGAGCCGGAGGCGCACCCGAGTCGGATAATGAATTTTCGCAACAACAGGACCCATTTAGGTTAGATATTTTGGCCTCTTCTCTTTGTTTTTATTGATTACAATATTTTGTTGGTTCTAGTTAATCATTGTGATTGGTTATAAAGCCTTTGGAAACAAAGGACAGGTGCCGGCCCAGTTGGGAGGAAGATGAAAACAAAGGAGAGAGAAAGAGGCTCTCTCTCTCTCAAGAGTGAGGAATCCAAATATCTATACATTTGACTTTTTGTTTTCCTAATTCCTAAGCATCTGGATGGTATTAGAGAGAATTAAAGCAATTCTTCTGATGATGGATTGCCTTTTTCTTATGTAAGTTAGACTGCTGATTAAAATACTTCCTCTATGACGTTTTAAGTGAGGCGAGAGAAGGATAGATAGAAGTGTGAACGATCTCTGCCCAAAGTCACATGGGGCCTTGCTGGTCCAACTCTGGAGATAACGCCATCCATGTCAAGGGATCCAGGGATTGTTGGTTTATATTAGCTGCAGAGAAGCTTCTGGGTGATTTAGACTAGTCCTTTGGAGTTTTAGGTTATTGATATTTGGTAAATTGCGACTACTTCTGGCCAGACTTTAATCAACAAGGAAGCCCTGCTTGGTTTTATTGGTGAGGATACTTTTTTGTGATAGAACCTCTTTTTTTTCTCATTTAATCAATGCGACAGTATCTTGATTGCTAAAGCAAAGAAAATGGAGGATATTAACATCAATCAGGAGCAATTAAACAAAAACAAATGAGAAAAATGAAGAAGAGTTGATGAATGAATGAAAAGGAGATAAAGGTTGCACAGGTGCAGCCAACCCTCCTGTAGTGATTTGAGAATTCAGTCACCTGTGTTTATTAGCTAGAGAGCTTTGAACACCTGCATGCAGTTTGTTCCTGAATGCAGTTTGAAACTCTGTTAACGGTGAAAACTTCAATATGTTATGCTGCATGACAATATTACACACACACACATATAGATATCTAGATATATATACATATATATACATATACATATATATACCAGCATTGACAATTTTACAATGTTGAAGTACTAAAGACAATATTCAAAAAAAAAAAAAAAAATCAACTCGTAGAAAACTTAAAAAGATGCATAGTTGACATTGAAAGACAAGGAAAGTACTAAATTACTTATTTTCCACTTTTTTTTTTTTTGCTTATTATTTCATCAACTGATTTGGAATTCTCCGCTGGCACGGACTTCCTTGACCCTCTTATCATACTCATCTTCTTCTCCTCTTCATTCTCTTGCTTCTCTAGCTTGCCTTCCTCCTGCTCATCTTCCTCAGCCCATCCAAAGCCTGCTATATTTGTGGACGATGGTGGAGGGGTCCTTGCCTCACTAACAATCTTCATAATCTCCTCAACGCTCTGGAGGGAGTAGGTAGGGCCACTGTTATCCCTCTTGTAGTACACCGCCTGCCCTGCTTCTGTCAGCTCCCTTGGCAAGTTCTTCAAGAACCATGGGTGATTCCTTATTTCTCTAATTGTTATCCTCTGTGTAAAGGTCGGAGGGAAAAAACCTTAGCAAGCCTAATAGTATTCCTTTCTTTTCTCAAACAATAATTTGGTTTTTTTTCAATGGAATTCATTCAAAACTAGAACTTAAATTGTAGAACTTCTAATTAGTTTCATGATTACCCTGGCTGGATTGGTAACGAATATTCGGGACAGGAGTTGCCTGCAATCCTGGGATATGTGCACATATTCAGGTATTTTGTACTGGACTGACATGATTCTCTGAAATCCAAACAAGTAGCGAACGATAATGTTAATATCAAAATGTATCAAGAAAATTTCTAGCTTCTCAATACCAGAATCAGTTAAGATGAATGGAAACAGTTCCCAGCAAGATGAAAGGATGGAAGGAGAAAAGAGAGTATTAGATTATTTACCTGAATGGTCTTCCTAAAATTCTTGGGGTCATTTGGATCCTCAAAAGGGTAGGCTCCCACCAACATGACATACAGAGTTACTCCACATGACCATACATCAGCGAGCTACACCACCACAATACATAACATTTAGACAAAACATAAACAAACCAACAAAAATATACAATTTGTACTTACAAAAAAAGAAGAAAATATTAGAATTAAAGAATCAATCATAATACGACTCAGTAGTTAAAGAAACTGGACGGAACGCTGGCTTCTAGCAACATGATGACCAAATTCCATTCTACCCACCCCACTCCTTCCTCCTCCTCCCCCTCCTCATCGTCGTCATCAAATTTTATTATCAGGACTTATAAATTTCTGAAATCTATTCTGTTGGACTACAAAAAATCTCAATTTCTAAAACACTGTTAACCTGGGGATAAATTTCCATCCATTAGTTGCCATTCTATAAATCTGATTCATTTTGAACATAGATGTTGAATCAGAGGAGCAAATAACCTGTCTGCCCTCCAGACCTTCCCAAGCAAAGCTAGGGTACATCATGTGTATTTCCACCTTATCCATCAATTTTCTTTTCACTAAGAGGCTCCTATGAACATCTTCTCTCCTCCCAGTTCCTTCATTCTACTTGTTGAATAAAATTGACAGAATATTCTCAAAAAAAATTCAGGTAACTATAGAAGTTTGGTGTTCAAATACATGACCATATACATGTAGTTTGTTTGTTTGTTTGTTTGTAGGTTATATTTCAGATTTATATGTGCAAAAATCCATCTTCTATCAATAAGTACCACACCCAAACTTTAGCTGAAATCAGAAGTGATGTGCTTTTAATTACCACCCAAAAAAGAGAAGAAAAGCCAAAAAAAAAAAAAATAGCAACCAAAAACCCACAGTTGTGAGGGTAAATAAAAAAAAAAGGTAAATCCTGTGGAAACATTAGATAGTTATTATGTGCCCCACAAGAAGACTAGCTGTCAACCAGTGATCATGAATACTCTGAAAGATTAAATCTCTTTCGGGAAATCACGGCTATCAAGCATGACAAAGTAGGAAAAAATAGAAATTGAGATACCTTACCACCAAACAATTCATTAAAAATTTGCACACCAAATCAATCCCACATCATACCAATGCTATCCGCGAATCACCCTACCGGAGAACGGATGGAAAGGCGACGCAAGAAAACGACCTCCCAAGCGTTACCGACTTCGGAGCTTGGACGCATGCTCTAAATTTTCCACCTTTGTACGCGGGTGGGACCCAAATCTCGGGCCCCACCGCATGCCATCCGAATTCCACACCCACCAACCCGTCGCACTCCGTCTCTCCCAACCCAATACGCAAGCCTCGTAGGCTCCACGTGGCAACCACGTGCCAGGTACGGGAGCCGGATGGCTGCGCACGTGAGAACGGCATAGCAAGAGATCCGAAACCCATTAACGGACAAGGAGGGGGGATGGAGGAAATGGCCGCCTGGCCGGACTCACCTTGCCGTCGTATTCCCGACGGGAGAGGACTTCGGGGGCGATGTAAGCCGGCGTTCCGACGGTCGATTTGGGGCGAGAATGGAGCAAGGAGGACTGGATTTCAAACAAAAATTCAGTTTTTAAGAAAAGAAAGGTAATGGATTAGGACCAATTTTTGTGATTTTGGAGAGAAATTATCAACCAAAAAAAAAAAAAAACTGACCTTGGAGTAGCCAAAGTCGCAGATTTTGAGGCGGGGCGCCGGGCTGCCATCGAGGAGAGTGTTCTCCAGCTTCAAATCTCGGTGGCAAATTTGCTGAAATCGATGGTTTTTTTGGATTTAATTATTTAAAAAAAGATTCCTTTTTTATCCTTATTTTTTGGGTGATTGTTTTTTTAAGATTTTACACTCACTTTTCTTTTGGGGTGGGGGGAGGGATTTTACCATGTAATGACAGTAGCTAACGCCGGAGATGAGCTGCTGGAAGAAATACCTCGCCTACAAGAGAGGGAAATGCAAAATTTTAGAATCGAAGATATTTGGGGGGGAATCAGGAATAGGAAAGAGAATAAGAATTTCGAGGACCTCGTCTTCGCTGAATCTCCCGGCGTTGCAGATCCGCTCGAAAAGCTCCCCGCCGGCGGCGTACTCCATCACGATCGCCAGATGCGTCGGCGTCAGCACCACCTGTCAAGAAAAGGGGAAAAAAAAAAATCAATGTCTTTAGGGATTCCTTGAGAAAAAGAATCGAACGAAACCCTGATAAGACGCTTTTAGAGAGCTCGCTGCTTCGATTCACCGACCTCTTTGAACCGAATGATATTAGGATGCCGCAGCGAGCGGTGATTGATGATCTCCCTCGCCACATTCTCATCGATCTGCACCAAAAAAAGCGAAGAAGAAAACCCGATGACACCCATCGAATCTCGAGTCAAGCGAACAAAACGAAGCAATCCGATCGGAAATCGCTCACCTTCTTCCCTCGGGGTATGCACTTCATGGCGACGAGCTCCTTGGTCTCCTTGTTCCGCATCAACCTCGCCACCCCGAAATTCCCCGATCCTATGTCCCTCACCAGCTCGTACTTCTCCATCGCTCCAAAACACCAAGAAATCGACGGAACGAAGGGCAAAGGCGAGACCTTTCCGAAGAACCGAACCGGAGGGGGCGAAGAAAGGGATCGGTCGGAGGAATTTAAGCGCGGAGCGCGTGGATTATTCTATTCCGCGCAGCACGTGAGACAAGGGCGAAGCCGAGCGAGCCTCGATCCCATGTCGGCCATCTCACAGAAGTCGATCGGGTCGGAATAATATTATTTTCTCGTCTCTTTTTTTTTGTCTTTTTTTTCTCTCTCTTTCTCGATCGCCGCTTCGCGAGGGAGGGCCGAGGGGAAACGGCACGAGTTTTTCCGCTGCGTTGGATGGCTGTGATCCGTTCCGACCTTGGTTGGGATTTCTAATGGTGCGATAAGGGGGGTGCAGTGATTGGACGGTGTAGATTGCGTTTGACTGATTGTTATGCGATTTGATTGATGATGTTAAATTTAGGCTAGTAGTCATCACTACTTAAATATTGGTAGAAAGCAAGAAGGGGACCAAAGAGAAAGTTATGATGTGCTTCGATTTGATCAAAGGGTTTGCTTGTACACTGCTGCCTTAGGGGTGCTGGCTAAGTTTGAATATTGATTCTAGTGCTTGGCATTGTGACTTTCCCCTTAAGTAGTCAAGATTCATTTCTTCTTGGTGGAGTATAGACCAGTTAAGAAAAGGACCATTCTACTTAGGCTTATCCTTTCTTTTTTTTTTTTTTTCAAAATAGATGGGTCATATGATTCAATGATAAGGACATTAACAGGTGTATCCATGGTCATGATAATATTAATATGATTAAAAAAATTAAAAAAGATTATGTCCAATTTGACTAATTTATATATTGACTTAACAAAAAAAAAAAATTTAAAGACCTCGAAACTTCTACTCTAATATATAAGGATCCTTTTCATTCACCTTCATCATAAAACATGCTGCATGGTAATAAACATCATGGATAATATCAAAATAATCATTTAAAATTAGCTCTAAAATTCATCATAATTTTATAAAGATAAATTTGACCTTTCATTTAGTATAAATATGAGGGAGTCTCGAGGTAATTTCTTTTATAATTAATTAATTATAGACCTCTTTCATTGTCTTTTTTCTCACTATGATTAAAATAAAATTATTATTTGTATTCAAACTTATATTGAATTTTGCAACATGAAATGGGGTCATTTAGTTGCAATAATATACAAATATATATTATAATGTTAAAAAATAATTAAGAAAAAATACAAAAAAAATCTTAAAAGTTTATCTTATCTATCAAAGATATTACATTTTTTAGCCATTTGTGGAGGTTAAAAATTGGTATAATACAAGATGGATGGTTCTATGTCGGTTTAGAATAGCCATTAGTATCAGTTGTTGGTCAACAATTATCTCACATAACTTTAGAGAAATTATCATTTAAGAGCTATTAGAAGTGAATATTCTCATGCAAATTTTAGAGTAAATTAATTAACATCCAAAATTTTGATATTTAAAGTATGTTTTTTTTAAAAAAAAAAAGAATATTTACCCTCAATTCGAGGAATAAAAGGTTAGCCAGAGAGGAGTATTGATTTTTTTATTTCTAAAATAAAAAATTACTATGAAAATATGACTCCTCTCACTCTAAACATCTTAATAAAGATATTCCAATAGTCAATCCAAATAAGCCCCAACAGAGCTATTATTATTATTTTTATATTTTTTATTTATTTTTTTATAAATAGATAATCACATTAGTCTCGTGCGAGTTAGTCCCGATAAATCAGAATACAAAATTTCAATAGAGCTATTATTGTTAACACTAATTGTTAGGAATTGTATCCTAAAGCCAATCATTTGATGATAGTGTTAATGTAAATTACATATTAATTGATATATTAATAAAAGTTATTTAGCAGTTTATTCATTACAAGAACATCTTCTTAAAACTCCTAATAGTAATGAAGCTCTTAAGATCTTCCTTCACGATAAAGGAGGATTTATCTTTGAAGATCCTTAAAAGAGTTCGCGACCAAATAATATACTATGACATGGCCATAGTACTATTAATTATAGGACGTTGTATATCATATTTGTTGGTTGTCCTCTTAACCAAGGAGTGTAGAGACACTGGTATGACATACAGGTAAAAGTGTAGGAGTACATTTCACCGAATGTGACTCATTTCCGGATACTCTGCTGTCAAGAGTTAATCCGAGAAGATATGGGTATAAGTATCCTTATGACCTGAAGATCACAACTGCTAACTTGTAAGCAACTCATTGTACTTAGGTGCCAGACCATCTGGATTTTTAATCCAACTATGAAAGGTTACTAGGTGCAGTTAAGTACTTGTGGTAGTCAGTTGTTGATCAAGATGGAATTTGACCTATCCCGTTAAAAGGAGAAATGCTTGTGTTTCAATTTAGTAAGACCTTGGCCAAGGCACTTCATGTGAAGGTCACATGATCACTAAAGTTGAAATCACTTTATGGATTTGCTGTTTAGAGTTGACAGGCTCTTAAGCCATCCTTAGCATTTGTGGTCAAGATGATGAATTATACGATAACTATTTCTTAGGGTTATTGGAGTTTGCTCGGCAACTCTTCGACATATTCGGATGCCGGGTTCCATTCCTAGATGGACACATCGATTAGTATAGAAGTTGTTCCTATGCTACTGGCTTAGGTTCGAACCTAGAGAGTCACATGCATAAAAGTTTCCTAGGATGATCTATTTGCTGATCAACGATTGAGAATCGTATATGATTTAATTAATCAATTTGATTGATTGAATTATCTCAATTGGGTTAAGTACAAGTGAATCAGATTCAACTAGATTTGAGTCTACTAGAAGGACTAATCAATTTCAAATATTGATTTGAAATTAGACTTGATTTGGATTTAAATAGATTCAGGACTAGCCAAATTTGATTTGGGCTAGGACCATGATCTGTGTAGGTTCAATCCAATAAATTCAAATCAGCTTAAACCAAAACCCAAACCCAAACCTCATATGTGAAAAGAGTTTTCTCGCATAAGGATCTCACATGATGAGATGGCTGAAATCATCTCATGAGAGATTAAATTCTCATTTAGAATTTAATATATTAACTTAATCTTCTACAAATGGTTTCCGTTGGAATTCTAAGGGTTAGAATTCGTGTGGAATTAATGTACCGTTGGAATTCTAAGGGTTAGAATTCGTGTGGAATTAATGTACCTCTTTGAATTAAGAAACGATGAAATTCTAAGTGTTAGAATTTACATCTCCTTAATTTTCATTGAACGTGTCATAATTAACAAAATCAAAATGTTGGAATGTCGGAATTAACCAAAACGGTAGAACGTCTCTTTGGTTTCCACCAAATAACAGAATTCACTTAGAATTCAATAGGCTAAAGACTGAATTGAGCCTGTAAATCAAAAGACATTATTCACCAGATTATCAAAAAAACAACGATATGTTATGGATTGAAATTCTAAAGAGTTAGAACAGAAATCCTAGCATGATTCTGGTATCAACGAAAGTTTGGTGGATCTTGAAAGAAGATTCAAGTGGAAGGATTCAAGATCAGCAAAGTTATTTTTCCGCGAGCTAGCACTCCCGAAAATTTGATCATTCGGGGACTTCGCATGGACGATACTAGAGGCCGGACAATTGAACAGCTACAGAGCACAAAGGATTACCTACCGTTTTTAAAGTAAGTGATTTGATCCCTAGATCTTAAGGTAGGCTTCAAGACAAGTAGCATGACTTCTCATCTTGAAGATCAAGATATGATCTTAATTATTTTAATTTATATGCATAATTTAGATCAAACGATCCTACAGTATAAGGCAAAGATATGATCTTGATGCATGTTAGATAGATTAATATTTAATCTTTAAGTTTTTGCATTGATAATTATTATTAAATTATTAAAATATGCATGCTTTGAAGGTTATTTTGTCTTGATCTAATTTATTGCATGTAAATTAATGCTCCTATTAATTTTGTAATCAAAGCTAAAGCGGATCAACAGGCTATTCGGTCATGGATTAAAAATCCAAATTACCCATTCAACGAGGTATTATGTGACATATTGCTGCGCCATTATGGTTCTTGATGTTAGTCAAAAGATAATTTAAATTGATCTTTGGCATCAAAATACAGATTACACACACTCTCAAGAGATGTTTTATATTTGATACATATTGATGTTGTATAAAAGCATGATATTTGCATGTTTAGTATAAAAACATAGATATGAGATATGATAACTTGTTGTCTATGTTATGAAACATACAAATATTTATGAGAGTCTTATTTGAATATCAAATATTTATTCATAATCTTTTTAGATATGATATAAATATAGGAATTATGAGTAGTTGTATAATGCAAGTGATGCATGATTCAAAATATATGACATGGAAGTTATGGACACATGAAATATATTTAATCTTTTGGGTTAGCTAAATCAGGTCCATAAAGAATTAGACCCTAAGGTTTAAATCAAATGGACTATAAGAGCATTTAATCAAATCTAAATTAATTAGATTAGGTTAAGGATGCTCTAAATCAAACAATAGTTAGAGTTGATCATGTCCATGTCTTTGATTAAACCAAATGGAAGTAGATTAGGCTCCGTGGTTGTGCATGAATCTCTTAGATGGTCAAATCAAAATTGGTTAACCATATGATGTCAAGGTAAGTTGGCAAGTTGCTCTAGGATTAACGATCGAATGGTTTTTAATTGTGAGCTAGTCGTACTTATGCGTCTTTAACGAGTTAATGACATATCCCTTCCATCAGTCTCACTTACCTGGTCATCATGGTGACCATTTATGATTAAGATCATTTACCTAATTCGGGTTAACCCATGCCTATAAGAAAATCAATCTGACTGATTTAGGTACCACTTAACCTGACTTAATCTTATCTCATTCTACTGACTTCATAGATTCAGTACTGAAAGAACATGATTAGTCAATTTATCTTCAGATTATTAAATCCTCTAAAATTATTAGGTCCTTAAAATGAAATAGTTATATGATAACTAGATCATAGCCTCCCATTAAGGTGAGTGATAATGAGTCCGATGTCTTGATAATCATTGGAGGCACTCCATGCCTGGTGCTTGTCAACCATCGGAATTATCATTCATTATATGATAAGTCAGCGTAACTATTAAATAAACAGTCAGATGGGCCGAGCTTCACTCGGGTTTGGTTATCTATAGATAGATAGCACTGATTATATTATTTAATGGTTAGACCTAACCAGAACTTTCAGTGGAGGCACTCCATGCCTGCTGAAGAGGAATATGGGGTAAAACTGAACACTAAGAATTGTTTTGAAAAACAATTGGTTTTGAACCTACTCTTAGATGCATATGGTGTAGGGAGAAACAATCTCCGAGGCATGCATATTTTAATAATTTGATAATAATTATCAATGCGGAATCTTAAAGATTCAATATTAATCTATCTAACATGCATCAAGATCATATCTTTGCCTTATACTATAGGATCGTTTGATCTAAATTATGCATATAAATTAAATAATCAAGATCATATCTTGATCTTCAAGATGAGAAGTCATACTACTTTGTCTTGAAGCCTGCCTTAAGATCTAGGGATCAAATCACTTACCTTAAGAACAATAGGTAAATCCTTTTGTGCTCTGCAGCCGTTCAATCGTTCGGCTCTAGTATCGTCCACGCGAAGCCCCCGAATGATCGGATTCCCGGGAGTGCTAGCTCACGAAAAAATACTTTGCTGATCTTGAATCCTCCACTTGAATCTTCCTCCAAGATCCACCAAACTTTTCTAACACCAGAATCACACCATGATTTTTGTTCTAACTCTTTAGAATTTCAACAACATATCATTGTTGTTCGATGATCTGGTGAAGAATGTCCTCTAATTTATAGGCTCAATTTAGCCTTTAGCCTATTGAATTCTAACACTTAGAATTCTGTCATTCGGTGAAAACCAAAGAGACGCAACATTTGTTTAATTCCGACGTTCGGTGAAAACCTGTGAATTCTAACACTTAGAATTCCAACGTTTTTTAATTCCGACGTTCGATGAAAACGAAAGAGATGTGAATTCTAATACTTAGAATTACATCGTCTGGTTAACTCAAAAGATACATTAATTCCACATGAATTCTAACACTTAGAATTCCAACGAAAACGATTTGGAGAAGATTAAGTTTATACATTAAATTCTACATAAAAATTTAATCTCTTATGAGATTTCAGTTAACTCATCATGTGAGATCCTCATGCGAGAAAACTATTTTCACACATGAAGCTTGGTTTGGGTTTTGGTTTAAGCTGATTTGAATTTATTGGACTGAACCTACATAGATCATGGTCCTAGCCCAAATCAAATTTGGCTAGTCCTGAATCTATTTAAATCAAATCAAGTCTAATTTCAAATCAATATTTGAAATTGATTAGTCCTTCTAATAGACTTAAACCAAATTGAATCTTATTCACTTGTACTTAACCCAATTGAGATAATTTAATCAATCAAATTGATTAATTAAATCATATACGATTCTCAATCGTTGATCAACAAATAGATCATCCTAGGAAACTTCTATGCATGTGACTCTCTAGGTTCGAACCTAAGCCGGTAGCATAGGAACAACTTTCTATACTAATCGATATAGGTCGAAGAGTTGCCGAGCAAACTCCAAGAACCTAAGAAATAGTTACCGTATAATTCATCCTTTTGACCACAAATGCTAAGGATGGCTTAAGAGCCTGTCAACTCTAAACAGCAAATCCATAAAGTGATTTCAACTTTAGTGATCATGTGACCTTCACATGAAGTGCCTTGGCCAAGGTCTTGCTAAATTGAAACACAAGCATTTCTCCTTTTAACGGGATAGGTCAAATTTCATCTTGATCCATAACTGACTACCACAAGTACTTGACTGCACCCAGTAACCTTTCGTAGCTGGATTAGAAATTATATGGTCCAGCACCTAAGTACAATGAGTTGCTTGCAAGTCACCAGTTATGATCTTCAGGTCTAAAGGATACTTATACCCATATCTTCTTGGATTAACTCTTGACAGCAGAGTATCTGGAAATGAGTCATGTTCGGTGAAATGTACTCCTACACTTTCACCTGTATGTCATACCAGTGTCTCTACACTCCTTGGTTAAGAGGACAACCAACAAATATGATATACAGCATCCTATAATTGATAGTACTATGGCCATGTCATAATATATCATTTGGTCGCGAACTCTTTTGAGGACCTTCAAAGATAAATCCTCCTTTATCATAAAGGAAGATCCTGAGGGCTTCATAACTATTAGGAGTTTTAAGAAGATGTTCTTGTAATGAATAAATTGCCAAATAACTTTTATTAATATATCAATTTATATGCTATTTACATTAGCACAATCATCAAATAATTGGCTTTACGATACAATTCCCAACAAACTCCCACTTAGCCTAAAGCCACTCATTACAATATCTAATACCCATCTTCAACTTATAGTCGTCAAACTCCTTGATGCTGAGTGCTTTAGTAAATGGGTCACCTAGATTTTTCTTTCCATCAATCTTCTAAAGATTTATGTCACCTCGTTCTACAATCTCACGAATAAGATAAAATTGACGCAGTATGTGCTTGGTGCGCTGATGTGCTCATGGTTCCTTTGCTTGAGCTATGGCACCAATGCTGTCACTGTACAACAGGACTGGTCCATCTATGGAAGGTGCCACTCCAAGCTCAGAGATGAACTTTTGTAGCCACACAGCTTCTTTCGCAGCATCTGATGCAGCGATGTACTCTGCCTCATACACTGAATCTGCCACTGTATGTTGCTTAAAACTTTTCCAGCAAACAGCTCCACCATTTTGGATAAACATGAAATCCGATATACTTTTGCTATCATCATGATCTGATTGGAAATTGAAATCAGTATATCCAACAAGTTTCAAATCAGACTCTCCATAGACTAACCACTGGTCCTTAGTATTTCTCAAATACTTAAGGATTGTCTTAACAACTTGCCAGTGTTTTTCTCCTGGATCAGATTGGTATCTACTCACTACTCCTAGTGAGTATGCCACATCTGGTCTTGGACATATCATGGTGTACATAATCGATCCCACTACCGAAGCATATGGAATTCGACTCATATGTTCTCTTTCATTAGGAGTTCTCGGACAATCCTTCTTAGAAAGATGAATTCCATGGCCTATCGAAAGATAGCCTTTCTTGAAATTCTCCATGCTAAACCTCTTTAGCACGATGTCAATGTACGTAGATTGGGATAAACCAAGCATCCTCTTAGATCTATCTCTATAGATCTTCATCTCTAGGATGTATGATGCTTCTCCAGATCTTTCATGGAGAATTGTAATAATAACCATGTCTTTATTCCTTGTAATGCAAGGATATTATTCCCAATTAAGAGAATATCATCCACATATAATACAAGAAATATAATAACAAAACCGTTAACCCATTTATAAATGCAAGGTTCTTCTTTATTCTTAACAAAGCCATAAGATTTGATCACATTATCAAATCGTATGTTCCAACTACTAGATGCTTGCTTAAGTCCATAAATGGACTTCCGTAGCCTGCACACTTTAGACTCGTCATCAGATATAAAACCTTCAGGTTGTATCATATACACCTGTTCTTCTAAATTACCATTGAGAAAAGCGGTTTTAACATCCATCTGCCAAATCTCATAATCTAAGTGTGCTGTTATAGCTAGCATAATCCGAATGGATTTTAGCATTGCCACAGGAGAAAACGTTTCGTCATAGTCAATACCATAACGTTGACGATACCCCTTGGCAACCAGACGTGCTTTGTAGGTCTCTACCTTTTCGTCTGCGCCTCTTTTCCTCTTGAAAACCACTTACACCGTATGGGTTTTATCCCTTCGGATGGGTCAACTAATGTCCATACATTATTTTCCTTCATGAAATCAAGTTCGGATTTCATGGCATCAAGCCATTTATCAGAGTCAGTCCTTTGCATAGCATCCATATAGGTGATCGGATCCTCGTTGTTCTCATCGAGCTCAATAGGATCCTCGGACCAAGAAACCTAAGTATCTGTTCGATTGATGTGGTACTCTACCAAATTGCCTTAATGGTGCATCTAAAATGGGTTTTGAGGTTGATCTAATCAACTCAGATTCTAAGGGTTCAATGGTTTGTGTTGTTCCTTTTACTTGATGAACTTCCTCAAGTTCAATATTAGAGCCATTTGTTCCTTCCCTAAGGAACTCCTTTTCAAGAAAAACTACTCTATTACTAATAAACAACTTTTGTTCTTCAGTATTGTAGAAGTAATATCCCTTGGTTTCTTTCAGATAGCCGATAAAAAAATATTTGTCAGATTTGGGTTTAAGTTTGTCTGATTTTTTACGTTTCACATAAGTCGGACACCTCCAGACTCTCAGATAGGTGATAACCGGTTATGTCCATACCACATCTCATGTGGAGTTTTAGAAACAGACTTACTTGGAACCTTATTGAGAATATAATAAGCTGATTCTAATGCATATCCCCAAAATGATATTGGCAAGCTTGCAAAACCCATCATGGACCGAATCATGTCCAACAGGGTTTGATTCCTTCTTTCCGACACACCGTTATGCTGCGGTGTTCCTGAAGGAGTCCATTGGGAGAGAATCTCATTCTCCCTTAAATATGTCACAAAGTCATTTGAAAGGTATTCGCCTCCTCGATCTGTTCGAAGGGTCTTAATACATTTTTCTGCTTATTTTTCTACTTCTTTATGATATAGTTTGAACATTTCAAACGACTCAGATTTATGTCTCATAAGATAGACATAACCGAACCTAGAAAGGTCGTCTGTAAAAGTAATGAAGTAGTAATATCCACCTTTGGCACAAGTGCTCATTGGTCCACATACATCAGTATGTACTAGACCCAATAGCTCTTTGGCTGTTTCACCTTTTCTAGTAAAAGATGACTTGGTCATTTTACCAAGAAGACAGGATTCATAGTAGTTAATGATTCACAATCATCAACTCGAAGGATGCCCTCCTGGGTTAACCTGTTTAATCTGTTCTTATTGATATCCCTAGCCGATGATGCCAAAGATAAATATCTGTGACATCAGTTATTCTAGGATGCTTACTTGATTTGTACACTACATTTATAGGCTGTGATAATATATAAATGCCATTAGATAAATGCTCAATCATTACAGTGACTCCATTCATAATGATATTCAAAGTAACATCCTTTATTGAAATTTCATAATGACTTTTGGCCAGAAGGCCTACAGAAATTACGTTCAACAAGAATGTTGGGCAAAAATGATAATCATTTAGTACAATGACATTTCTATTGAAAACTATTTCAAGAACTCCTAATGCCAAAACTGGAACTAATCTTCCATCACCGATATTAAGGAATCTTTCATTGTCCTCAAATCTTCTAGTGACCTGTAGTCCTGCAATGAATTACAAATGTTAAAAGGACTTCCGTATCCAATACCCAGGTCTGATTATCATATACAGAAAAATTACAAGGTGTTATCATATAAATACCTTGTTGAGCAACATCTTGCCCCTTTTTCTTTTTTGGCCTGTTTGGATCAAGTGTGGCAATGTAAAGAGGACAGTTTCTCTTCCAGTGCCCTTGCATCTTGCAATGAAAGCATTCAGCTTGACTTTTATCAACTTTCTTCTTCTGCATCTGATCCCTTATAGATGTCCTAGCATGTTGCACCTTTTTCTTATTCTTTTCTTCTTTCCTTTCCCAAAGGGTTGACGCCCTACCTTAGATCCTTCAACCACATTAACCAAACCCTTAGAGAGCTGGTTGTCCTTCTCAAAGTTCTGTAACAACCCCAACAAATTGTGGTAGTTGACTGCAGGCTTTGTCATTCGAAAATGAGTAAGGAAAGGTCGGAAGGATGAGGCAAGGAATTCAGGATCGCATCTTTTCCCAACTGCTCATGTAGGGGAAAGCCGAGCTTGCTTAGGAGTTCTATCTCTCGATCATGTACAATACATGATCAGTGACAGAGATCCATCCCTCATTCGAGCATTAAAAATAGCACAACTAGTCTTGTGCCTTTCAACATCGTTGGGTGTGCCGAAAGATTCATTCAATGCTTGAATGATTTCTTCTGGCTGAGCATTCTTGAACCAGCGACCGAATTCATCGTTCATTGCTGCTAGCATGATGCAACGCACGCTAGTTCTATCACTGAGCCACTTCTGATAAGTGTCTCTCTCAGAACTTTGGGTGTTTGCATTAGGTATCTCTGGTGCAGGATTATTCAGAATATATAGAATCCTCTCATGCTCAAGGACGATCTTAAGTTTTCTAAACCAGCTATTGAAATTTAAACCATTCAACTTGTCACTATCCAATAGGGACCTTAATGATAAATTAGTGGCCATTTTCTGCATAAGGAAAAACTAAAGTTTAGTAGTATATAAATTGATTCAGTCTAAAGACTTGACTTTAATCTAAAGATTCTTCTACTATTTTATTCAAATTGGCAGCCTCTACACCCCAATTCGAAGAATTATTCTTAATTCTTTAGTGGGCACTAAGATCTACATAGACTACATACAGGCCCAAGTGAAGCTTGGCCAACCCATATGCATCTAAGAGTAGGTTTTAAACCAATTGTTTTCCAAATAATTCTTAGTGTTCAGTTTTGCCCCATGTTCCTCTTCAGCAGGCATGGAGTGCCTCCACTGAAAGTTCTGATTAGGTCCAACCATTAAATGATATAATCAGTGTAACCTATCAATAGACAACCAAGCCCGAGTGAAGCTCAGCCCACCTGACTGTCTATTTAATAGTTACGCTGACTTATCATATAATGAATGATAATTCCGATGGTTGACAAGCACCAGGCATGGAGTGCCTCCAATGATTATCAAGACATCAGACTCATTATCACCCACCTTAATGGGAGGCTATGATCTAGTTATCATATAACTATTTCATTTTAAGGACCTAATAATTTTAGAGGATTTAATAATCTGAAGATAAATTGACTAATCAAGTTCTTCCACTAAATCTATGAAGTCAGTAGAATGAGACAAGATTAAGTCAGGTTAAGTGGCACCTAAATCAGTCAGACTGATTTTCTTACAGGCATGGGTCAACTCGAATCAGGTAAATGATCTTAATCATAAATGGTTCACCATATTGACCAGGTAAGTGAGACCGATGGAAGGGATATGCCATTAACTCGTTAAAGACGCATCAGTACGAGTAGCTCCCAATTAAAAACCATTCGATCGTTGATCCTAGAGCAACTTGCCAACTCACCTTGACATCATATGGTTAACCAATTTTGATTTGACCATCTAAGAGATTCATGCTCAACCACGGAGCCTAATCTACTTCCATTTGGTTTAATCAAAGACAAGGACATGATCAACTACAACTATTGTTTGATTTAGAGCATCCTTAACCTAATCTAATTAATTTAGATTTGATCAAATACTCTTATAGTCCATTTGATTTAAACCTTAGGGTCTAACCCTTTATGGACCTGATTTAGCTAACCCAAAGGTTAAATATATTTCATGTCATATATTTCGAATCATGCATCAGTTGCATTATTTAACTACTCATAATTTCTATATTTAGATCATATCTAAAAAGATTATGAATAAATATTTGACATTCAAATAAGACTCTCATAAATATTTGTATGTTTCATAACATAGACAACAAGCCATCATATCTCATATCTATGTTTTTATACTAAACATGCAAATATCATGCTTTTATACAACATCAATATGTATCAAATATAAAACATCTCTTGAGAGTGTATGTAATTTGTGTTTGATGCTAAAGATCAATTTAAATTATCTTTTGACTAAGCATCAATAATAAAAGAACCATAAAGGCACGGCAATATGTCACAGAATACCTCATTGAATGGGTAATTTGGATTTTTAATCCATCTGTGACCGAATAGCCTGTGATCCATTTTAGCTTTGATTACAAAATTAATAAGAGCATTAATTTACATGCAATAAATTAGATCAAGACGAAACCATGCTCTGATACCATTTGTAGGGGCATGCATATTTTAATAATTTGATAACAATTATCAATGTGGAATCTTAAAGATTAAATATTAATCTATCTAACATGCATCAAGATCATATCTTTGCCTTATACTATAGGATCGTTTGATCTAAATTATGCATATAAATAAAATAATCAAGATCATATCTTGATCTTCAAGATGAGAAGTCATACTACTTGTCTTGAAGCCTGCCTTAAGATCTAGGGATCAAATCACTTACCTTAAGAATAGTAGGTAAATCCTTTGTGCTCTGCAGCCGTTCAATCGTCCGGCCTCTAGTATCGTCCACGCGAAGCCCCCGAATGATCGGATTCCAGAGTGCTAGCTCGCAGAAAAATAACTTTGCTGATCTTGAATCCTTCCACTTGAATCTTCCTCCAAGATCCACCAAACTTTTCTAACACCAGAATCACACACCAGGATTTTTGTTCTAACTCTTTAGAATTTCAATCCACAACATATCGTTGTTGTTCATGATCTGGTGAAGAATGTCCTCTAATTTATAGGCTCAATTTAGCCTTTAGCCTATTGAATTCTAACACTTAGAATTCTATCGTTCGGTGAAAACCAAAGAGACGCAACGTTTGGTTAATTCCAACGTTCGGTGAAAACCTGTGAATTCTAATACTTAGAATTCCAACGTTTTGTTAATTCCGACATTCAGTGAAAATGAAAGAGATGTGAATTCTAACACTTAGAATTTCATCGTTGGTTAATTAAAGAGATACATTAATTCCACATGAATTCTAACACTTAGAATTCCAACGGAAACTATTTGGAGAAGATTAAGTTATACATTAAATTCTACATGAAAATTTAATCTCTCAGATGAAATTTCAGTTATCTCATCATGTGAGATCCTATGCGAGAAAACTATTTTCACACATGGTTTGGGTTTGGGTTTTGGTTTAAGCTGATTGAATTTATTGGACTGAACCTACATAGATCATGGTCCTAGCCCAAATCAAATTTGGCTAGTCCTGAATCTATTTAAATCCAAATCAAGTCTAATTTCAAATCAATATTTGAAATTGATTAGTCCTTCTAATAGACTTAAACCAAATTGAATCTTATTCACTTGTACTTAACCCAATTGAGATAATTCAATCAATCAAATTGATTAATTAAATCATATACGATTCTCAATCGTTGATCAACAAATAGATCATCCTAGAAACTTCTATGCGTGTGACTCTCTAGGTTCGAACCTAAGCGGTAGCATAGGAACAACTTTCTATACTAATCGATGTGCCCATCTAGCAATGAACCCAACGTCCGGATAGGTCGAAGAGTTGCCGAGCAAACTCCAAGAACCCTAAGAAACAGTTACCGTATAATTCATCCTTTTGACCACAAATGCTAAGGATGGCTTAAGAGCCTGTCAACTCTAAATAGCAAATCCATAAAGTGATTTCAACTTTAGTGATCATGTGACCTTCACATGAAGTGCCTTGGCCAAGGTCTTGCTAAATTGAAACACAAGCATTTCTCCTTTTAACGGGATAGGTCAAATTTCATCTTGATCACAACTGACTACCACAAGTACTTAACTGCACCCAGTAACCTTTCGTAGCTGGATTAGAAATTCAGGTGGTCCAGCACCTAAGTACAATGAGTTGCTTGCAAGTCACTGGTTGTGATCTTCAGGTCTAAAGGATACTTATACTATATCTTCTAGATTAACTCTTACAGCAGAGTATCCGAAGAAGAGTCACGTTCGGTGAAATGTACTCCTACACTTTCATATGTATGTCATACCAGTGTCTCTACACTCCTTGGTTAAGAGGACAACCAACAAATATGATATACAACGTCCTATAATTGATAGTACTATGGCCCTGTCATAGTATATCATTTGGTCGTGAACTCTTTTGAGGACCTTCAAAGATAAATCCTCCTTTATCATGAAGGAAGATCCTGAGGGCTTCATTACTATTAGGAGTTTTAAGAAGATGTTCTTGTAATGAATAAATTGCCAAATAACTTTTATTAATATATCAATTTATATGCTATTTACATTAGCACAATCATCAAATGATTGGCTTTAGGATACAATTCCTAACATATGGGTTGGCCAAGCTTCACTTGGGCCTGTATGTAGTCTATGTAGATCTTAGTGCCCACTAAAGAATTAAGAATAATTCTTTGAATTGGGGTGTAGAGGCTGCTAATTTGAATAAAATAATGAAAGAATCTTTAGACTAAAGTCCAAGTCTTTAGACTGAATCAATTTATATACTACTAAACTTTAGTTTTTTCTTATGCAGAAAATGGCCACTAATTTATCATTAAGGTCCCTATTGGATAGTGACAAGTTGAATGGTTTAAATTTCAATTACTGGTTTAGAAAACTTAAGATCGTCCTTGAGCATGAGAGGATTCTATATATTCTGAATAATCCTGTACCTGAGATACCTAATACAAACACCCAAAGTTCTGAGAGAGACACTTATCAGAAGTGTCTCAGTGATAGAACTAGCATGTGTTGCATCATGCTAGTAGCAAAGAACAATGAATTCGGTCGCCGGTTCGAGAATGCTCAGCCAGAAGAAATCATTCAAGCGTTGAATGAATCTTTCGGCACACCCGACGACGTTGAAAGGCACAAGACTAGTTGTGTTATTTTTAATGCTCGAATGAGGGATGGATCTCCTATCACTGATCATGTATTGTACATGATCGAGAAGATAGAACTCCTAAGCAAGCTCGGCTTTCCCCTACATGAGCAGTTGCGAAAAGATGTGATCCTGAATTCTTGCCTCCATCCTTCCGACCTTTCCTTACTCATTTTTAAATGACAAAGCCTGCAGTCAACTACCACGGTTTGTTGGGGTTGTTACAGAACTTTGAGAAGGACAACCAGCTCTCTAAGGGTTTGGTTAATGTGGTTGAAGGATCTAAGATAGGGCGTCAACCCTTTGGGAAAGGGAAGAAGAAAAAGAATAAGAAAAATGTGCAACGTGCTAGACATCTATAAGGGGTCAGATGCAGAAGAAGAAAGTTGATAAAAGTCATGCTGAATGCTTTCATTGCAAGATGCAAGGGCACTGGAAGAGGAACTATCCTCTTTACATTGCCACACTTGATCCAAACAGGCCAAAGAAGAAAAGAAGGCAAGATATTGCTCAACAAGGTATATATATAATAACATCTTGTAATTTTTCTGTGTATGATAATTAGACCTGGGTATTGGATACCGGGAGTCCTTTTAACATTTGCAATTCATTGAAGGGACTACAGGTCACTAGAAGATTTGAAGACAACAAAAGATTCTTTAATATCGACGATGGAAGATTAGTTTCAGTTCTAGCATTAAGAGTTCTTGAAATAGTTTTCAATAGAAATGTCATCATACTAAATGATTGTCATTTTTGCCCAACGTTCTTGTTGAACGTAATTTCTGTAGACCTTCTAGCCAAAAGTCATTATGAAATTTCAATAAAGGATGTTACTTTGAATATCATTATGAATGGAGTCACTGTAATGACTGGGCATTTATCTAATGGCATTTATATATTATCACAGCTTGTGAATGTAGTGTACAAATCAAGTAAGTGCCCTAGAATAAATGATGTCACAGATATTTATCTTTGGCACCATCGACTGGGTCATATCAATAAGAATAGATTAAATAGGTTAACCCAGGAGGGCATCCTTTGAGTTGATGATTGTGAATCATTAACTACCTGTGAATCTTATCTTCTTGGTAAAATGACAAAGTCATCTTTTACGGGAAAAGGTAAAAGAGCCAAAGAGCTATTGGGTCTAGTACATACTGATATATGTGAACCAATGAGCATTTATTCTAAAAGTGGATATTACTACTTCATTATCTTTACAGACGACCTTTCTAGGTTCGGTTATGTCTATCTTATGAGACATAAATCTGAGTCATTTGAAATGTTCAAACTATATCATAAAGAAATAGAAAAACAAACAGAAAATGTATTAAGACCCTTCAATCAGATCGAGGAGGAGAATACCTTTCAAATGACTTTGTGACATATCTAAGGGAGAATGAGATTCTCTCCCAATGGACTCCTCCAGGAACACCGCAGCATAACGGTGTGTCGGAAAGAAGGAATCAAACTATGTTAGATATGGTTCGGTCCATGATGGGTTTTGCAAGCTTGCTAATATCATTTTGGGGATATGCATTAGAATCAGCTTATCATATTCTCAATAAGGTTCCAAGTAAGTCTGTTTCTAAAACTCCACATGAGATGTGGTATGGATATAAACCGGTTATCACCTATCTGAGAGTCTGGGGGTGTCCGGCTTATGTGAAACGTGGAAAATCAGACAAACTTGAACCCAAATCTGACAAATATTTTTTTATCGGTTATCCAAAAGAAACCAAAGGATATTACTTCTACAATACTGAAGAACAAAAGTTGTTCATTAGTAATAGAGCAGTTTTTCTTGAAAAGGAGTTCCTTAGGGAAGGAACAAATGGCTCTAATGTTGAACTTGAGGAAGTTCATCAAGTAGAAGGAACAACACAAACCGGTGAACCCTTAGAATCTGAGTTGATTAGATCAAACTCAAAACCCATTTTAGATGCACCATTAAGGCGATCTGGTAGAGTACCACATCAACCGGACAGATACATAGGTTTCTTGGTCCAGAACGAGGATCTTATTGAGCTCGATGAGAATAATGAGGATCCGATCACCTATATGGATGCTATGCAAAAGACTGACTCTGATAAATGGCTTGATGCCATGAAATTCGAACTTGATTAAATGAAGGAAAATAATGTATGGACATTAGTTGACCCACCCGAAGGAATAAAACCTATAGGGTGTAAGTGGTTTTCAAGAGGAAAAGAGGCGCAGACGGAAAGGTAGAGACCTACAAAGCACGTCTGTTGCCAAGGGGTATCGTCAACGTTATGGTATTGACTATGACGTGACGTTTTCTCCTGTGGCAATGCTAAAATCCATTCAGATTATGCTAGCTATGGCAGCACACTTAGATTATGAGATTTGGCAGATGGATGTTAAAACCGCTTTTCTAAATGGTAATTTAGAAGAACATGTGTATATGATACAGCCTGAAGGTTTTATATCTGAAGACGAGTCTAAAGTGTGTAGGCTACATAAGTCCATTTATGGACTTAAGCAAGCATCTAGGAGTTGGAACATACGATTTGATAATGTGATTAAATCTTATGGCTTCGTTAAGAACAAAGAAGAGCCTTGCATTTATAAATGGGCTAATGGTTCCGTTATTGTATTTCTTGTATTATATGTGGATGATATTCTCTTAATCGGGAATGATATTCCTGCATTACAAGGAATAAAGACATGGTTATCATCATAATTCTCCATGAAAGATCTTGGAGAAGCATCCTACATCCTAGGGATAAAGATCTATAGAGATAGATCTAAGAGGATGCTTGGTCTATCCCAATCTACGTACATTGACACAATGCTAAAGAGGTTTAGCATGGAGAATTCCAAGAAAGGCTATCTTCCGATAGACCAAGGAATTCATCTTTCTAAGAAGGATTGTCCAACAACTCCTAACGAAAGAAAACGTATGAGTCGAATTTCATATGCTTCGGCAGTGGGATCGATTATGTACACCATGACATGTACAAGACCAGACGTGGCATACTCACTAGGAGTAGTGAGTAGATACCAATCTGATCCAAGTAAAAATACTGGCAAGTTGTTAAGACAATCCTTAAGTATTTGAGAAATACTAAGGACCAGTGGTTAGTTTATGGAGAGTCTGATTTGAAACTTGTTGGATATACTGATTCTAGTTTCCAATCAGATCATGATGATAGCAAAAGTATATCGGGTTTCGTGTTTATCCTGAATGATGGAGTTGTTTGCTGAAAAAGTTTCAAGCAACATACAGTGGCATATTTAGTGTGCGAGGCAGAGTACATCGCTGCATCAGATGCTGCGAAAGAAGTTGTGTGGCTGCAAAAGTTCATTTCCGAGCTTGGAGTGGCACCTTCCATAGATGGACCGGTCCTATTGTACAGTGATAGCACTGGTGCCATAGCTCAAGCAAAAGAACACGAGCACATCAGCGCACCAAGCACATACTACGTCGGTTTCATCTTATTCGAGAGATTGTAGAACGAGGTGACATAAATCTTCAAAAGATTGACGGAAAGGAAAACCTAGATGACCCATTTACTAAAGCACTCAGCATCAAGGAGTTTGACGACTATAAGTTGAAGATGGGTATTAGATACTGTAATGAGTGGCTTTAGGCTAAGTGGGAGTTTGTTGGGAATTGTATCCTAAAGCCAATCATTTGATGATTATGTTAATGTAAATTACATATAAATTGATATATTAATAAAAGTTATTTGGCAGTTTATCCATTACAAGAACATCTTCTTAAAACTCCTAATAGTAATGAAGCCCTTAGGATCTTCCTTCACGATAAAGGAGGATTTATCTTTGAAGGTCCTAAAAGAGTTCGCGACCAAATAATATACTATGACAGGCCATAGTACTATCAATTATAGGACGTTGTATATCATATTTGTTGGTTGTCCTCTTAACCAAGGAGTGTAGAGACACTGGTATGACATACAGGTGAAAGTGTAGGAGTACATTTCACCGAACGTGACTCATTTCCGGATACTCTGCTGTCAAAAGTTAATCCGAGAAGATATGGGTATAAGTATCCTTATGACCTGAAGATCACAACCGATGACTTGCAAGCAACTCATTGTACTTAGGTGCCGGGCCATCTGGATTTTTAATCCAGCTATGAAAGGTTACTGGGTGCAGTTAAGTACTTGTGGTAGTCAGTTGCTGATCAAGATGGAATTTGACATATCCCGTTAAAAGGAGAAATGCTTGTGTTTCAATTTAGCAAGACCTTGGCCAAGGCACTTCATGTGAAGGTCACATGATCACTAAAGTTGAAATCACTTTATGGATTTGTTGTTTAGAGTTGACAGGCTCTTAAGCCATCCTTAGCATTTGTGGTCAAGAGGATGAATTATACGGTAACTATTTCTTAGGGTTCTTGGAGTTTGCTCGGCAACTCTTCAACCTATCCGGACGTCGGGTTCCATTGCTAGATGGGCACATCGATTAGTATAGAAAGTTGTTCCTATGCTACCAGCTTAGGTTCGAACCTAGAGAGTCACACGCATAGAAGTTTCCTAGGATGATCTATTTGCTGATCAACGATTGAGAATCGTATATGATTTAATTAATCAATTTGATTGATTGAATTATCTCAATTGGGTTAAGTACAAGTGAATCAGATTCAATTAGGTTTAAGTCTATTAGAAGGACTAATCAATTTCAAATATTGATTTGAAATTAGACTTGATTTGGATTTAAATAGATTCAGGACTAGCCAAATTTGATTTGGGCTAGGACCATGATCTATGTAGGTTCAATCCAATAAATTCAAATCAGCTTAAACCAAAACCCAAACCCAAACCCCATGTGTGAAAAGAGTTTTCTCGCATAAGGATCTCGAGATGGCTGAAATCATCTCATGAGAGATTAAATTCTCATGTAGAATTTAATATATTAACTTAATCTTCTCCAAACGGTTTCCGTTGGAATTCTAAGTGTTAGAATTCGTGTGGAATTAATATACCTCTTTGAATTAACCAACGATGGAATTCTAAGTGTTAGAATTCACATCTCTTTGATTTTCACCGAACGTGTCGGAATTAACAAAACGTTGGAATTCTAAGTGTTAGAATTCACATGTTTTCATCGAACGTCGGAATTAATCAACGTTGCATCTTTTGGTTTTCACCGAACGGCAGAACGTCTCTTTGGTTTTCACCGACAGAATTCTAAGTGTTAGAATTCAATAGGCTAAAGGCTAAATTGAGCCTATAAATCATAGGACATTCTTCACCAGATTATCAACAACGATATGTTGGATTGAAATTCTAAAGAGTTAGAACAAAAATCCTGGTGTGATTCTGGTGTAGCGAAAGTTTGGTGGATCCTGGAAGAAGATTCAAGTGGGAGGATTCAAGATTAGCAAAGTTATTTTTTGCGAGCTAGCACTCCCGGAATCCGATCATTCGGGGACTTCGCGTGGACGATACTAGAGGCCGGACAATTGAACGGCTGCAGAGCACAAAGGATTTACCTACTGTTCTTAAGGTAAGTGATTTGATCCCTAGATCTTAAGGCAGGCTTCAAGACAAGTAGTATGACTTCTCATCTTGAAGATCAAGATATGATCTTGATTATTTTAATTTATATGCATAATTTAGATCAAACGATCCTATAGTATAAGGCAAAGATATGATCTTGATGCATGTTAGATAGATTAATATTTAATCTTTAAGTTTCCGCATTGATAATTGTTATCAAATTATTAAAGTATGCATGCCTCGAAGGTTGTTTCTCTCTAAACTAATAACACGAAATGTCGAGAAAACATATAACGCATTTCAAATTTAGAATAACAATATATTTTTAATTATTTAGCTGGTAGAATATCATATAACAATCACATTTTCGTTACATAATGATTGTTTTTACATTCTTGTAAACTTAATGACATTGCAAGAGACCTTAGAACTCTTATTACTGCCATTGTAACATTAAAATAACCATCAATTTAATTAGACCTTTAGGTGCATCATTTGAGCGCCTCATGTCGGCCATTGAATAGAAAAATA
>UESW01002567.1:0-21841 GCA_900491605.1 Calamus simplicifolius
TTATGGAAGAACCAAACCAGAAGCACAACAATTTTACGATATGTTGCGTGCTGCCAATCAAGAATTGTATCCTGGGTGTGAGGGTCATTCCCAGTTCTCTACAGCTGCTCGAATGTTGAATATTAAGGCAGAACATCGATTATCAGAAAAGGCGTTCAATTCTGTAGCTGAGTTAATCAAAGAAATTCTGCCAAATGATAATGTTGCCGCAGACAGTTTTTACGCAACAAAGAAGTTGTTGCGTGGGCTTGGGCTCCAGTTAATAAGATCGATTGTTGCTTGAACAATTGTATGATATTTTGGGGTGAAGACTCAGAGCTGAGATGGTGTAAGATTTGTGGGCAATCGAGGTTCAAAAACACGAAGGAGGAGCCGGTACAAGTAGGAGGAAAAGTGTGCCTTACAAGAGGATGCATTACTTTCCTCTTACCCCACGCCTGCAGAGATTATACAGATCTGAGGCAACAGCTGCTGATATGAGATGGCATGCCGAACATGAATCTAAAGAGGATGAAATGCGGCATCCATCAGATTCAAAGGCTTGGAAGCATTTCAATGAAAATCATCCTGATTTCGCTGAAGATATAAGGAATGTGAGATTAGGTCTTTGTACCGATGGCTTCCAACCATTTGGTCAAGCGGGGCAACAGTATTCATGTTGGCCTGTGATACTGACTGTATATAACCTTCCTCCGTGGAAGTGCATGAAAGATCTGCAATGTTTTTAACCGTTTTGCAACCGTTCCGACCATCAAATCCAAAAAAGATTGATGTCTTTCTGCTTTCTGCAACCGTTGGTGGCCGAATTGAAAATGTTGTGGGAAACAGGAGTGGTAGCCTACGACATTTCTATGAAACAAAATTTCTTAATGAGAGCTGCTTTGATGTGGACAATAAGTGATTTTCCGGCATATGCAATGTTGTCTGGTTGGAGCACTGCTGGACGTCTGGCATGCCCTCATTGCATGTATGATTCGGATGCATTTACATTGCAGAAGAGTGGTAAGCAGTCATGGTTTGATAACCATAGGAAGTTCTTGCCCCAAATCATCCTTACAGGCGTAACTTGATCGCCTTCCGGAAGAACAAAGCAGTCACAAAATTTGCCGAACCGGTTAGGTCCGGCACGGATCTATTTGATTCTATAGAGCATTTGGGGTTGATGTATGCATGGGAACCAGATGCAGATAGAATAAATAGCCGTATATGTAAAGAACATAACTGGAAGAAGCGAAGTATATTTTGGGATTTGCCTTATTGGAGCACAAATCTCATCCGGCACAACTTGGATGTTATGCATATCGAGAAAAATTTCTTTGATAACATATTTAACACGGTGCTAAACATCCCGGGAAAAACAAAAGATACTGCAAAGTCAAGAGAAGAACTTAATCAGTACTGCAGAAGAGGTGATTTGAGAAGGAGTGCCGATGGGACCTATCCTAAAGCATGTTACACTCTTGACAGAAATTCACGAGAAGTTTTATGTAACTGGCTAAGAGGGTTAAAATTTCCAGATGGTTATGCCTCAAATATCGGTAGGTGTGTGGACATGCATAAGCTCAAGTTGTTCGGCATGAAGAGCCATGACTGCCATGTTTTCATGCAACGATTATTACCTATAGCTTTTCGTGAGTTGCTTCCGCAACATGTCTGGAAGGCAATTACGGAGCTCAGCTTATTCTTCAAGGAGTTATCTGCCGCAGTCATTACTTCTGCATCCATGGCAAGGCTTGAGGAGGAAATTCCAATTATTTTATGCAAGCTTGAGCGAATATTTCCTCCCAGTTTTTTTGACTCAATGGAGCATTTACCGGTTCACTTGCCATACGAAGCGAGCATAGCTGGTCCCGTGCAGTATCGCTGGATGTATCCTTTCGAGAGGTAAATATATACATCATTAAGATATGTTGACATTTCAAATATTATTTCATTGCTTGAAAAATTCGTTAATTTTTTGTTGCAACTTTACATATAGGTATCTTAAGAAGTTAAAAAATAATGTGCGTAATAAGGCAAGGGTTGAAGGTTCTATATGCAATGCACACTTGGTCGAAGAAGTTTCAGCTTTTGCCTCGCATTACTTTGAGGGTCACGTCCACACGAGGAGCCGAAATCATGGTCGTAACGATGACGTATGTGTGGACGAAGCAGAAGCTAATGACGGTAGAATATCAATTTTTAAAGCTATCGGCCGTTCATTTGGTGGGCAGAAGTCAAGAAATCTTAGCGATATGGAGTATAATGCAGCACATTATTACATCCTAATGAACTGTCGAGAAGTCGATCCATATATTGAGTAAGTGTATACTTCAATGCTAAATTGAAAATTTAAATTTATATAATAATATACCATAATATTTAATTTCTAACAGTAGTTTTCATCCTTTTCATCCCATAAGGATGTTTTGTGATAGACAACGACAGATGAATCCCGACATCAGTCAAGTTGCAATTGGGCAGAAATTAGAAACGGAGTTTGCTTACTGGTTTTATGAATTTGTGAGTAGTATCACTCAATCAATTTCGATAATGGCTATTATTTTTTGAATTGGATGTCAATAGCTTATTAATTTATAGGTCAACGGTCCATGGTCGACAACCGACAATATTTTCATTAAATGTCTATCGCAATGGCCATTGAAGACCGTAACAACCTCTACTGGCTATTTTGTAAATGGGTACAAATTTCAGATTGAACGATTAGCAGCTTCAAGAGGCACGCAGAACTGGGGCGTGTGTGTAAAAGGAGAAAGTGTTGGAGCAAATATGCAGGATTATTATGGAAAGTTAGTAGAGGTGGTTGAAGTTGAATATCCCGGTTGGCCTATGAAACGAACCGTATTGTTTCGTTGTGATTGGTTCGATCCGATAGTTCCTGTGGGCAAAAGGGTTCATAACGACTATAATTTGGTTGAAGTGAACCATCGACGAAGATTGCAGAAATATGACCCATTCATCCTTGCATCCCAAGCTCAGCAAGTCTTTTACTGCGGATATCCAAGTTTGCGCAACGACAAGCGAGATTGGTGGGCCGTTTCTAAAATCGTCCCACGTTCAACAATCGTATTAGAGGAGAGTTCATCAAGTCAATCAACCGAGTGCCCTGCATTTCAAGAGGATGAGATGGAAATGCATGCAATTGAGGATGACACAAGGGCTCCTGAAACATCACTTAGAGATCCAAGTGGTGATGTCCAACAAATTGCGGATGCAAATGTTCGGTTTCCTTCCGATGATAATGAAACTGATTCGCAATCCGATACGGCATCGGATGTTGAACCAACATTTCACGAAACAAATGACACCGATTAAACATAAAGGTTTTTTAAAATTTAACTTTTTTTTATAAGTGTTAAATTCTTACATAGTCAATCATTAATCGTAATTTAATTGTGTGAATCTTTAGTATTTTCAGTATGAGGGGCAGAGGTAGATCTACCGACGACAGTTTGGGTGAGCAGAGACGTAGTTTGGATCTGCGAGATCAGATCACATGAGCATCGGAGATGGAGAGTTTGGATCTCCAGCAGAGGCGCAGCCTTCGATCTCTGCACCAGTATTACCATCCAGCCGATCGGCACAGACCTCCGAGAGTTCTTCCGCGATCGGCCGCACTGTACTTAGACTTGATGCTCAGGGGATGTAAGTATATACTAATTAAAAATATTTGTTTATGTTTTTAAGTCATTTACTTATAAACTTGCATTTTTTTAACAGATTCATTGAGCAGCATCATGTCTCCAGCCACATCAGCGCCGTTTTTCAGAGGCGTGCAGATCCCAGTGGCTACGATTGGCGCCACGTATCGCCAGCCACGAGGGAGTTTTATTTTTCTGAGTTTCAGGTAAACTTATTAAATACAATTTATCAGTGATATATAATTCTTTAAAGTTAATAAATTTAGAAACTAACTGTTTATTTTAATGCAGAAAAAGTTTACGTGGGATCCTGCCACCCATGATGCCATTAGGGCAGCATGGGAGGCTCTGACGCGACGCCGATACTCCGACATGCTTCATCGTTGGAGGTCATCGGGTCAGCGTCCTGCGCACGTGCCAGAGGGTATTTGGCACGAGTGGCAGCAGGCCTGGGAGTCCGATGGCTGGCGCAGGAGGTCCGCATCAGCCAGCACGAACCGCCGATCTGAGAAGGGCGGTCCTGGCACGGGTCTCTCCCGTCATACTTCGGGCTCCATTTTGATTCAGGAGCACAGACGGCGTATGGTAAGAAAACATAAATATTTTAATTACTATTTTAGTTATTTATAAATATTTGTATTAATATCAATTTTTTTTATTGTTATAGACTGAGCAGGAGGGCGGAGATCCTGGTGAGTTTCGTCTATTCAGGGCGACACACACCAGGAGGGACGGCTCCTGGGTCGACACGCGATCACGGAAGGTTGCGGTAAGAAATTAGATTTATGTAGTATCTGTTTAATTTCTAAAATTTTATTTCGAGAAATTTATTAACTCATTTATTGTTGATTTCATAATTTCAAGACACGAGTCGAGGAGCTTCGCTCCCAGGCATCGCAGGTTGACTCTACTGATGGGGAGACGCCCGTCGAACTCTCAGCAGAGGAGAGTCGACGTGTGTTTTTGGAGGCTGTTGGTGCCCAGCCACGAGACCGCAGGGTCTATGGTATGGGCACTAGAGCTTCTACATTTTTTCTCCATCAGGCCTCCAGCTCGCGAGTTCCTGCTGATCTTCCTCCCGAGCATTTACATGAGCTTCGCAGATCTATTGCAGAGGAGATTCGCCAGGAGGTCGAGCAGGATTTTGAGGATCGTATGCGAGGCCGGGATCAGGAGGTTGCAGACATGCGAGATGAGATGCATTATTTGCGGGATATGGTTAGCCGCTTGTCGCAGAGTCTTCAGCCTCCACAGCCTCCACAGCCTCCACGTGATCGTTCAGATTCTTGATGTATTTTTTTTTCTTTTTTTATGTTGTAAAAACTTTAAAATTTTAATATATAAATTATTTTTTGAAATATATTATTGTTTGGATTGAGTAAAAAATGTTTATATCAATATTTTGATTTAGCGAAATTGAATTAACCGTTTTAATTTTTAATCATTTAAATATTTTTAAAAATAAAATTTGCGACGCATTAGCGACTGATATTGGATCGCTAATATTTTTAAATATTATTATTAAATATTACGACGCAATGACCTGGCATCGCAATAATTTAAAAATAAATTTATTAGCGACGCATTAGCGACTACAATTGAGTCGCTATTTTATCTTAAAAATTATTTTAAAATATTGCGACGCAATAACCTTGCGTCGTAATATTTTAAAATAATTTTTATTTGCGACGCATTAGCGACTCAAATTGCGTCGCTATTATACCAAAATTATTATTATTAAATATTGCGACGCATCTGGATGAGTCGCAATTTTGCGACCCAATTTAGTGCATTGCAATATTTAATAATAATTTTTTTAAAAAAATTAATTTTAAATATTGCGATGCAAATTATTGCGTCGCAATATTTAATAATAATTTTTTTAAAAAATTTATTTTAAATATTGCGACGCAATTTAGTGCATCGCAATATTTAATAACAATTTTTTCTAACTAAATTTATTTTTAAATTTAGCGATGCATTTGCATGCGTCGCAATATTGCGACGCAATGTGGCGTCGCAAGAGCGTCGCAGAGAGTCGCAATATTACGACGCAATTGCTACAAAAGGGTATTGCGATGGACAGTTGAGCGACGCTCTCGTTGCGTCGCAATATCATGTTTAGCGACGCAATTGCGACGCATTTGGGCGTCGCAATATTTAAAATCTCTTGTAGTGTCTTCTTTCTCCGTCTTCATCTCGGTGGAAGCTGCGCAATAAAAAAAATTGTATACCTTTGATTTATTGGCAGAGGAAGGAAGTACGTATACAGGCAATAATATCTTAAAGTTTTTTATTAACATTTCTTAACTTTATTTATTATTTATTTCTTCTATATATCTTGTAAATATTTTTACCCAATAAGCCTAAAGAACGTTACCAGTTCTCTAAATATGCTTTTTATTTGAGCTCGTATGTATGTATATATATTTATGGATGAAGTTGTAAAATTTTTGTTCCGAACGAGGCCATGGCAACCACCGGCATCGGTTTTGCTGCACGCGTCCAAATGCACGAAGACAAGCGTAATGTACAAGCATGCAAAAGTGCCAGCTGGCATGAGTGCATGCATCGCACGAAAACTAATGTGATTGATAGAAACAAATAAAACAATTTAAATTTATTTTAAATTCTGCATTATTAAATATAAAAGAATGAGATAAATAAAATCATTTGATAAAATATTTTTAAAAATTTTAAAGAGCTTAATTAATGGGGAGCTGTAGAGTAAAAAATAGGCCAAATCTTTGCTTAAAAATAGGCCTCTGTTTTGGCATCCAAAACCGCCCGTCGGCTCTCCCTTCTCTCTCTCTCTCTCTCTCTCTCTCTCGATGTTTGCTCGTCCGATCGCTGGTTTGCTCAGTGGCAATGGCGTCTCTCTCCCATCCTTCCTTCCCCTAGCGTCCGGCGAAATGCCGGGAGAAGGGGCGGCACGAAGCCCCTGTTCCAACCCGGCGCTCACACCGTGCTGCCCCCTCCCTCTTGATCTCTCGCCCATCCCTCTCTCTTTCTTCCGCGCGCGCGCGCGCTCTCTCTCTCTCTCTCTAACTAATCTCTCTCATCTCTGTGTAAACTCTCTCTAGCCTTCCTCTCTCTACCCCTCTTTTCTCTCTACCATATTCCCTCCCTAACATTTCCTCTCTCTCTCTCTCTCTCTCTCTCTCTCTCAATTTCTCTTTCCACCTTGTCACGCCCCAGACCCAAAAATTTTGAGCTAGGGTGACAACCCGCCGCGTGCCGGGCACGCAAGGCGTCTCGAAACATGACACTGAGTTCAATAAAAGTAATAACCTATATATCATTCAAGTCCATGTCTTTAATACAATCCATAACTAAAGATTTGGGCTACAAGCCCTACACATAAGCATTACAGGGGTTACATCAACATATGAATCCACTTTATAGAAGCTCCAACTAACCCATGGTTCCTTACACACCACAATGATAAAGTCTGGGCATCAAGCCCTACACATATATAATATTGGGGCTACAACAAAATAATGATCTGACTTATTTAATAGAAGATCCATCACCCCAAAATCCATCTTCAACCTCGTGACTCTGATAAAAACATTGTAAGGATTTTGTGAGCTTACACTCAGTAAGTAAACCATGTTATACAGTCCAATCATAGCATAGCAATCAATAAGCATATAAATAATCTGCATGCATAAACATTTCACAAATACTCAAACATGTAATGTAAGTAAACTCATCATTGTTATATTATATCATATGTGTCCCAAGGCCCTGCTATGCCCCATAACAAAGGAGAGCCGTGGTGGCACATATAAATATAATTCAAATCATTTGCACTCATCATTGTTGTATTATATCATGGCAAATTATCAGTGCATATAAACAATTCATTGTCATATTATATTATATGTGTCCCACGGCCCTGCAATGCCCCATAACAAAGGAGAACCGCGGCGGCACTTATGAATATAATACCAATCATTTGCATCCATAGCCGTTCAATTATATTATATAAGTAAACCCACTGTTTATACTCTCAATGGTAACTGTAAATGTGACCCACGGCCCTGCAATACCTCAATCAGAGCACATCCTCCAGATGCGTGGCCATCAATATCCACAGAACACATTGTACGATGTGTGGGCCATACCATAACAGAACACACTCTACGATGTATGTGGCCATAAAAATCATACAGAACACATTGTAAGACATGTGGGCCAGAACACACTCGTCAGTGTGTGAGGCCGTAAAAATCATACAGAACATGTCTACAATATGTGGGGCCATATCATAACAGAATACATCTCCAGTGTGTGTGGCCATAAAAATCATACAGAACACATCTACAATGTCTGGGGCCATAGTAAAGGAGAACCGTGGCGACACATAACAGTACCTCACATCACATCAATACATCAATACATCAATCATGTAGTAAAACAGTGGATTATACTTACTGAACAATTACATGTAATATATCACATCAATATCACAATAACTGCATCTCTCATGCATAGCAACTGCATCTCTCATGCATAGCAACTGCATCTCTTATGCATAGCAACAGCATCTGTCCCCTCATGCATAGCAACAGCATAGCAACGGCATCTCACATGCATAGCAACAGCATAGCAACGGCATCTCACATGCATAGCATCCACATATGAAATCGTAGTATTCATCTACTTATACAATTAGCCAATAACAATTCACAATTTGACTACGCATATCCTGAAATAACTTATTTAATAAACTGATAACTGGTTTACTTACCTTCGCACGCAATCCAATAGATATCTCATCTAATCAGATGTCGGGGTACCTACACAATTAATTGATTAAAATCTGGATAATGAAATGATTCCTAAGACTCTACCCTGACCAATCCACGGGCCCAACTTCGGACTCGAAAATCTCTCACCATACTCACTAAAATGGGGAAGTAAAAATACCCCAAGAAACTAGAATCAACCTAGATTCCAACCATATAATTATTTTTCTCATCCCGGCCCGTTACAGGGCCCAAAATCCAGCCCAAAATCTCAATGCAGCATGGCCCAAAAGGCCTGAACCGGCCGGCCCAGCCGGCCCGGTTCAATTCCTTTTATCACCCGATCCCCTGTTTCTTCCAAAACAGGGGATTGAATAGGTGCCGGCGGCCAGGGCCGCCGCCGGCCGAATCCACGGTGGTCCGGCCACCGGAGGCCGGGCCAGAGCCGGCCGCCGCCGCGGCCGGCCACCCCCCCTCTATCTCTCTCTAAATCATCCTCTCACTCTCCGATTTCATCCGCTCGGACTGTCACCATGCCGGCGACTTCCCTGGCGAAATTGGGGGCGGTCCGGCCACCATTGGCCGGACCGGAGCCGGCTGTCGCCGTGACTTGCCTCCCCCTAGAATCCATCCCCATCAATTTCATTCAATTCATCTCAAATTTCTTCAATTTCTCACAATTCGTCCGCACGGCTCCAACAGTGCCGGCGGCACGGCGGCCACCATGGCCGGCCGGACCTCCACCGGACGCACGCCCGGCGCCGGTGGAGGCGCCAGCCCGGAGCTCAGGCCCGGCGAGGCGGCGAGCACGCCGCCGGGCCTGAACCAACCGACGGAAGCCGGTTTGGCTTCCGTCACCGCATGAGAGAGAGGCTGATTGGCCCTCTCTCTCTCCTCTATCACCGCCACTACTCCGCCGGACGCTGCCCATGGTGCCGGCGGAGTCACCGGCCGGAGCTCGGGCCCGGCGAGGCGGCGGGCACGCCGCCGGGCCCGAACCGACGCACGGCCGGTTCACTACATTCTCTCTGTTACACTCTCTCTGTGGTTCTCTTTCTCTCTCTCTCTCGTTCTCTTTCTCTCTCATGCTTTCTCCTTCTCTCTCTCTAGAAGCCAGGAAATTTACCTGATAGAGGAAGTGCGTCTGCCTGAAGGAAGGGTCCTCATCCTCCCTATTTATTCACTTGAGCAGCACCTCGGATCTGAGTTTTCTCGGAAGGCCAAACGCTTCGCCTGGAGCGAAGCGTTAGTCCGGGAACCCAATAGTCAGGAGCTTGGTTCATTTGAACCAAGCCTGGTTCATCTGAACCAAGCCTGGTTCATCTGAACCAAGCCTGGTTCATCTGAACCAAATCTGGTTCGTTTGAACCGGGTATTACATCCTCCCCTCCTTATAAAAATTTCGTCCTCGAAATTTGATATATATCAAATAGAATATAAATCCAATTTTCTATCTCATAATCAGCTAAATTTCATTCAAAAGTCACCGTCATCGATACATCATTGATCTTTATAAGTCAATTCTTTCTTAAGCTAAATAGGTTCAAGTTCTAGCATATAACGGGTTTGAAATACACCTCCTCGAAATTAAATGTCCACAATTTTGTACTATTAAAGATATTCACTAGCAACTTTTATTTCATTCCCAAGTACCCAAATGACATATCCAACTTACAAAATTTGATCTTTCTACCAAATAAAATTGAATCAAAAAAATTGAATTCCATAAGAAGTATTCCTCTTTTTTTTTTTTTTTTTTTTTTTAACCTTAACTTCTCACAACACAATCATTATAAATATCATAGAATCCATCATATGTATTATGTCATCCATTCTTAAGGTTAGTAACACATCAGGTATTCATAATTTCTCGATAGGACAATTCCAAGTTCTTTTGAATTAAATATAAGATAGTTTTCTTCCAATGCTCTCTCAACTCATAAATAGTTGAATGTGCCATTAATCATTACGATACTTATATCAATCATTATAACATACTTGGTTTTACTCTTGAATACTTCAAGCTAACATCAACCATAATTAACTAATTTAATTTCTTGGAATGATAGTGCCATCATAATCATCAGTATGATTATTTTATCTCCTTCATATATATCAATAATACCACCATAACCAATCAATTTCTCTTGAATAGGTCAGTATATCCTCAATAAATAATGCAATTTAAATGATTCAATTTCTTGAATTGATTATTTTGTTACCAATGATTATCAAAATCATCTATAGATTATGCAATGTCTCATACCATAACATGACCAACTAATTTAAACCCTTCAAATATCTCAAAGTGACTTCACTAATCTAGCTCAGATAGATATAAGACTTATAAGGTCAATCAAAATTGAAATTGCACTTACCATCCGAAAGACATAATTGAAAATTATAGTAATCTCTCTATGGCTTGAAAGTGATAGTAGATGTACCCTTAACCATAATCCATAACTGATAATAAAAATAAAATCAACTCCCTCCTATTTTCTTAACAATAATCATGCCACTTATGGCTGATAGATAATTTATCCATCCTGGAGAAAGATGCCTACATATGAATTATGAAGAAGGTACAATAAGTATGCACAATAAATTAATGAATATATATATCATGATTTAGAAATCTATAAAAATGAAAATCCCCATGAAATTCTTTATCAGTGAAGTTTATCTTATTCTCATTCTTGCTAAAATCTTTCACTTTCTACCATCAAAATATTTGATCATTTATAGCCAAAATCAGTTCTAAAGATTAATAGAGTTTACTGCTCTCAAAAACTTAAATAGTAATTGTCTCAGAATTTAAAATTTTATAATCTTCCTAAATGATCCATCATGATATAATAAGCAATCAACCACTTCATTAGCATCAATATCAACCATCTCCATATCTAGCAAAATAACAATCAGTTTTGAATCTATGTTATCCATAATAAAAGTCTCTTAGTAAAATTCACTATATATACTTATCCATCCAGACTCAAATTCAGAAAGTACTCAATTATGCTTAATCAAAAACATGTAATTAACTATTTCATTACCAAAATATCATCAATATTAATCATTCCTATAACCACAGATGAGTTCATAATCTTACAATATCAAGAATGTAAGTTCTACAAATAAAAAAAAATTCATTATATACATCCACATTCAACTTTAGATTTACTAACTCCAAATCCACATATCAACTCAATTGCAATATGGACATATGATGTTATCTTAGTCATATTAGTCATCAATTGAAATTTTTCCACTACTATGTTTATTCATTTATCTTTATTGCATATCCAGTTAAAATTTCATCTCCCATATTATTTAAAGGTCTAAAATTGCTACGAATCATTTCCAACAAGTTTGATGGAGCTAAAACCTCTAGAAGCCCCTTGACCTCCCCACTGATCAAGGCTACCAGCTAGGGAGCCCACATAATATCATTGGCTTGCGATGGTTCATTCTCAATTCCTATTAAACTCGTAATTCTTGATAAACTTTAAATTTTAAGCTTCCAAAGCATAATTTTCTGAAATTCCTTAAAAGTCATAATTGTCTCAAGGTCATTCAAGTATTTTGCCTAGAGTGCATATGTCCCTAAGATCATAACCTGAGTCCTGTGGGTTATGGGCCCACCACGCTTCCGCTGCGCACTCTGATGCTGCATGTCCTGCATAGACTGCGCCATACCCGAGAGAGCTTGAAGCATCTCGGACTGGAATCGCTGGTGCTCAGTTCCTACTGGGTTGGCAGGGGCCATACCTCCAGTAGTTCCTTGACTCACCGGCTGATCGGCATTACCGGCCAGAGAGTCCTCCTCATACAGTTGGCTCCTAGTACGGCGAGCCATAACCATTTTCTGTTAAATTAGATGTGGTTAATATCATAAACTAAAGTGTCAGGTGACTCTAAGTATAATGTCATCAAAATATGTTCTCTACGTGTTATCATGTCAATATGTCTGTGTCCCTAGGGTCATAAGTTCTCTACCTATGTCAATATGTCCATGTCCCTAGAGTCATAAGTTCTCTACCTGTTATCATGTCAATATGTCCATGTCCCTAGAGTCATAACCTGAGCTCTGATACCATAAAAGCTGTCACGCCCCAGACCCAAAAATTTTGAGCTAGGGTGACAACCCGCCGCGTGCCGGGCACGCAAGGCGTCTCGAAACATGACACTGAGTTCAATAAAAGTAATAACCTATATATCATTCAAGTCCATGTCTTTAATACAATCCATAACTAAAGATTTGGGCTACAAGCCCTACACATAAGCATTACAGGGGTTACATCAACATATGAATCCACTTTATAGAAGCTCCAACTAACCCATGGTTCCTTACACACCACAATGATAAAGTCTGGGCATCAAGCCCTACACATATATAATATTGGGGCTACAACAAAATAATGATCTGGCTTATTTAATAGAAGATCCATCACCCCAAAATCCATCTTCAACCTCGTGACTCTGATAAAAACATTGTAAGGATTTTGTGAGCTTACACTCAGTAAGTAAACCATGTTATACAGTCCAATCATAGCATAGCAATCAATAAGCATATAAATAATCTGCATGCATAAACATTTCACAAATACTCAAACATGTAATGTAAGTAAACTCATCATTGTTATATTATATCATATGTGTCCCAAGGCCCTGCTATGCCCCATAACAAAGGAGAGCCGTGGTGGCACACATAAATATAATTCAAATCATTTGCACTCATCATTGTTGTATTATATCATGGCAAATTATCAGTGCATATAAACAATTCATTGTCATATTATATTATATGTGTCCCACGGCCCTGCAATGCCCCATAACAAAGGAGAACCGCGGCGGCACTTATGAATATAATACCAATCATTTGCATCCATAGCCGTTCAATTATATTATATAAGTAAACCCACTGTTTATACTCTCAATGGTAACTGTAAATGTGACCCACGGCCCTGCAATACCTCAATCAGAGCACATCCTCCAGATGCGTGGCCATCAATATCCACAGAACACATTGTACGATGTGTGGGCCATACCATAACAGAACACACTCTACGATGTATGTGGCCATAAAAATCATACAGAACACATTGTAAGACATGTGGGCCAGAACACACTCGTCAGTGTGTGAGGCCGTAAAAATCATACAGAACATGTCTACAATATGTGGGGCCATATCATAACAGAATACATCTCCAGTGTGTGTGGCCATAAAAATCATACAGAACACATCTACAATGTCTGGGGCCATAGTAAAGGAGAACCGTGGCGACACATAACAGTACCTCACATCACATCAATACATCAATACATCAATCATGTAGTAAAACAGTGGATTATACTTACTGAACAATTACATGTAATATATCACATCAATATCACAATAACTGCATCTCTCATGCATAGCAACTGCATCTCTCATGCATAGCAACTGCATCTCTTATGCATAGCAACAGCATCTGTCCCCTCATGCATAGCAACAGCATAGCAACGGCATCTCACATGCATAGCAACAGCATAGCAACGGCATCTCACATGCATAGCATCCACATATGAAATCGTAGTATTCATCTACTTATACAATTAGCCAATAACAATTCACAATTTGACTACGCATATCCTGAAATAACTTATTTAATAAACTGATAACTGGTTTACTTACCTTCGCACGCAATCCAATAGATATCTCATCTAATCAGATGTCGGGGTACCTACACAATTAATTGATTAAAATCTGGATAATGAAATGATTCCTAAGACTCTACCCTGACCAATCCACGGGCCCAACTTCGGACTCGAAAATCTCTCACCATACTCACTAAAATGGGGAAGTAAAAATACCCCAAGAAACTAGAATCAACCTAGATTCCAACCATATAATTATTTTTCTCATCCCGGCCCGTTACAGGGCCCAAAATCCAGCCCAAAATCTCAATGCAGCATGGCCCAAAAGGCCTGAACCGGCCGGCCCAGCCGGCCCGGTTCAATTCCTTTTATCACCCGATCCCCTGTTTCTTCCAAAACAGGGGATTGAATAGGTGCCGGCGGCCAGGACCGCCGCCGGCCGAATCCACGGTGGTCCGGCCACCGGAGGCCGGGCCAGAGCCGGCCGCCGCCGCGGCCGGCCACCCCCCTCTATCTCTCTCTAAATCATCCTCTCACTCTCCGATTTCATCCGCTCGGACTGTCACCATGCCGGCGACTTCCCTGGCGAAATTGGGGGCGGTCCGGCCACCATTGGCCGGACCGGAGCCGGCTGTCGCCGTGACTTGCCTCCCCCTAGAATCCATCCCCATCAATTTCATTCAATTCATCTCAAATTTCTTCAATTTCTCACAATTCGTCCGCACGGCTCCAACAGTGCCGGCGGCACGGTCGGCCACCATGGCCGGCCGGACCTCCACCGGACGCACGCCCGGCGCCGGTGGAGGCGCCAGCCGGAGCTCAGGCCCGGCGAGGCGGCGAGCACGCCGCCGGGCCTGAACCAACCGACGGAAGCCGGTTTGGCTTCCGTCACCGCATGAGAGAGAGGCTGATTGGCCCTCTCTCTCTCCTCTATCACCGCCACTACTCCGCCGGACGCTGCCCATGGTGCCGGCGGAGTCACCGGCCGGAGCTCGGGCCCGGCGAGGCGGCAGGCACGCCGCCGGGCCCGAACCGACGCACGGCCGGTTCACTACATTCTCTCTGTTACACTCTCTCTGTGGTTCTCTTTCTCTCTCTCTCTCTCGTTCTCTTTCTCTCTCTCATGCTTTCTCCTTCTCTCTCTCTAGAAGCCAGGAAATTTACCTGATAGAGGAAGTGCGTCTGCCTGAAGGAAGGGTCCTCATCCTCCCTATTTATTCACTTGAGCAGCACCTCGGATCTGAGTTTTCTCGGAAGGCCAAACGCTTCGCCTGGAGCGAAGCGTTAGTCCGGGAACCCAATAGTCAGGAGCTTGGTTCATTTGAACCAAGCCTGGTTCATCTGAACCAAGCCTGGTTCATCTGAACCAAATCTGGTTCGTTTGAACCGGGTATTACACACCTCGAACCTTTTCGTTTAAGTCAGGTCATACCTTTGCGCTCCTACGCCTGTGCATGTCCCAACCAAGGGTCGCTCCCCGGACCCTATCTTAATCCTTACCTGGCCTGTGCTTTAGGACAATGAGGATTGTAACCCCAGGTAATTAATTATGGGGACACCTAAATTTTTTTTTCTGTCGTTTAAATTCTCACCGTGATGATTGGATTTTCGATCTCAGCATGACGATTGGGTTCCTGATTCTTTTAATCAAGGATGCCGCAAATCTTCTTCGTTGACTTTTAAGAAGGATGCTGGCAGACCTTGCCCTTCATTCTCGCCCGCATCCTCTACTAGTAAGTCCCTGCCCATGCCAGGGAGAGAGATAGAGAAAGAGAATTGAGAGAGAGAGAGAGAGAGAGAGGGAGCCACGATCGAAGTAGGGGCCATGACGGTCGATCTTGGTTCAGGCCCGGCAGCATACCGTCGCCTCGCTAGGTCTGAGCTATGGCCGGCGGCCCCACTGGCCCACTGGCACCGAAAGCGACATCTGATGGGGGACCGAACATGGGAGAGAGGGTGGAGAGGGCCACGATGGCCCTTCCATAGGCGGGAGCCAACTGGCTCCCGCATTGGTTCAGTCCCGACGGTGTGCTTGCTGTCTCGCCGGACTTAGGCGGCGGTCGGTAACCCCCACCGGCGCCAGGCGAACGTTCGGTAAGGGTCCGACTGGCCGGTGGTGGCCGGCCGTGCCACTAGCACAATAAGAGCCATGGAAGAAAGAAAGAAAGAGGGAGAGAGAGAGGGAAGGAAGCAAGGCCGCGGCGGAGACCGGCTCTGGACCGATCACCGACGACGAGCTGCCTGGTGATTGGCCGGTGGTGGCCTTGGCCACCGGCATGGGTCTCCCCTGGTTCAGGAGAACTACCGAGAGGGAAATAAAAAAAGGGGAATAGGGGAAGCCCTGTTTTGGGCTTTGGGCTGTGTTGGGCCAGCCCAATGAGCCCCTTTTGAGCTGATTTTTGGACTCTGTATTGGGCCGGGATTAGGAAAATGAAAATATGGTCCAGATCAATTTTGATTCTAGTTTCTGAAGGAATTTTTATTTTCCCATTTGGACTATTATTCTTAATGATATTTGAGCCCAAAGTTAGGCCCAAGATTAAATTGGGTAGAATTTAAGAGACACTTTATTATTCCAATTTTAAAGATTTAATTGTGTAAAATAATGCTGTAGGTACCCAGATGTCCAAATAACTAGTTTACAGTTTGGGATTAGCGTGCTGAGATAAGTAAGCCAATTATCATGATTTTATAAATTATTTAATATATAGATCTTTAGATTTATAGCTGTATTAATTTATAAAATGAGAAAAATGGAAATTTGATATTTGATTTGGTTATTTCGAAATTAGTAAATAGTACCATGAGTATGTAATTGAGTAATTGCTATGATTATATGCAATTGCTAATATTTTACAAAATAATAGATTTATAAATATGCAAAGATGAATGATATGATTAGTTTGACTTTGCAAAATATATTGGTACTATTGATATATTTCTATACAATTACTAATAATGTACAAACCACTGTATATGTGAGAAGCTTACACTACAAGAAAATACCGAAATAGCGATGCAAATTTAGCGACGCAAAATTGCATCGCTAAATTGCGACCTCTTTGCGACGCCTTTGTGACAACAAAATATTGCGACGCATTAGCGACTCATTAGCGACTCAATTAACCAAAAAATCAAAAAAATTAAATTTTTAATATTGCAACGCAAATATTACGTCGTAATATTTTTAAATTAATTTTTTGAAATATAAATATTAATAAAAATATTGCGACGCAAATATTGCGTCGTAATTTATTTTACAAAATTAAATATTTTAAATAGTGACGCATTAGCAATGCAATAAAATAGATAATTAGAAAAATTATTTTTAATTTAGCGATGCACCAATTGCGTCGCAAATAATTGAAATTAAATTAAATTTTATAAAATCTAATTATCGGAAAAAAATATTGCGACGCATCACATTGCGTCGCAATGTTTTTAAAAGAATTAAATATATTAAATAGCGACGCATTAGCGACGCAATAAATTAGAAAATAAAAAAATAATTTTTATTTAGCGACGCAACAAATGCATCGCAAATAATTTAAATGAAATTATATTGTTTAAAGTATAAATAGTTTACAAAATATTGCGACGCATAACAGTGCGTCGCAATGTTTTCAAAAGAATTAAATATTTTAAATAGCGACGCCTTAGCGATGCAATAAAATTATAAAATAGAAAAATTATTTTTAATATAGCGACACAACAATTGCATCGCAAATAATTTAAATAGAATTATATTTTTTATAGTGGTAATATTTTAAAAAATATTGCGACGCCAACCAGTGCGTCGTAATATTTTGAAAAGAATTAAATATTTTAAATAGCGACGCCTTAGCGACGCAATAAACTAGAAAAATAGGAAAATTATTTTTAATTTAGCGACGATACAATTGCGTCGCAAATAATTTAAATGGAATTATATTTTTTACAGTACTAATATTTAAAAAAATATTGCGACGCCACCCAGTGCGTCGCAATATTTTGGAAAAAATTAAATATTTTAAATAGCGACGCATTAGCGACGCAATAAACCAGAAAATAAATTAAAATTATTTTTAATATAGCGACGTAATAAATGCGTCGCAATAATTTTAAATAAAATTAAATTTGATAAATTATAAATATGAGAAAAAATAATTACGACTTAACACATTGAGTTGCAATCTTTTTAAAAAATTAATTATGTTAAATAGCAACGCATTAGCGATGTAATAAGCGAAAATTAATTTGGAAAATTATGTTTTAATATAGCGACGTACTTGTTGCATCATAATTATTTAATTAAAGTTAATTTTTTATATATTATAATTATCATATTAAAAAATACGACGCAACCCTTTGCATCGTTATATATTTAAAAAAATTAATTATGTTAAATAGCGATCGGTCCAAAATCGATCGTGACCGATCAGAATAAGGGCTTGGATCGATCGCAACCCTCGGATCGTCGTCGATCGGACCGATTGCCGCGGTCCGCGATCGATCGTCGCCGATCGGGATCAGGGCTTGGATCGATCGCAAGCGTTGGATCGTCGCCGATCTCGGATGGATCACCATGGTCCGAGATCGATCGTGGCCGATCGGGATCAGGGCTTGGATCGATCGCAACCATCGGATCATCGCCGATCTCGAACGGATTGCAACTGTCCGAGATAGGTCATGGCCGATCGGGATCAGGGCTTGGATCGATCGCAACCGTCGGATCGTCGCCGATCTCGGACGGATTGCAACTGTCCGAGATCGGTCGTGGCCGATCGGGATCACGGCTTGGATCGATCGCAACAGTCGGATCGTCGTCGATCTCGAACGGATTGCAACTGTCCGAGATAGGTTGTGGCCGATCGGGATCACGGCTTGGATCGATCGCAACCGTCGGACCTTTGCCGATCGGACCGATTGCCGCGGTCCGCGATCGGTCATCGTCGATCGGGATCAGGGCTTGGATCGATCGCAACCGTCGGATCGTCGCCGATCTCGGATGGATTGCAACTGTCCGAGATAGGTCGTGGCCGATCGGGATCACGGCTTGGATCGATCGCACCCGTCGGACCTTTGCCGATCGGACCGATTACTGCGGTCCACGATCGGTCATCGCCGATCGGGATCAGGGCTTGGATCGATCGCAACCGTTGGATCATCGCCGATTTCGGACGGATCGCCACGGTCCGAGATCGGTCGTGGCCGATCGGGATCAGGGCTTGGATCGATCGCAACCGTCGGATCGTCATCGATCTCGGACGGATTGCAACTGTCCGAGATAGGTCGTGGCCGATCGGGATCAGGGCTTGGATCGATCGCAACCGTCGGATCTTTGCCGATCGGACCGATAGCCGCGGTCCGCGATCGGTCGTCGCCGATCGGAATCAGGGCTTGGATCGATCGCAACAGTCGGATAGTCGCCGATCTCTACGGATTGCAACTATCCGAGATCGGTCATGGCCGATCGGGATCAGGCTTGGATCGATCGCAACCGTCGGATCGTCGTCGATCTGGGACGGATTGCAACTGTCCGAGATAGGTCGTGGCCGATCGGGATCACGGCTTGGATCGATCGCAACCGTTGGATCGTCGCCGATTTCGGACGGATCGCCACGGTCCGAGATCGGTCGTGGCCGATCGGGATCAGGGCTTGGATCGATTGCAACCGTCGGATCATCATCGATCTGGGACGGATTGCAACTGTCCGAGATAGGTCGTGGTCGATCGGGATCAGGGCTTGGATCGATCGCAACCGTTGGATCGTCGCCGATTTCGAACGGATCGCCACGGTCCGAGATCGGTCGTGGCCGATCGGGATCAGGGCTTGGATCGATCGCAACCGTTGGATCAACGTCGATCTGGGACGGATTGCAACTGTCTGAGATAGGTCGTGGCCGATCGGGATCAGGGCTTGGATCGATCACAACCGTTGGATCATCGCCGATTTCGGACGGATCGCCACGGTCCGAGATCGGTCATGGCTGATCGGGATCAGGGCTTGGATCGATCGCAACCGTCGGATCATCGCGATCTGGGACGGATTGCAACTGTCCGATATAGGTCGTGGCCGATCGGGATCAGGGCTTGGATCGATCGCAACCGTCGGATCTTTGCCGATCGGACCAATAGCCGCGGTCCGCGATCGGTCATCGCCGATCGAAATCAGGGCTTGGATCGATCGCAACAGTCGGATCGTCGCCGATCTCTGACGGATTGCAACTGTCCGAGATCGTCGTGGCCGATCAGGATCACGGCTTGGATCGATCGCAACCGTCGGATCGTCATCGATCTGGGATGGATTGCAACTGTCCGAGATAGGTCGTGGCCGATCGGGATCACGGCTTGGATCGATCGCAACCGTCGGACCTTTGCCGATCGGACCGATTACCGCGGTCCGCGATCGGTCGTCACCGATCGGGATCAGGGCTTGGATCGATCGCAACCGTCGGATCGTCGCCGATCTCGGACGGATTGCAACTGTCCGAGATCGTCGTGGCCGATCGGGATCACGGCTTGGATCGATCGCAACAGTCGGATCGTCGTCGATCGGATTGCAACTGTCCGAGATAGGTCGTGGCCGATCGGGATCACGGCTTGGAACGATCGCAACCATTGGATCGTCGCCGATTTCGGACGGATCGCCACGGTCCGAGATCGGTCGTGGCCGATCGGGATCAGGGCTTGGATCGATCGCAACCGTCGGATCATCGCGATCTGGGACGGATTGCAACTGTCCGATATAGGTCGTGGCCGATCGGGATCAGGGCTTGGATCGATCGCAACCGTCGGATCTTTGCCGATCGGACCGATTCCGCGATCGGTCGTCGCCGATCGGAATCAGGGCTTGGATCGATCGTCGGATCGTCGCCGATCTCGACGGATTGCAACGTCCGAGATCGGTCGTGGCCGATCGGGATCATGGCTTGGATCGATCGCAACCGTCGAATCGTCGTCGATCTGGGACGGATTGCAACTGTCCGAGATAGGTCGTGGCCGATCGGGATCACGGCTTGGATCGATCGCAACCGTCGGACCTTTGCCGATCGGACCGATTGCCGCGGTCCGCGATCGGTCGTCGCCGATCGGGATCAGGGCTTGGATCGATCGCAACCGTCGGATCGTCGCCGATCTCGGATGGATTGCAACGTCCGAGATCGGTCGTGGCCGATCGGGATCAGGCTTGGATCGATCGTCGGATCGTCGCGATCTCGAACGGATTGCAACTGTCCGAGATAGGTCGTGGCCGATCGGGATCAATTTTTTATCGTATAATTTCGATTTTATCGTCGCAATAAAATCGACGCATTAATTATTAACATTAATTATACATTTATAAATATTGCGAAAATTATTAATAAATTTAAATATTTTCATTTAAAAATATTTAAAAAATAATTGCGACGCAATTGTTGCGTCGCAATATTTGTAATAAGTTTTTATTTTAATCTATTTAAATTATTAAAAAATTATTGCGACGCCTTAGCGACGCAATTATTAGAAAATAAAAATATTTTTCCCGCCAGGTGATGGCGCCAATTTAGCGACGCTTAGCGACGCATTTATTGGCGTCGCTATGTTTTCATAAAATTATTAAAACATTTAATGATGGATTAGCGACGCCTTGTGCGTCGCTAAGAAAAAAAAAAAAAAAAATTTTGCGACGCAATTGCGACGCAATTTTGGCGTCGCTAATTCCCTATATTTAAGCCGCCCTTCTCCTTCCCTCCTTCCCGTCTTGACCTAGCGCCGCCGTGAAGCTGCTCCAATCTCCGGCGCATCCCCGTCCTCCGGCTACCCGACGATCGCATCCGACTCCGGCAT
>UESW01002567.1:25327-49327 GCA_900491605.1 Calamus simplicifolius
AAAAATATTTAAAAAATAATTGCGACGCAATGTTGCGTCGCAATATTTGTAATAAGTTTTTATTTTAATCTATTTAAATTATTAAAAAATTATTGCGACGCCTTAGCGGCGCAATTATTAGAAAATAAAAATATTTTCCCGCCAGGTGATGGCGCCAATTTAGCGACGCTTCAGCGACGCATTTAGTGGCGTCGCTATGTTTTCATAAAATTATTAAAACATGTATTAATGATGAATTAGCGACGCCATTGTGCGTCGCTAAGAAAAAAAAAAAAAAAAATTTTGCGACGCCAATTGCGACGCAATTTTGGCGTCGCTAATTCCCTATATTTAAGCCGGATCCCTTCTCCTTCCCTCCTTCCCGTCTTGACCTAGCGCCGCCGTGAAGCTAAAGCTCCAATCTCCGGCGCATCCCCGTCCTCCGGCTACCCGACGATCGCATCCGACTCCGGCAACCCGGCGATCTCATCTCAACCAAGGTAAGCTCCGATAATCTAAAAAAAAATGATTTTTTTTTTATTTATTTCCCTACGGCCACGGCCGTTGCCGTGGCCGTCTTCTCCGCGACGGCAGGGCCGTGGCCGTCTTCTTCGGCCATGGCTGCTGCCGTGGCCGGCAGTGGCCTGGCCACGGTGGCCAGGCCACTGTAATAAAAAAAATTTTTTTTTTTTTTAAACAGGAGTGAGGGGAGGAAACCCCCCCGCCCCCCCTTTCTTTTCTTGTCCGGCCACGGCCGTGGCCGCGACCGGACAAGGCGGCCACGGCCGCTGCCGTGGCCGGCAGTGGCCTGGCCACGGTGGCCAGGCCACTGTAATCAAAAAAAAATTTTTTTTTTTAAACAGGGGGGAGGGGAGGAAACCCCCCCGCCCCCCCTTTCTTTTCTTGTCCGGCCACGGCCGTGGCCGCGGCCGGACAAGGCGGCCACGGTCGCTGCCGTGGCCGTCTTCTCCGGCCACGGCCGCTGCCGTGGCCGTCTTCTCCGGCCACGGCCGCTGCCGTGGCCTGGCCACGGTGGCCAGGCCACTGTAATCAAAAAAAAAAATTTTTTTTTAAACAGGGGGAGGGGAGGAAACCCCCCCGCCCCCCTTTCTTTTCATGTTCGTCCACGGCCGTGGCCGCGGCCGGACAAGGCGGCCACGGCCGCTGCCGTGGCCGTCTTCTCCGGCCATGGCCGCTGCCGTGGCCGTCTTCTCCGGCCACGGCCGTTGCCGTGGCCGGCAGTGGCCTGGCCACGGTGGCCAGGCCACTGTAATCAAAAAAAAAAAAAAAATTTTAAACAGGGGGGAGGGGAGGAAACCCCCCCGCCCCCCCTTTCTTTTCTTGTCCGGCCACGGCCGTGGCCGCGGCCGGACAAGGCGGCCACGACCGCTGCCGTGGCCGTCTTCTCCGGCCACGGCCACTGCCGTGGCCGGCAGTGGCCTGGCCACGGTGGCCAGGCCACTGTAATCAAAAAAAAAAATTTTTTTTTTTAACAGGGGGGAGGGAAGGAAACCCCCCCGCCCCCCCTTTCTTTTCTTGTCCGGCCACGGCCGTGGCCGCGGCCGGACAAGGCGGCCACGGCCGCTGCCATGGCCGTCTTCTCCGGCCACGGCCGCTGCCGTGGCCGGCAGTGGCCTGGCCACGGTGGCCAGGCCACTGTAATAAAAAAAAAAATTTTTTTTTAAACAGGGGGAGGGAGGAAACCCCCTGGCCCCCCCCTTTCTTTTCATGTCCGGCCACGGCCGTGGCCGCGGCCGGACAAGGCGGCCACGGCCGCTGCCGTGGCCGTCTTCTCCGGCCACGGCCGCTGCCGTGGCCGCAGTGGCCTGGCCACGGTGGCCAGGCCACTGTGACAAAAAAAAAAAATTTTTTTCCTTAACAGGGGGGGGAGGGGGGAAACCCCGCCCCCCCTTTCTTTTCTTGTCCGGCCATGGCCACGGTGGCCAGGCCACTGTCATCACAAAAAAAAAAAATATTTTGTTTTAACACAGGGGAGGGAGGAAACCCCCTTCCCCCTCTGTTTTTTCAATAAAGCTGTTTGGATTGACTGTTTTTTATATCTTGATTATTCAATAATATTTGTAATGCTAGATTATTTAATTTACATAATATTTATGCAATAATTAATTTAAGCAGAATGTTTATGACAATAGTATTTGTGCATTTATACTCATTTACATTTGTTATGTCTTGATTATTTATATTCTGCTGCAAACTTAATGATGCATTACATTTTGAAATGCTAAAAAAAATGTTTTGTTGTAATATTATTTAATTTTCAGCAACAAATTACTAGTTTCAATGATTTACATTTTAGTATTCGCAAACATTTGTATTTGACACAATAATCTTAGACAAGTTAGTGATTACATTTATAATTCACAAGAAGTTAAGAATAACAAGCATAAGTTCGATTGTCTTCGGACTTCCATAATCACAGCACTTTAATTAACCTTTAGACCCGTTTGAGAATTTGTAAGCCTTAGTCTTGCAAATTCTCAAATTGTCCTGGTGGACAGTTTGGGAATATTTCTTGTGACATGTTAGTCTGCTAGTAATCATCGTGGGGTGAGATTTCGGTTTGCATTTGCTCATACGTTCTCCTAGTGTGGCTTATATACCACACATGTAGGAGAACATATGGGGAAATGCTGCCAAAATTTCAATGTTGCCGATCGATGATAATTAATAGCAGAATAACATATCACAAAAAATATTCTTGAATGGGATAGGGCCTTACCTTGTAGACATGGAGTGAAGGTAGAATTATTTAAGACACTTGAATTCTTCTGAAGTCTAATGACTAAACGCACCGCCTTATGGCCCGACACAAACTCAAGCCCTCTCTTTAGCCATTAACCTATGCATCGGTCCTTGCTAGCACCCCAAGGATCGTAGCCGTGGCTCGCCCTTGCATGGTAGGGTCCTTATTTACCTAAAAAAATTTGGGTACTTCTAAATGATTTAATTGGTTGTAATTAACCTTATATAATTGTGCCCAAGAAATAATTTAGTTATATATTTATTAATACTAATATAGTTTATTTTTTGGTTTCATTTAATGATTTACCAGACTTTGTATAAGTCGGTCAAAAATGAGCGGGACTCGCTCATGGATGTATGCAAGGATAAAAGATGGCTTGCTGAATCCAGATTTTCTGAATGGATTGGAAGAATTTATCGCTTTTGCATGTAGCCAACCTGAATGGATGGATGGGCCTAGGATTAGGTGCCCATGCAACTTCCACAGGTGTCAGAATAAAGCCTACAGAGATGTGGAAACTGTTAAGGTGCATTTGTGTAAGAAGGGTTTTGTTCCTGATTACTATGTTTGGTACTGTCATGGTGAACCAGAGGATATTCCAGCAGCTGTTATAGGCCAACAAGAGTCAATTCCCGTTGATGAACCATATGTGAATTTAAACACATATGAACAAATGGTTATGAATGCATCGGGTAATGACTTCAATCAGAATACATTTATGGAAGAACCAAATCCAGAAGCACAACAATTTTACGATATGTTGCGTGCTGCCAATCAAGAATTGTATCCTGGGTGTGAGGGTCATTCCCAGTTCTCTACAGCTGCTCGAATGTTGAATATTAAGGCAGAACATCGATTATCAGAAAAGGCGTTCAATTCTGTAGCTGAGTTAATCAAAGAAATTCTGCCAAATGATAATGTTGCCGCAGACAGTTTTTACGCAACAAAGAAGTTGTTGCGTGGGCTTGGGCTCCCAGTTAATAAGATCGATTGTTGCTTGAACAATTGTATGATATTTTGGGGTGAAGACTCAGAGCTGAGATGGTGTAAGATTTGTGGGCAATCAAGGTTCAAAAACACAGAAGGAGGAGCCGGTACAAGTAGGAGAAAAAGTGTGCCTTACAAGAGGATGCATTACTTTCCTCTTACCCCATGCCTGCAGAGATTATACAGATCTGAGGCAACAGCTACTGATATGAGATGGCATGCCGAACATGAATCTAAAGAGGATGAAATGCGGCATCCATCAGATTCAAAGGCTTGGAAGCATTTCAATGAAAATCATCCTGATTTCGCTGAAGATATAAGGAATGTGAGATTAGGTCTTTGTACCGATGGCTTCCAACCATTTGGTCAAGCGGGGCAACAGTATTCATGTTGGCCTGTGATACTGACTGTATATAACCTTCCTCCGTGGAAGTGCATGAAAGATCCTGCAATGTTTTTAACCGTTTTGGTTCCAGGACCATCAAATCCAAAGGAAAAGATTGATGTCTTTCTACAACCGTTGGTGGCCGAATTGATAATGTTGTGGAAAACAGGAGTGGTAGCCTACGACATTTCTATGAAACAAAATTTCTTAATGAGAGCTGCTTTGATGTGGACAATAAGTGATTTTCCGGCATATGCAATGTTGTCTGGTTGGAGCACTGTGGACGTCTGGCATGCCCTCATTGCATGTATGATTCGGATGCATTTACATTGCAGAAGAGTGGTAAGCAGTCATGGTTTGATAACCATAGGAAATTCTTGCCCCCAAATCATCCTTACAGGCGTAACTTGATCGCCTTCCGGAAGAACAAAGCAGTCACAAAATTTGCCGAACCGATTAGGTCCGGCACGGATCTATTTGATTCTATAGAGCATTTGGGGTTGATGTATGCATGGGAACCAGATGCAGATAGAATAAATAGCCGTATATGTAAAGAACATAACTGGAAGAAGCGAAGTATATTTTGGGATTTGCCTTATTGGAGCACAAATCTCATCCGGCACAATTTGGATGTTATGCATATCGAGAAAAATTTCTTTGATAACATATTTAACACGGTGCTAAACATTCCGGGAAAAACAAAAGATACTGCAAAGTCAAGAGAAGAACTTAATCAGTACTGCAGAAGAGGTGATTTGAGAAGGAGTGCCGATGGGACCTATCCTAAAGCATGTTACACTCTTGACAGAAATTCACGAGTAGTTTTATGTAACTGGCTAAGAGGGTTAAAATTTTCAGATGGTTATGCCTCAAATATCGGTAGGTGTGTGGACATGCATAAGCTCAAGTTGTTCGGCATGAAGAGCCACGACTGATATTGAATTAATCGTTTTAATTTTTAATCATTTAAATATTTTTAAAAATAAAATTTGCGACGCATTAGCGACTGATATTGGATCGCTAATATTTTTAAGATTTATTATTAAATATTGCGACGCAATGACCTGGCATCGCAATAATTTAAAAATAAATTTAATAGCGATGCATTAGCGACTAAAATTAAGTCACTTTTTTATCTTAAAAATTATTTTAAAATAAAATAATTTTTATTTGCGACGCATTAGAGCGTCGCAATATTTAATAATAATTTTTTAAAAAAATAATTTATAAATATTGCGACGCAAATTAGTGCGTCGCAATATTTAATAATAATTTTTTTAAAAATTATTATTATAAATATTGCGATGCAAATTAGTGCGTCACAATATTTAATAATAATTTTTTTTATAAATTAATTTTAAATATTGCGATGCAAATTAGTGCGTCGCAATATTTAATAATAATTTCTTTTAAAAAATTAATTTTAAATATTGCGACGCAAATTTGTGCGTCGCAATATTTAATAATAATTTTTTTCTAACTAAATTTATTTTTAAATTTAGCGACGCATTTTCATGCGTCGCAATATTGCGACGCAATGTGGCATCGCAAGAGCGTCGCAGAGAGTCACAAATTGCGACGCATTTGCGACAAAAGGGTATTGCGATGGACAGTTGAGCGACGCCCTCGTTGCGTCGCTATTGCGTCGCAATATCATGTTTAGCGATGCAATTGCGACGCATTTGGGGGTCGCAATATTTAAAATCTCTTGTAGTGTTATGCTTGTGTTGATGCATGATATGTTACATGCAAAATATGATAATGAAAATTGAGAATATGCTTATATGTGTCGCCGCGGTTCTCAGATGATGTGAACTGATGTGAAATGTTGTGATATACCAAGAAATACGGGATCCACCTTCACAGAAAGAATATGTAGAGGACACACATCTGTAGGGTGTATTGTGATACATGGCATAATGCTGGTACGAGAACCCTTCCTCTTAGGGAACATTTACGAGTGATACACCGGTTGGATGTTGTAGGGCCGTGGGACATATAAGAAATAGTAATTATATAAATACAATGGATTTATTTACATTACATATTTTGGTATTTATTATATGACTAAACTTTTAAAATTACTTTGAGCAGATGATATGCATGTTCTGATATCATGACAATTGTGTTTGAAATTAGAAGCTTTTTATATGTATTTTACATGGAAACCTGAATTGATAAAGTCTTGAAATGCTTATATTATATTATAGTAGGCATACTTATTGAGTGTGAGCTCATTTAAATCTTACAATGTTTTTCAGAGCCACAAGATTGAAGAAGAAAATATGGGGTAGATGGAGCTTCTCTTGAAATAAATTAGATCTAATATTTTGATGTAGCCCTAGTGGTTTATGTTTGTAGGGCATGTAGTCCAAAAACTTATATTTATGGCTTGTATTAAAGTTATTGACTTTGAATGACATATAGTTATTGCCTTTTTTTGAATTAAATGTTATGATTTTGGACGCCTTGCATGCCTGGCATGCGGCGGGTTGTCACCTTTGATCAAATTTTAGGTCTGGGGCATGATAGCTTTAATGGTATCAGAGCCTGGTTATGACCTTAGGAACACATACATGATGACACTCTAGGAAAAATATTAGGATGAAATTGAGATGATTATAACTTTAAAGGAATTTCAGGTATTATGCTTTGAAAGCCTGAAATTTAAAGTTTATTATGATATTAATGAAAAATTAATTTATCAGGAGATAGGAATGGCTCGTTGCACTAGAAGCTAACAAAATGATGAGGGCTCCTATGTTGGTAATGCTGGTGAGCAACGAGGCCAAGAAGCTACCGGAGGTGCTGGCCCTATCAATCAAGTCAGGGCTGATCACCAGCGACTCCAGATCGAGATGCTTCAGGTTCTCTCAGGTATGGTGCAGTCGATATGGGACATGCAACAACAAATCCTGCATGCTTTGTCCACTCAGTCTGGCCCTTCTATTTCGCAGACTCAGTCTGCCCCTTCTGTTCCACAAACTCAGCCTGCCCCTACTGTTTCGCAGACTCAGCCTACTCCCATGTTTCATAGACTCAACCTACCCCTACTGCTCTGCAGACTCAGCCTGCTCTTACTATTCCACAGACCCAGCCTGCTCCTACTATTCTGCAGACCCAGCCTACCCCTTCTGCTCCACAAACTCAGCCAACCTTACCTACTCAATCCGCACCATTGACCCAGCCTACTCCACCTCAACCCTGAGTAGGGGTTGACCGCAGCTTTGCTGACTTCAAAAGTTTTGCCCCTGCCCCTTTCACTGGATCCACCAACCCTATTGATGCTGAGCGGTGGATGCGAGACATGAAGAAGACTTTCACGGCCCATGATAGCCAGGTGAAGGAGCATATCAGATTTTCCACCTATCTTCTCTAGGGGGAGGATTATGATTGGTGGTTAGTTGAGGAGCAGCGACGGGGTGATCGGGCTATTACTTGGGAAGAGTTTAGGGAGGCATTTTTTGACAAATACTTTTCCAGTAGTGTACAGAGACAAATGGAATTAGAATTTATCAAATTAGAATAAAGAAATCTTTCCGTGACCCAGTATGAAGCTGAGTTCACCAGGTTGGCCCGGTTTGCTCCAAATATAGTAACCAATGAGATGGCCAAGATCACCAGATTCACTGAGGGACTGCGACCTAGACTGAGGCAAGTAGTCAATGCATTTGAGCTTCCCACTTACGGTGCTGTGGTGAATAAGGCCTTGGTGATTGAGAGAGATAAGAATGCAGTCCAGAGAGATTGGGAGTAGCAGAGGAAGAAAAAAGGGCCTATTTCTAGCTAATCCCCAGTTCAGGCCAGGAAGAAAGGTGCACATCAGGCCCTAGCAGGACAATGGAATAGGGAGACTTGTTGCCTTCACTATGGGAACTTCCACCCAGGAAGGCATTGCTGCAGATTAACTGGTGCCTGCTTCCTATGTGAGAAAATATATCACAAGATGGTCATCTGTCACCTTTAAAAGGATCAGCATCCCTCTTCAGATCAAGGGAAGAGCCAGCAGCATCAGCAGTAGCCACCGAGGATACAGAGAAGGGTCTTCAACCTCACTCAGTAGGATGTTGCCGCCTCTAATTCTATGGTGACAGGTATACCATTTAATTTTATATCTAGTATTACATTCTTATCTAGTGCAATACATTGGCACTTGATTAGGAAATCAGGTTAAACTTTGATATTAAAACAAATTACACTTATGTCCAAGAATGATTAAAGTAGGCACTGCTTATGCTCAAACTTTAATTGACCCGAGTACCATGCATTCTTTCATATCTGACACCTATCCCCATAGTAGCCAGGAGAAGGAGCGGATCAGATTTGCCACCTATCTTCTCCAGGGGGAGGCTTATGATTGGTGGCTAATTGAGAGTAGCGACGGGATGGTCGGGCTATTACTTGGGGATAGTTTAGGGAGGCATTTTTCGACAAATACTTCCCTAGTAGTGTGCAGAGAGATGGAATCAAAATTTATTAAATTAGAGCAAAGGAACCTTTCTGTGGCCCAGTATGAAGCTGAGTTACCAGGTTGGCCCAGTTTACTCCAAATATAGTGACCAATGAGATGGCCAAGATCACCAGATTCACTGAGGGACTGTGACCCAGACTGAGGCAAGCAGTCAATGCATTTGAGCTTCCTACTTACGGTGCTGTGGTGAATAAGGCCTTGGTGATTGAGAGGGATATGAATGTAGTCCAGAGAGATTGGGAGCAGCAGAGGAAGAGGAAAGGGCCTATTTCTGGCCAATCCCCAGTTCAGGGCAGGAAGAAAGGTGCACATCAGGCCCCAGCAAGACAACAGAATAGGGAGACTCGTTGCCTTCACTATGGAACTTCCACCCAGGAAGGCCTTGCCGCAGATTGCTTGGTCCATGCTTCCTATGTGAAAAAAAAAACAAGATGGTCACCTATCCCCTTTGGAAGGATCAGCATCCCTCTTCAGATCAAGGGAAGAGCTAGCAACATCAGCAGCAACCACCGAGGACCCAGGAAAGGATCTTCACCCTAACTCAGCAGGATGCTACTGCCTCTAATTCTATGGTGACAAGTATACCATTTAATTTTATATCTAGTATTACATTCTTATCTAGTGTAATACATTGGCAATTGATTAGGAAATCAAGTTAAACTTTGATATTAAAACAAATTATACTTTGTCCAGGAATGATTAAAGTAGGCACTGCTTATGCTTAAACTTTAATTGACTCGAGTGCAACGCATTCTTTCATATCTGACACCTATCTTGACAAGAATGCATCATTGACACCAGTTCCTCTAGAGCAAGAGTTGCATATTGCTTTTCCAAATGGTGATATTATGAAGGTTGACACAGTATATAAATCCTGCTCGATTGACATGAAGGATAGGAGGTTAAAAGCAGATCTATTCATCCTTCCACTGAAGTTCTTTGATATTATCCTTGGAATGGATTGGTTGGCCTCCTATCATACTTTAGTCGACTGCTTCAGGAAGATTGTGAACTTCAAAATTCCAAGTCAACCTGAATTCAGTTTTACTAGTAGTCAGAAAAACCTAGCCTCGGTGTTCATATCAGTGCTGCAAGCTGAAAATTATCTGATAAATGATGGTCAAGGATTTCTTGCTGTAGTCAAGGACCTTCAGCAGAAAGTGACCAAGTTGGAGGATATTCCTGTAGCTCGAGAATTCTGATATCTTCCCAAATGAATTGACTGATTTGCCCCCTGACCGGGAAGTCAATTCTCCATTGATCTAGTTTCTGGAACTGGACCTATATCCAAGGCCCTGGTGAGCTAAAGAAACTGAAGTATCAGTTGCATGAGGTCCTAGATTGGGGATTTATCAGACTAAGTGTTTCTCCTTGGGGTGCTCCAGTCCTATTTGTTAAGAAGAAAGATGGCAGTCTTCGGCTCTGCATTGATTATCAAAAAATCAATAAGGTAATGGTACAGAATAAGTACCCTCTGCCAAGGATTGATGACTTGTTTGATCAACTCCAAGGAGCCCGGATATTCTCAAAGATTGATCTTAGGTCAGGATACCATCAACTCAAAGTCAAGGAGGGGGATGTGCCTAAGACAGCATTCAGAACTAGATATGGCCACTATGAGTTCTTGGTGATGCTGTTTGGGTTAACTAATCCCCCAGCAGCATTCATGGATTTAATGAATAGAATTTTTAATCCATACTTGGATCAGTTTGTGGTGGTTTTCATTAATGATATCTTGATATATTCCAAGAACCAAAAGGAGCATGAGGACTACCTAAGAATCGTGCTACATATTCTTCGGGAGAAGAAACTTTATGCTAAGCTGCAGAAATGTAAGTTTTTGTTTGATTAAGTATCTTTCCTGGGTCATATAATATCCAAAGATGACATATCTGTGGACCCAAAAAAGATTGAATCTATCATTAGCTGGAGCCAGCCTTCCAATATGGCAGAAGTCAGAAGCTTCTTGGGACTAGTTGGGTACTACCACAAATTTGTGGAGGACTTCTCTCACCTTGCCCTATGCCTAACTCGCTTAACCCAAAAGCGAGTGAAGTTTGATTGACAGAGGAGTGTGAGAAAAGTTTTTAGGATTTAAAGCAGCGCTTGGTGTCAGCTTCCATTCTTGTCCTTCCAATAGGATCTGAGGGATTTACTTTATTTACTGATGCCTCTCGAAAAGGATTAGGATGCGTTCTGATGTAGAATGGGAAGGTGATAGCCTATATCTTTAGACAACTGAAGCCTTATGAGTAGAATTACCCTACTTATGATCTTAAATTGGCTGATGTGGTTTTTGCCCTAAAGATTTGGCGACATTGCCTATATGGGGTGTCGTGTGATGTATACAGACCATAAGAGTCTAAAATACATTTTCACACAGAAGAAACTAAACTTGAGGCAGAGGAGGTGGTTGGAGCTACTGAAAGATTATGACCTGAACCTACATTATCATCCTGGGAAGGCCAATGTAGTAGCTGATGCTTTAGCAGAAAATCCTCTTCAGAGTTAGCTACTATGATTACTTTTTAGCCTCACATTCTGAGGGACCTTGAGAGGTTGAAGGTTGGAATGAGAGTATAGCAGTCTGATGGGCTTGTAGCAGCACTTGTACTCCAGCCAACCCTAGTAGACAGGATCAAGTCCTCCCAGAAAGAAGATCCGGATTTACAAAGGATTAAAGAGGCTATGCAGTCAGGAGTTCATAATGAATTTTATGTAATGGAGGATGGATCCCTGAAATTTGTTTGTGTGCCAAACATAGAGGAGCTAAAAGCCGAAATTTTGAAGGAGGCTCACTACTCTCCCTATATTATGCATCTAGGTGGGACTAAGATGTACAGAGACTTAAAGAAAAATTTTTGGTGGAAGGCTATGAAAGAGAGATTGCTCAGTATATGGCCAAGTGCTTGGTGTGTCAGCGAGTGAAGGCCAAGCATCAAAGGCCTGCGGGACCTTTTCAATCTCTGATGATTCCACAGTGGAAATGGAAAAAGATTACGATGGACTTTGTGACTGGTCTGCCCAAAACTCCTAGGAATAATGATGTGTTTGGGTTATTATGGACAGACTAACAAAATCAGCTCATTTCCTACCTTTCAGAGTTGACGTCTCTAGTGAAAGATTGGCCAGTTTGTATATTGAGCAGATCGTGAGACTCTATGTTGTTCCTGTATCTATTATATCAGATTGGGATACCAGGTTTGTATCCTAGTTCTGGAAAAGTCTTCATAAAGCCATGGGAAATTAAACTTCAGCACAGCCTATCATCCCTAGTCAAATGGACAATCAGAGAGGACCATACAGATTCTAGAAGACATGTTGCGAGCCTGTGTGATGGACTTGGGTGGAGCATGGGATCCCTCGGTAATTAATTATGAGGACACCTAGATTTTCTTCTGATGTTTAAGTCCTCGGCGTGACTACTGGGTTCCCGATCTCAACATGACGATTGGGTTCCGATTCCTTTAACCAAGTACATGCGAACCTTCTTCGTTGGCTTTTAAGGAGGATGCTGGCAGACCCTGCCCTTCATCCTCGCCCGCGTCCTCAGCTGGTAAGCCCCTGCCCATGCCAGAGAGAGAGAATTGAGCGAGAGAGAGAGAGAGAGGGAGCCACGATCGAAGTAGGGGCCATGGTGGCCCTGTGTCGATCTTGGTTCAAGCCTGGCGACGTACCCATTGCCTCGCCGGGCCTGAGCTGTGGCCGGCGGCCTTGCCGGCATTGGAGGTGACATCCGATAGGGACCGGATATGGGAGAGAGGGTGGAGAGGGCCACGGTGGCCCTTCTCCGGCCTAGGCAGGAGCCGGTTTGGCTCCTGTGTTGGTTCAGGCCCGGCAGCATGCTTTGTAATATCCTGAAAACCTTGTAATTTATGGCATTTCATTTGAAATGAAAGTCAGAGTTTCAGTGAAATGTGGGTGTGTTGGCCTTTTGATAAATGTAAAGAGAAGAAATTTTGGAGTAAATAAGTATATTTCTGAATGTTAATGAGTTTGATTTAAGAAATTGAGAGACTTAAGTTTTAATGGGTTTAAATCACAAGAAAAATCAAGTTTAGTTTGAGTTTTATCCTAAAATGATGTTTTTAGTGGTTGGAGTCGACACTATTGGAGTGGAGTCGACTCTGGCACGGTTTTAAACTTTCGGCACGCTTTGGAGTCGACACCTACTTTTCTGGAGTCGACACCTACTTTTCTGGAGCCGACACCTATTTCTGCTGGAGCCGACTCCAAATCTGTTGGAGCCGACTCCAAGACGGCAGGTTTTTCTGAGTTAAATCTTGAGAATTTCATATTTAATCCGTTTCAAGTCCGATTTGGATGCCGTTTGAACCGTTGGATTTCTAAAATCGAGTTCTTCAAGCTGGTAAAGTCTTTTCTTAGAAATGTTACATAAAAGTATCGATTTAAGTAAAAAATGATAATCTGGGCTATAAATCGATTAAAAAAATGCTATATCAGGGGCAAAATGGGAAAAGGCTCCGATGTCAATTGCTAATTGTGTTAAGGGCAACTTGGGAAAGAAAATCTAAGGGCAAAATATCATGGTTATAAGTGAGCCACGTGTTTTCTAAAAAGCGTGCGTTAAGAGTGTTTGAGGGCAAAAGGGAATTTGGCATGCCTTAACCCTTAAGTTTCCAATGACTTGGTCCCCAAGTCATTAGAGAAAAAGGGAAACGTGGGTTCAGCCAGAGAAAAGAAAGAAAGAAAGAAAGAGAGAAAGAAGAGGAGAAAAGAGAGGAAGAGGAAGAAGAAGAAGAAGGAGGAAGAAAGAGAAGGGAAAGGGAAGCTTGGGGTTTGTGCTCGACTCCAGGTAAGCTATAGCTTCCCTAGATCTTGCATGACTTTAGATTTTCTTAGATTATTGTATTTTGAGGTAATAGTAGAAGTAATCTTGAGTAGAGAAAGGGTGGAAGAAAATAATGAGATATTAGAGGATAGATCATGTATGCATGCATGGTTCGTGGGAAAACCTCGTGTGGAGGTAATCCTAATAGCTATCGTATCTGTATGTTGACGTAGGTCAAGAGGGTTATTCCAGGGAGCCGGAATACCAGAGTTGAGTACCAGTCGAGGAGTAACCTACTAAGGTGAGTGGGTTTCTCATCTAGCAATGAGAAGTTAATTTGAGCTAGTATAATGAGATTAATACCTAGTTATGGTATGTTATGTTTAGCAGAGTATTATGTATGTTTTAAATATGAGAAATGAGAACCTAGTATATGATATTCTGATAAATGAGTTTTGAGCATGAGTTTTAAGCATAAAGAAATAAGCATGAGTTTCGAGCATGAGTTTTGAGCATAAACACATAAGCATGAGTTTCGATGAGGGGATTTTTAATGTATACATGGCATATTTGCATGATAAAGCTTTACAAATGATGTATGTATCATACTGAGCATCAGGCAGCTAGGGGGCTGATCACCCTTTAGACTGTACTGTAGCATGAGCATTGCACACTACTATCGAGCCGGCACCTCCTTGCGAACAGATCGTACGATGAACCCCAGAATCAGGGTGAGTGCACGCTTAACCAGGCCAGTGGGGCTGGTTGTGAGCAGCCCGTGGGGGCATGAATCATAGCTCAGTGGAGCTGATTACTATATATAGCCCGTGGGGGCAGAGAGAAAACCCGAGGTTCCAGGGTTAAGGAACAAAGCACTTTGCCGGGTGAACCGCACGGGTAAGGGGTGCTATTTGTGCGGGGATCCTGTTGCTAGTCACGCACCCGATGAGAGTACACCTACGGAGGGCGACTGTAGGGTGGTACCTCAGAGGCATTACACACACAGCCCAGCATCATGAGATTTAAAAGCATATGTTGTGATATAAAAAGGGCCAGTGGGCCAAGTAGTTATCCCGAGAGGGAGAGTTTACTTGAGATGCCAATGGGCAATCAGATTCCGGTGGGAGTCTGAGAATTTAATAAAGAAGTCTGGGTTGTAGATAAAGAATGCATATTTTTATATTGTAATGCATGGATTTTTATCTTAATGAGTTATCTTTCAGTAAAAAGTTATTGTAGAGTATTTCAGTACTGATATGTTATTTGAAGAATAAGCTACATTTTATTTTATCTGATATCATGTTAAAAATGTACTTTGACTTGTACAAGCTAAATAGTATCAGCATACGATTGAAAATAAGAGGTTATGGTTCTCTATTTCTCCATAGTTAGATGGTTATCCAGTCACTGGGACTTAGGTCTCATCCCTCTATGATTTAAATGTTCTTTCAGATCAGTGAGTATTTCTGCCAGGATCACAAGATAAGCAGGACAGAACCCTTAGCTGGTGAAGCTTGCTTGGATGCAAGGGTGTATAGATGCTAGCCTTGTATATTGAGAGAGTGTGGTTGATATTTGTATTTGTATGTGTATGTGTACAGTGAGATGTAATGATGTTTTAGACCTTTTTGGATATGAATATGAGACTTATGTTTTGGAGAAAATTATGAGCATGATGTGTGCACTTATGATTTTGATGTCGATTGTGAATGTGATCTTGTAAACTGCCTGAGGAATGTCATGAAAAATATTATCTGAGCAGGTTGATGCTTAGTGTTGATTGAGTGATTTGTGTATATAATTGAGATGAAAATGAAAAGTTTTTAACAGGATGTGTTTTCGTGTGTCTGCCACTTATGATAATTAGTTGGGGTTCTCTAGCTCTTTATGGAGCGCTACATAAAGACTAGTAAAACTCTATCCGATTACCACAAGTGTGCAGGTGTGCTGTCGGTGGCCCCAGAGAGGAGGGGGAGCTGACAAGTTTTGGTATCAGAGCCCTAGGTTATTAGGTCCTAGGGGAATAAGTATGAGTATGAGTCTAGGATGATTGAATGTTTATGATTATAGCTATTGAATGATGAAACTGATGTAATGAATAATGTCTTGTAGGACGATTACTACAAAGGCATCTAGAGAGACAGAGCAATCTTCAGGCAGGGATAGAAGCAAAGGTCAAAGTAGACTCAGAAGGTCAGTTAGAAGAAGTCAAATTGATAGAATGGCTTCTAGTGATTCCACCGAGCCAGTATCTAATGAGGCTAGAGTGAGGGCGTCTTCAGAGCAGATGCCAGAGTCTTCTTCACAGTCTATTACCCCTGTGCCAGTAGACCCATCTCGAGTACAGACTCAGGGGCCTAGTATGTCAGAGTTGGTAGGCATGATTACTCAGGCTGTGGTAGCAGCTGTGGGTGCTAGTTCTAGCCTTCCATCTAAAAATATGGAGGTTGTGAGGAATGTGGAAAGAGCCAGAAAGTTAGGGGCTCTGGAGTTCCAGGGAACTACTGATCCTATTCAGGCCGGGGCATGGCTGCAGAGGATCGAGAGAGTATTTGATGTGATGGGATGCTCTGAGGAGCAGAGGCTGAGTATTGCCACCTTTTTACTGGAGGGTAGAGCCCAGAGTTGGTGGAGATCTATTCAGGGCAGGCAGCCCCAGGGAGTGGAGTTGACATGGGAAAATTTTAGAAGAGAATTTCATCAGCAATATTATTCTGAGATTTATAGGGATCAGAAGAGGAGGGATTTCCTTTGTCTGACTCAGGGGAGGATGTCCGTGGCAGATTATGAAGCCACTTTTGTGGAGTTATCTCAGTTTGCTAGGGCCTTGGTGGCTGATGAGAGGGAGAGATGTCGACTATTCCAGGATGGATTGAATCTCCCTATTAAAGCCAAGACCTGTATGCAGACCTATAATAGTTACTCTGAGTTGGTGCAGGGAGCACTCAAAGCCGAGGAGATTGAAAAAGAATATATGAGTAGGAGGCAGGATAGAATGAAAAGAAGTGCTCCTAGTTATTCTTCTGCTCCGGGAGGGACTCAGCCATTTAAGAAACCCCAGAGGACTGGACAGTTTTATTCTGGGTTTAGAGCCCCTGGTGATGTGGGCAGAAGATCAGTATCTGTGTCAGCATCTAGCCCAGTTCAAAGAAAGCCTTATGGGGGTGTGCCTCAGGTTGCCACCAGCAGGGTGTCTGGTGATGTAGGGGAGCAGGGTCGTCCTTCTGGTGGAGGGAGAAATATACCTCCATGTAATGTATGTGGAAAACTTCATTTGGGAGAATGTAAGAGGGGCAATAAGGGATGTTATATTTGTGGTGATCTAGGTCACCTGAAGAGAGATTGCCCTAGGAGAGGGCAGCAGGCTGGTGGGCTTCCTCAGGGGCCAGTAATGCCAAGGGGACAGCCTGGTAGGAGGGGTGATGGTAGTGTTGTGGCTTCAGCCAGTCAGGTGGGGCCTAATGTTAATCAGCCAGGAGGGTCATCCAGTATTCCGAGGCCGAGGCCAGAGTGTTTGCCATGACCAGGCAGGAGGCTCAGATTGATCCTGATGTGGTGACAGGTATGCTACCCATCGATAATCATGATGCTTATATTTTAATTGATTCTGGATCTACGCATTCATTTATCTCATGTGAGTTTGCTAAGCATCTAGTTAGAGATGTGGGCCAGTTGGGTAGTCAGTTGGTAGTATCTATGCCCGTAGGGAGGCCTTTTATAGCAGACCAAGTGTATAGAGGCTGTGATATTTCTGTGGAGGGTCAGAAATTAGCAGCAGATTTGATTCCTTTGAGGTTGAAAGAGTTTGATGCCATTTTGGGGATGGATTGGCTATCTGTGCATAGAGCCAGAGTAGATTGCTTAAGGAAGGAGGTGATGTTACAAACTTCTGATGATAGAGAGGTCTTTTTGTTGGTGATAGGAGGGGGTTACCCTCAGGAGTGATTTCAGCTCTGTCAGCCAATAGAATGCTAGCAAAGAGATGTGAAGCCTATTTAGCTTGTGCAGTGAGCCTAGAGCAATGGTTTAGAGCTGATGAATATCCCTGTGGTAAGGGATTTTTCAGATGTATTTCCTGAGGAGCTGCGGGGTTACCTCCTGACAGAGGATTTGATTTCAGTATAGATCTAGCCCCAGATACCAGACCAATAGCCAGGGCACCTTATAGAATGGCTCCAGTTGAATTGAAAGAATTGAAAAGTCAGTTACAAGAATTATTGGATAAAGGGTTTATTAGACCCAGTATATCACCATGGGGTGCATGCCAGTGTTGTTTGTGAAGAAAAAGGATGGTACCTTGAGGTTGTGTATAGACTATAGACCATTTGAACAATCCATTAGAAAAGCCATTGAAGCATCGAATTTGTGATCAGCTGCAGGGGGCATGCAGTTCATCATCAATCTTATCATGGATATGATGACATAAAGACTGAGGATATAGACTCATTATCAAATTGCTGGTTTATGAGTTCCAATGCCAAGAAGTTCTTGACTGCCAGCTGCTTTTATGGGTCTGATGAATCAAGTATTTCAGGAGTATCTAGATAAATTTGTGATAGTATTCATTGATGACATCTTGATTTATTCTAGAAGTAGATGAAGAGCATGAACAGCATCTGAGGTACAAGCATGATATTAAGAGAAAAGCAATTATATGCAAAGTTTAGTAAAAGTGAATTTTGAGCTGGATGAGGTAAAGTTCTTGGGACATGTAGTTTCAGCTGAATGAGGTATTATTGGTAGATCCTCAAAAGCCAAGCTATAGTCTTGGGTATCACCTACCAATCAGACTGAGGTGAAGTTTCTTGGGGAGGAGCAGGATATTATAGAAGATTTATTTTCTTTTTGGCTTCTCCTATGACTAAGCTAAGAAAGAATATCAAGTTTGATCAAAAATGCCAGATTGAGTATGGAAATTGAAAAAGAGAGAGGCCTCTAGCCCCAATCCTAATACTCCAGATAGTGCCAGTGATCTATGTGATCTATGAGGTGTATGCCTCTATTGAAGGGTTTGGGGTGTATTTTTAATGCATGAATGGAAAGTGCAGTTGCCATATATCAGTAGCACAGTTGAATCCCATGACCCCCCACCCATGATTGCTGCTGTTATATTTGCATTGAGGTTTGGAGGCACTACTTGTATGGAAGAAGATGCCAGTATACTTGCTGAAGAGCTTGCTATATTCTGACCCAGAAGGAATTGAATTTAAGGCAGAGAAGATGGATTGAATTGATTAAAGACTATGATTGCACTATTGAGTATCACCCAGGGAAAGCTAATGTTGTGGCTGATGCCTTGAGTCGAAAGTCTATGGCCACATTGGCTTCTATCAGAACCGTACAGCTACCCTTGATGATTGAGTTAAGGAGGTTAGATGCAGAGCTAGCTGTAGAATCAGGAGCCTTGTTGGCTACTTTCAGAGTGAGACCCCAAATGCTAGAAGAAATAAGAGAATTTCTGCAGAAATCAGATTTGATTCCTTTGAGGTTGAAAGAGTTTGATGCCATTTTGGGGATGGATTGGCTATCTGTGCATAGAGCCAGAGTAGATTGCTAAGGAAGGAGGTGATGTTACAAACTTCTGATGATAGAGAGGTCTGTTTTGTTGGTGATAGGAGGGGGTTACCCTCAGGAGTGATTTCAGCTCTGTCAGCCAATTGCTAGCAAAGAGATGTGAAGCCTATTTAGCTTGTGCAGTGAGCCTAGAGGGCAATGGTTTAGAGCTGACGAATATCCCTGTGGTAAGGGATTTTTCAGATGTATTTCAGGAGCTGCCAGGGTTACCTCCTGACAGAGGATTTGATTTCAGTATAGATCTAGCAGATACCAGACCAATAGCCAGGGCACCTTATAGAATGGCTCCAGTTGAATTGAAAGAATTGAAAAGTCAGTTACAAGAATTATTGGATAAAGGGTTTATTAGACCCAGTATATTGGGGTGCACCAGTGTTGTTTGTGAAGAAAAAGGATGGTACCTTGAGGTTGTGTATAGACTATAGACAGTTGAACAAGGTGACCATTAGAAACAATTATCCATTGCCAAGGATCGATGATTTGTTTGATCAGCTGCAGGGGGCAGCAGTGTTTTCAAAGATTGATCTGAGATCTGGGTATCATCAATTGAGAATAAAGAATGAGGATATATCTATGCTTTCAGGACCAGATATGGTCATTATGAGTTCTTGGTATGCCATTTGGCTTGACAAATGCTCCAGCTGCTTTTATGGGTCTGATGAATCAAGTATTTCAGAGTATCTAGATAAATTTGTGATAGTATTCATTGATGACATCTTGATTTATTCTAGAAGTAGTGAAGAGCATGAACAGCATCTGAGGAGATATTAAGAGAAAAGCAATTATATGCAAAGTTTAGTAAAAGTGAATTTTGGCTGGATGAGGTAAAGTTCTTGGGACATGTAGTTTCAGCCAAAGGTATTATGGTAGATCCTCAAAAGATTGAAGCTATAGTAAATTGGGTATCACCTACCAATCAGACTGAGGTGAGGAGTTTCTTGGGGCTAGCAGGATATTATAGAAGATTTATAGAAAATTTCTCGATTTTGGCTTCTCCTATGACTAAGCTGCTTAGAAAGAATATCAAGTTTGATTGGTCTAATGAATGCCAGAAGAGTATGGATGAATTGAAAAAGAGATTAACCTCAGCCCCAATCCTAATACTGATAGTGCCAGTGATTATGTGATCTATAGTGATGCCTCATTGAAGGGTTTGGGGTGTGTTTTAATGCAGAATGGGAAAGTGGTGGCTTATATATCTAGACAGTTGAGATCCCATGAAAAGAATTACCCCACCCATGATTTGGAGTTAGCTGCTGTTATATTTGCATTGAAGGTTTGGAGGCACTACTTGTATGGAAGAAGATGCCAGATATTTACTGATCATAAGAGCTTGAAATATATTCTGACCCAGAAGGAATTGAATTTAAGGCAGAGAAGATGGATTGAATTGATTAAAGACTATGATTGCACTATTGAGTATCACCCAGGGAAAGCTAATGTTGTGGCTGATGCCTTGAGTCGAAAGTCTATGGCCACATTGGCTTCTATCAGAACCGTACAGCTACCCTTGATGATTGAGTTAAGGAGGTTAGATGCAGAGCTAGCTGTAGAAGAATCAGGAGCCTTGTTGGCTACTTTCAGAGTGAGACCCCAAATGCTAGAAGAAATAAGAGAAGCTCAGTTGCTAGATCTACAGCTTAAAGCTAGAGATTTAATTCAGAGTGGGTCTCAGTCAGAGTTTTCTGTTAGAGGTGATGGAGTGTTATTATTCAAGGGCAGAGTTTGTGTGCCAGCTGTGGAATCAGTGAAAGATCAGATTTTAAGGGAAGCACATAGCTCAGCTTATTCAATGCATCCAGGTAGTACTAAGATGTATAGAACTATCAAACAGAATTACTGGTGGAATGGTATGAAAAAGGAGATAGCTGAGTATGTATCTAAGTGTTTGGTGTGTCAGCAGATTAAGGCTGAACATCAGTGTCCAGCTGGAAAGCTTCAGCCTCTGTTTGTGCCAGAGTGGAAATGGGAGCATATAACTATGGATTTCGTTGTAGGACTCCCAAAGACCAGAAGGGGCAATGATGCTATATGGGTGATAGTTGATAGATTGACTAAGTCTGCTCATTTTCTGCCTATTAAGATTGTCTTTACCTTGGATAGATTAGCAGAATTATATGTGCATGAAATTGTGAGTAGGCATGGTGTGCCAGTATCGATAGTATCAGATAGATCCAAGGTTCACATCTCAATTTTGGGCAGAATTACAGAAAGCTTTGGGGACTAAATTGAGGTTCAGTACAGCATTTCATCCCCAAACCGATGGTCAGTCAGAAAGAACCATCCAGACACTGGAGGATATGCTGAGAGCTTGTGTCATGGAATTTTCTGGTAGCTGGGATGATCATCTACCTTTAATAGAGTTTGCTTACAATAACAGCTACCATTCTAGCATTGATATGGCACCATATGAGGCCTTGTATGGGAGAAAATGTAGAACTCCAGTGTGTTGGGATGAGGAGGGAGAGAGAAGGCTGTTAGGCCCTGAGTTAGTGCAGCTTACAGCAGATCAAGTTAAAATTATAAGAGCTAAATTAAAGGCAGCCCAGGATAGACAGAAGAGCTATGCAGATAAAAAGCATAGAGAGGTAAAGTTTGAGGTTGGAGATAGAGTCTTTCTGAAGGTATCTCCTTGGCGAGGTATTATGAGATTTGGAAAGAAAGGCAAGTTGAGTCCCAGGTATATTGGACCCTATGAAATTCTGGAAAGAGTTGGGACACTAGCTTATAGATTGGCTTTACCTCCAGAGTTATCTCAGATTCATAATGTATTTCATGTATCAATGCTTAGGAGGTATGTGCCGGATTCCTCTCATGTGATTCAGTCTGAGACTATAGAGTTACAGGGGGATTTATCATTTGCAACAGAACCAGTGAAGATCTTGAGTAGGGAGATTAAGCAGCTCCGCAGTAAAAGAATTCCATTAGTTAAGGTGCAATGGTTAAATCATCAAAAAGAGGAGGCTACATGGGAGCGAGAGGATGAGATGAGATTGAAGTACCCCCATCTATTTGAAAATATATCTAGCTAAATTTCGGGGACGAAATTTCTTAAGAGGGGGAGAATTGTAACATCCTGAAAACCTTGTAATTTATGGCATTTTCATTTGAAATGAAAGTCAGAAAGTTTCAGTGAAATGTGGGTGTGTTGGCCTTTTGATAAATGTAAAGAGAAGAAATTTTGGAGTAAATAAGTATATTTCTGAATGTTAATGAGTTTGATTTAAGAAATTGAGAGACTTAAGTTTTAATGGGTTTAAATCACAAGAAAAATCAAGTTTAGTTTGAGTTTTATCCTAAAATGATGTTTTTAGTGGTTGGAGTCGACACTATTTGGAGTGGAGTCGACTCTGGCACGGTTTTAAACTTTCGGCACGCTTTGGAGTCGACACCTGCAGAGCTGGAGTCGACCCTACTTTTCTGGAGTCGACACCTACTTTTCTGGAGCCGACACCTATTTCTGCTGGAGCCGACTCCAAATCTGTTGGAGCCGACTCCAAGACGGCAGGTTTTTCTGAGTTAAATCTTGAGAATTTCATATTTAATCCGTTTCAAGTCCGATTTGGATGCCGTTTGAACCGTTGGATTTCTAAAATCGAGTTCTTCAAGCTGGTAAAGTCTTTTCTTAGAAATGTTACATAAAAGTATCGATTTAAGTAAAAAATGATAATCTGGGCTATAAATCGATTAAAAAAATGCTATATCAGGGGCAAAATGGGAAAAGGCTCCGATGTCAATTGCTAATTGTGTTAAGGGCAACTTGGGAAAGAAAATCTAAGGGCAAAATATCATGGTTATAAGTGAGCCACGTGTTTTCCAAAAAGCGTGCGTTAAGAGTGTTTGAGGGCAAAAGGGAAATTTGGCATGCCTTAACCCTTAAGTTTCCAATGACTTGGTCCCCAAGTCATTAGAGAAAAAGGGAAACGTGGGTTCAGCCAGAGAAAAGAAAGAAAGAAAGAAAGAGAGAAAGAAGAGGAGAAAAGAGAGGAAGAGGAAGAAGAAGAAGAGGAGGAAGAAGAGAAGGGAAAGGGAAGCTTGGGGTTTGTGCTCGACTCCAGGTAAGCTATAGCTTCCCTAGATCTTGCATGACTTTAGATTTTCTTAGATTATTGTATTTTGAGGTAATAGTAGAAGTAATCTTGAGTAGAGAAAGGGTGGAAGAAAATAATGAGATATTAGAGGATAGATCATGTATGCATGCATGGTTCGTGGGAAAACCTCGTGTGGAGGTAATCCTAATAGCTATCGTATCTGTATGTTGACGTAGGTCAAGAGGGTTATTCCAGGGAGCCGGAATACCAGAGTTGAGTACCAGTCGAGGAGTAACCTACTAAGGTGAGTGGGTTTCTCATCTAGCAATGAGAAGTTAATTTGAGCTAGTATAATGAGATTAATACCTAGTTATGGTATGTTATGTTTAGCAGAGTATTATGTATGTTTTAAATATGAGAAATGAGAACCTAGTATATGATATTCTGATAAATGAGTTTTGAGCATGAGTTTTAAGCATAAAGAAATAAGCATGAGTTTCGAGCATGAGTTTTGAGCATAAACACATAAGCATGAGTTTCGATGAGGGGATTTTTAATGTATACATGGCATATTTGCATGATAAAGCTTTACAAATGATGTATGTATCATACTGAGCATCAGGCAGCTAGGGGCTGATCACCCTTTAGACTGTACTGTAGCATGAGCATTGCACACTACTATCGAGCCGGCACCTCCTTGCGAACAGATCGTACGATGAACCCCAGAATCAGGGGTGAGTGCACGCTTAACCAGGCCAGTGGGGCTGGTTGTGAGCAGCCCGTGGGGGCATGAATCATAGCTCAGTGGAGCTGATTACTATATATAGCCCGTGGGGGCAGAGAGAAAACCCGAGGTTCCAGGGTTAAGGAACAAAGCACTTTGCCGGGTGAACCGCACGGGTAAGGGGTGCTATTTGTGCGGGGATCCTGTTGCTAGTCACGCACCCGATGAGAGTACACCTACGGAGGGCGACTGTAGGGTGGTACCTCAGAGGCATTACACACACAGCCCAGCAT
>UESW01002567.1:54073-114415 GCA_900491605.1 Calamus simplicifolius
TTGTATATTGAGACAGTGTGGATTGATATTTGTATATTGTATATGTGTATGTGTATAGTGAGATGTAATGATGTTTTAGACCTTTTGGGATATGAATATGAGACTTATGTTTTGGAGAAAATTATGAGCATGATGTGTGCACTTATGATTTTGATGTCGATTGTGAATGTGATCTTGTAAACTGCCTGAGGAATGTCATGAAAAATATTATCGAAGCAGGTTGATGCTTAGTGTTGATTGAGTGATTGGTGTATATAATTGAGATGAAAATAAAAAGTTTTTAACAGGATGTGTTTTCGTGTGTGTCTGCCACTTATGATAATTAGTTGGGGTTCTCTAGTTCTTTATGGAGCGCTACATAAAGACTAGTAAAATTCTATCCGATTACCACAAGTGTGCAGGTGTGCTGTCGGTGGCCCCAAAGAGGAGGGGGAGCTGACATGCTTGCCACCTCATTGGGCCTAGGTGGCGGCCAGTGACCCCCACCGGTGCTGGGCGAGCATCCAATGAGAGTCCGGCCGACTGGTGGTGGCCAACCATGCCATCGGCACAATAAGAGCCGCAGAAGAAAGAAAGAAAGAGGGAGAGAGAGGGGGGGAGGCACGGCTGCGGTGGTGGCCGGCTCTGGACCAGTCGGCGGTGGCCAGGCTACCTGGTGATTGGCTGGCGGTGGCCCTGGCTGCCAGCACAGGTCTCCCCTGGTTCCCGAACCAGGGGAGAGGGAAATAAAAAAAAGGGAAACAGGGGGAGCCCTATTTTGGGCTTTGGGCTGTGTTGGGCCAGCCCAGTGAGCCCCTTTTGAGCTAATTTTTAGACTCTGTATTGGGTCGAGATTAGAAAAATGAAAATATGGCTCGGATCAGTTTTGATTATAGTTTCTGGAGAAATTTTTATTTTTCCATTTGGATTGTTATTCTTAATGATATTGGAGCCCAAAGTTAGGCCTAAGATTAAATTGGGTAGAATTTAAGGGACACTTTATTATTCCAATTTTAGAGATTTAATTGTATAAAATAATGCTGTAGGTATCCAAATGTCCAAATAACTGGTTTAGTTTGGGATTAGCATGCTAAGGTAAGTAAGCCAATTATCATGATTTCATAAATTATTTAATATATAGATCTTTGGATTTATAGCTGTATTAATTTATGAAATGAGAGGAATTTTGATATTTGATTTGGTTATTTCGAAATTAGTAAATACTACCATGAGTATGCAATTGAGTAATTGCTATGATTATATGCAACTGCTAATATTTTGCAAAGTAATAGATTTATAAATATGCAAAAGATGAAGGATATGATTAGTTTGATTTTACAAATATATTGGTACTATTGATATATTTATATACAATTGCTAATAATGTACAAACCACTGTATATTTGAGAAGCTTATACTTGTGTTGATGCATGATATGTTATATACAAAATATGATAATGATAATTGAGAATATGCTTATGTGTCACCGCGGTTCTCATATGATGTGAAATAATATGAAATGTTGTGATATGCCAAGAAATACGGGGCTCATTTCCACAGGGAGAATATGTGGAGAACACACATATGTAGGGTGTGTTGTGATTGATTACGATATATGGCATAACGCTGGTACCATGACCCTTCCTCTTAGGAGATATTTAAGAGTGATACATCAGTTGGGTGTTGTAGGACCGTGGGACACATAAGAAATGGTAATTATATAAATACAGTAGGTTTGTTTATATTACATATTTCTGTATTTATTGTATGACTAAACTTACAAAATTACTTTGAGCAGATGATATGCATGTTCTGATAACATGGCAATTGTATTTGAAATTGAAAGCTTTTTACATGTATTTTACATGAAAACCTGATTTGATAAAGTCTTGAAATGCTTATATTATATTATAATAGGCTTACTTGTTAAGTGTGAGCTCATTTAAATCTCACAATGTTTTTTAGAGCCACAAGATTGAAGAAGGAAATATGGGCTAGATGGAGCTTCTCTTAAAATAAATTTGATCCAATATTTTGATGTAACCCCATTGGTTTATGTTTGTAGGGCATGTAGCCCAAAAACTTATATGTATGGCTTGTATTAAAGTTATTGACTTTGAATGATATATAGTTATTGTCTTTTTTTAAATTAAGTGTTATGATTCTAGATGCCTTGCATGCTTGGCATGCGGTGGATTATCATCTTGGATCAAATTTTGGGTATGGAGCATGAAAAGGATCTCCATCTTGGATCCGCAAACACTTTAGACCCCCTTCTCCATCCAAAAGTATCTTCTCGTTGAGGATCTTCATTTTTTTATGAGCAAAAGTCTGGACTTAAAGCGGCCGATGAAGGCCTCTCCCAACTGAGGTAAAATTACTTCATTAATTCCTTTATATCTAGGCTATAGAAAATTTAGTGTTAGTTTGGAGAAAATAAATTAATTTTTTATTAAAAATATAACTTAATCATTTAATTAATAATATGCTAATTTTTAAATATTATTATATTAAAAAATATTAGTTTAGCGGGTGCATTGGTGTTAGGTGGATCCATAGATAAATAGATACTTTTGATTTTTTTTCTCTGATACTGATAAAGATTCTTTTAAGGATGCACATGCGAACTATGTGTCACACTCCAAACCCAAAGATGGATCTAGAAATGCTAACCCACCGTATACAAGGCATGCAAGATATCCAATAATTAAAGCCATTCATAATTAGAAGAGTATAAGATAATATATTTTATTTAAATATGACATCATTCAGACTATAATCCAATATAAAACATGTGTCTGGGAATTATAAATAGAACTAAAAATTAGAATTCTATATGACATTCTACCCTAGTTTTAAGTCACTTTTTTGACTTGAGAAAAAAAAAATCATTGAGAGTTTAATGAGTTCTCACTCAATAAGTAAGTCTAAATAATTATATCATTTTATTTTCAAAATAACATATCATATCATATTTCATAAAAGAAAAACATGATGTTCTCATGATATTAATAATATTATTCTTTAAATTATGCTGGAAATAACATCTATTTCAAAACTTTTGAAATCATAATGGCCATATTTAAATAATTATATCATTTTATCTTTTAAAATAATATATTATATCAAATTTTACAAAAGAAGAACATGTGCGTTATCTTGATATTAATAATATCATTCTTTGAATTATGTTGGAAACAACTTCTATTTCAAAAATTTTAAAATCATAATGATCAAATTCAAATAATTATATCATTTTATCTTTCAAAATAACATATCATATCATATTTTACAAAGAAGAACATTGGTGTTCTCTTGATATTAATAATATCATTCTTTGAATTATGCTAGAAACTTTTGCCATTTTATATTTCAACATAATGGTCAAATTCATATCACTTAAATTCATATTGTTACTTACACACTACTGTCTCACGCTATGGCCACATTGATGCCTGTGATGGGCCTAGAATAAGACACCGTTAAAGGTGTTACCTCTATATATTTCCCTATAAAGGAAGGGTTTTGATACTAGTTTCATGTCATATCATGACATATCGTGTCATCATGTCATATTATATCATACCATGTCATCATATCATTACATGTCATATCATGTTATGACATAGTGGACTGTATGTGGCATAATTTTATATTCAAAAACTTAATTTTTACATATATTTAAAACCATTCATAGGATATTTTAAAAATAAACATAACTTACATAATACAAATTAAGTATTTGGCTAACCATGATTTACACATTATGCATACTTAATCAGTATGAACAATATATATTTACAAAAATCATCTGTATTTAAAATAGAAATTCTAATTGTTTAATGCATATATAGGAGTGTTGAAAATTAATTTTTTAAAATATTAATTAAAATTATATATATAATAAATTATTCAAATGTTATATAAAATAATTAAAATGGTGATAAATGGTTTACTTATCTCATTCCCCTATTTCATAAGCTTAGATGAATTATTTGGCTCCTCACACCTATAACATAATGTCTCATATTTTAATTTTTAAAATTCATGACATTTAAATAGAATTAATTAAGCTACCAAGCCTTATCCTGGGTTCAACTTGGGTTTGAATATCTTCATATTCATTAGTTCAAATGAAAAAATAAAAATTCTTATTTAAACTTGGGGTTTGAATATCAACGAGAATTCAAACCCCTATTTTTATACATTGGGCTAAGCCCAATTTGAGCTCTAAAAATTGGATCCAACTAGGCTCAAAAGTTAACCCAGCAAATTCTCTCTCTTTCCTGATTTTCTCTTGTACTTCGTTTTCTTTTCTTCTCTATTTCCTAGGTTCACCCGAACCCATGCTCGTCGATCACCGAGCCACCACCAGCCCCTCTCTAGTAGAGGGACCTGCATCGAACGCTGCCCTGGCGCCGGCTGGGACTGCCACAATGGACGAATGAACCGACATGCTCGTTCGGCTCATCACGGCTGCCTAGCTAGCCTCACATAGCCGCCAAGGCCCCGATGGCTCCCCCCTCGACCAGCCACCGGCCCCTTACCACTGGGTGACCAGTCCGATGAGGGTCCGGTGGCTCGCTGGCCATCGACGCTCTCCCCTAGCTCTCTCTCTCTCTCTCTCTAAAACTCTTCATCACCCATTAGAGATATGGGACTCACATGGGAAAATCCACGTTAAGGGGTGATAAAGGAGGTGCCGAACATCGCACAACTAGAGAAGATAAATGAGATTCACCTTCCATTGATAGATTGAGAGAAGAGATGAAGGTGGTGCCTTTTCCTTTAAGCAACGCGAAGCTTGGGGAAGAGGGCAAAGACTCTTCCCCTCCCTTGCCGCACGCAATCAGCACTTGAGGCTTGTTTGTCTTCCCTCATTTTTTTTAACTTGACTCCGATCCAAGCTGATCAAATGGACCCAGGTTGGGTCAGGAGACTCAGGACACACACTATGCTTGTGATTATTTACTACGTGGCATGTAACAACAATAAATCCTTATACTATATTGTATAATTATAATAAATTTTTAAAATTAAGTATATTTTAATAAGTTGGATTTGGTTATATTCAAATATAGCCAAATGCAAGTTCTAATAATCTCTTTCATCCTTAGATTTATATGGATCCTAAAGCCACTCTACTTTTTTTTTTTTACTTTTTTTATCTTTGGGATCTTTAAATTGTACATCTCCAAGGATGATGAAGATAATCGGATGTAAATTTAGTTATATTTGAATGTAGCTAAATCTATCTTATTTTAAAATTTAGGTAAATGTAATATGCTTATTACATTAAATAGTTTTTTAAAAAATAAAAAATAAGTTTAATTAAAATTAGGCAATTGAATTAGCCGCATGGGGTTGTCAATTACAGGCTAAAATGTGACGTTGCAAGGTCACAAGATAAAGCATGATGTATTACTAAACCACAAGCTAAAGTGTTGTGTGCTCACTGCAAGTTGAAGCATTGTTGTAGCTATATTCAATTCTAGTTAAGGGCGTACCTTTTCGAGTTTAGTCAATAACAATAATAATAATGAGTAATTAAATTAAGTAATATCTATTTTTTGCTTGCATGAAACATGAGACACTAGTAATGCTACTATTAGATGAGTCATGATTAAGCGGTTAAATGAGTATTTGAGTACTATTGAGATTTTTTACATATAAACTAAATACCATTACTTACCTGATTTTTTAAAGTTATTCCTCATTATCGTCATTATTATTATCATGATTGTGGTTGTGATTATTGCTGATGGATCTATGCAGAGATTTTTACTAGGCTATGAGCTCGTGTTATTATTTCTTTTATTTTTCTAAGATTGTAGCAAGCTTAGCCGCATAGATTTGTTAAATACTTTTGAGTAAAAATTTCGTAAGCTTTTGTATACCTGATACTAAATATATCTAAATCCAGCATTTTAAATTTTAATGCCAGTTGATTAATGGAACAATAATTTGTTGTTTCCATTATTAATTGATTGGAACAAGTCTCTGCGTACTCTTCAGGATCTTAGTTTTTTTATTTTCGCTGTAATTGGGAGGGAATGGGACGCAAGCTTTTATTGATGAAAAATATATATAAGGGGAAGAAAATAACAAGGACCTTGACCTTGATTCAAAAGATTTTTAAGGATAAAATGTGCTTCAGCAGACTCTTTATGAATCCTTGGATCAAAGTCTGAAAGAATTTTTTTAAAGAGGATGGAGAAAGAGAGAAAAGCTTTAGGAGCTCCAAAGTCTTAGTTTAAAGATGATGCAGCCGGCTCATATGACCAACCAAAGTGATGGATGACACGGAGCGTGACGGTACCAACAGCGATGCAAAGAGTAGTTAAGAGACATTCCAGCAAGGCAAACGTTCTTTTCAGCATTGGGTAAGTCATTGGTGACACCACAATGGTTGTTCTAAGAAAGGAAAATAAAAGGAATTAACATCGAAACACCTTAAGATGGTCCTATGATAGATATCAATACATCCCCTTGAGTCTTTTTGATTGGCAATTGAACTTGGGCTTGACTGGTTCTTAACCTTTTTTTTCCCCTCCTTGCATGTATTGCCAATGCCATTGAAAACTTTGGCAACCAACATGATCATGAACAGATCCAAATGGTGAGCAACCCTCCCTATATGTTCACTTTTCCTTTCCATCTGTTTCAGTCATCTCATTCTTTCTTATGAGGATTACTTTTCCTTGGTATTTCATGTGTAACTGATTTTTAAATCTTGTCATTGGCGCCAAACCAAAATCAGGCAGGACCTATGTATTACAATGGTATCTACCATCTCTTCTACCAGTACAATCCCTATAATGCATTGTGGGGCAACATCACATGGGGGCATTCAGTATCGGCCGACCTCATCAATTGGGTGCAGCTTGAACTCGCGCTTGAGGGTGACGAACTGTTCGACATCAATGGGTGCTGCTCTGGTTCCATCACCATCCTCCCAGGCAACAAGCCTGTGATCCTCTACACTGGCATTGACTCAGAGAACCGCCAAGTCCAGAACATTGCCTACCCCAAGAACCTATCTGATCCATTCCTCCAAGAGTGGACCAAACCCAAGTTCAACCCAATCATGGCACCAGTTGGTGACATTGATGCAATCGAGTTCCGAGACCCGACAACTGTTGCACTCATCTAAGGCCTCTGGTGTGTGGGAGTGCCCAGATTTCTATCCTGTGTTGTTGGAAGGTAGACAAGGATTGGATACATCAATAAATTCAGGTGGTGTGAAGCATGTGCTGAAGATGAGCCTGCAAGACACATTGCAAGACTACTACATGCTGGGAAAATATGATGTGGAGAAAGATATTTTTCTGCCAGATGAAGAGTTGCATAATTATATGTTATGGTCAAGGATTGATTATGGAAACTATTATGCTGCCAAGTCGTTCTTTGATGCAAATAAGCAGCGAAGGATCATGTGGGCTTGGTCAAATGAGTCCGATAGCTTGTTGGATGCTGTTGCAAAGGGGTGGGCTGGTATTCAGGTGAGTAGCAATTTATAGTAAGACTGACTAAATGAATCTCAGCTGTTAGATTTTCTGCACTTGTAATTAACGAGTAACATTGACTGATTATTTGATTAGAATCATGTTTCACATTTAATCAAGTTTGAGTTCTCTTATCCAAACACCTCAAGATTTACAATGAATGACTATTGGTGATTTATCTTGCTATTTGGCTGGTAGATTAGAATGACAACTAGTTCCTCTTGCATAAAAATGTCAAATTTTTATTAGTTTCTGGTGTAAGTAGGCTAAAAGAACCTCAATTTTATGGTTTGTCAGCAACCCCAAGGACTTTGTGGTTAGATAGCAATGGAAGGCAACTGGTGCAATGGCCCATTGAAGAGCTTGAATCTCTTAGAGGAAAAGAAGTTCATCTACATGACATAGAACTCAAGACAGGAAGTTTGATTGAAATCGAACGAGTAAAAACTTCACAGGCTAGTCTCTCATCTTGTACTTAATGTGGTCATCAAATTGAATTTATATACAAGTTAGACTGCAAAATTTCCCTTTATGGTGGCTGAAGTTTGGTATGCTGATCCTCCAAGCAGGCAGATGTTGAAATAGATTTTCAGCTGCCAAGCCTGGAGAGAGCGGAACCCTTTGATCCTTCTTGGCTGTTAGACCCTCAGAAACTTTGTGGTGAAAAGGATGCTTCCATTCATGGTGGAATCGGGCCTTTTGGGCTATTGGTTTTGGCTTCTCATGATCTAGAACAACACACTGCTGTCTTCTTCAGGGTTTATAAAGCTCAAAATAAATACATGATTCTGACGTGCTCCGACCAGAGAAGGTATATCATTAGAATATGTCACATAACTAGCCAAAGTTTTGCTTACATAATTTTTTTTTTTTTGCTTACATTAGTTAATGAGAGATCCATAATATCTTGTCGGTACCTTATTGTCAACCAAACATGATACTTCCCTTCAAAAAACCAAATAATTAATCTCTTATATAAAATTCTTGTCTATGCACCTATCTAGTCTTTCCTTAAATCAGTGAATTTGGTCTGCTATGTATTAGATCATCCAGACTTTGCTATTAAGATGAGATTCTGAGTTTGATTTTGAAAACAGGTCCTCTTTAAGATCAGTGCCATACAAACCAGCATATGGAGGCTTTTTGGATGTAGACATAGAGAAGGGAAGGAGGATATCTCTGAGAACATTGGTGAGTTAATGAACGTTTGCTTCTTTTATGGATGTATGTCGTGTTACTGCAGGTGTTCCTGCACTTTTGATTATATTTACTCTAAATTGCCTCATTAACAATTCTGGATCACTAAACAGATTGATCATTCAATCATTGAGAGCTTTGGTGGTGGAGGTAGAGCATGCATCACAGCTAGAGTTTACCCTGAACTGCACTTGGAAAATGGCACCCACCTGTATGCGTTCAACAGTGGATCTGAGGCCGTGAAGATTGCTAAATTAAAGGCATGGGACATGGCCAAACCACAAATAAGCATAAAAAAACAAGGAGATTTTTATGCAAATGCTGACAGCATGGAAAGTGGCCCTGTATTTGCTTCATTTTTTTGAGCAAATCATCAATATTGTTGTTGTATTACCTGATCTTGAAATTAAAATATATGCAAGTTTTTGGTTTCAATAAAATTAAGAGACAAAAGGAATTACTCAGGATTCCACAGTTTGGTTAACAGCTTTTTCCAGAAGTAACTTTAGAATTTTCAGAGCTGCAGGTTCCTTTAGTGTCTAGCCCATGGACAAAGTTCAATAGGAAATATGCACATACTCTCCTCTGGTATTTGAACTGAATCTAACTGCATTCAGGGAGAGATCAAAGGTTAATTGATGTCTGGCAGTCCAGTAGAATGATTTACTTGTCCGTGGTCCAGATTTGTTTGTGAGCAATGCTGCCGGATGGGTTTACTCTGTTGATGGAAGATATAAGACCATTTCTTCTTCTTCTTCTTTTTTTAAGTATTTTATTAAAAGGCAACTAGGGTCTGGAACTGTCTGCTTGCGTTTGCTTTAAGATTTGGGCGCTGTCTTCTTCCCTGATTTCCATCGCCTCCTGCTGCTGTCTTCGTTTCCACTTCTTCCGATGATGGCCTCTCCTTCTGTCAAGCTGGCGATGGGGTCTGATGCTCCGAAGTTTGCCGGCACGCCATGGAGCAACGCCGTTCGAGCCGCTTCGAATGGGTTTCCCCATCTCCGTCTCCGGCTATGGTGGCAGAGATGGAGCGTCTATTCCCTGAAATCATTAGGTTCCTGTGAGGTCTCTGGAGGAGGAGGTTGGCAGGTGGATGAATCATGCCATCATCGCTCGTAGTCTTGGACGGTGGGTTCCTCCAGAGGCTCTGGTTCGTGAATTCCACCGTGCCGGAGTTAAGGGGGATATTGAATCAGTTGCTTTAGTGCACCGGCATTAGCTATTTCTGTTTGCTGATGATCATGCTACGGAGCTTCTCCTTGGTCGACCATGGGTGGTCAATGGCCAAGCTTTTGCCGTATCGGAGTGGAGGCCGTAATTTATTCCATCAGAGACTTCTATGGTTCAAGCTCTGCTTTGGATTCGATTGCCACTGCTTCCCATCGAATTTTGGGCGGATGAGGCTCTAGCTTCAATCCTTTCTGCTGCTGGGACATTCCTGTACTCCGATGCTTCGACCATGGAATGCAAGCGAGGAGGCTTTGCGCGTGCTTGTGTTCATGTTGACCTCAGCAAGGTGCTCGGATCAGAGGTTCTGGCAGCCCTTTTTGGCAGCAATTCTCCTTCGAGCATCTTGATGGAATCTGCGAATTCTGTGGAGCTTTGCACTTCTCTGGGTCTTGTGGAGCTGGGCCAGAGTCTGCTTCGTCCTCCTTGAATCCACCGTTCGGTCCTTGGATGGCGGCGGTGAGACAGAGGAAGTCCCCTGTTCAGTTGCATTCAACGTCTTTGGACCCCCTTGACCCGGGTAAGTTTGCTTCCCCTTCCTCTGCTTTGAATGAACAGTGGCAAACTCCTAAGAAATTTGCGCGGAGGAACCTTAGTAAAGCATCAAATGGTAGGTTAGCCTCCCATTCTCCTGGGAATTCTGTGGATCCGCCTTCCCAAAAGCTCAAGTCTGTTCCTGTGTCTGGAGAGCCTGCAGGCCATTTTCCTCCCACAGTGTCGACAGTGGATGGCGAGTTGCCTGCTCAGCCAGAGGTGGTGTCCATGGGGCCTTCTATGATGCAAATTCAGCAGATTGTTGCCTCGAGTCCCCTGAGCTCTCCTTTTGTGGCCTTTAAATCAGCGTGCCGGTCTCTTGAGTGCGTGCCGGTTGGACAGGGTGGGAGGGCTGAGGAGGCTAAGGCTAAGTCTAAGCCTAAGTCTGAAATCCTGGTTTCAGTCCCGGTGGCTGCAGTGAATTCAGTTACTTCTTAGGACTTTGGCTCTACTCCTTTGGTGTTGGGGGGCCTGTCTAAATCTTGTGGAGGTGGCCTTTCTGGCCCGTCGAAGAGGACTCGGCCTGTTGAGCCTTTGGTACAACGAGTTGTATCTAAGACTTCCAAAGTCAAAGAAAAGCACCCCTCAGGAATATGTCCACTGATAATGGGTCCTTTGTGTTTTCGGCTTCTACTGACTCCCCTGGCGGTTCACCGGGCCTTGTCGGGATGATGAAGCAAAAGTCCTGCCGTAAGGATAGCTTGGCCACACCTTCTGGTGTTGAGTCAGCCCAGTCAGACCATGACGTGGCGGTTATCCTTCTTAAGGATGCCATCCAGAAGGATCATATGGTGGAGGCTATGGATTCATCAAGGGTGGATGAGTGTGTTGATCAGGGACCAGTGGGTCCTATGTTGCTTAATGATCACTTAGGGGAGCAGGTGACTGGGAACTCTGCTGGGGTCCCTTTACCTAAACTTTTCAAATGAAGGTTCTTGTTTGGAATGTTTGAGGGGCCCTGAAACCCTCATTTCGGTCCTCTTTTTTGAGGCTTCAACAGCTTCATAACCTTGATATCTGTATTTTGACAGAAACTCATCTATCGGGGGACAGTCTGACTCACCTTCGGAGATAGATTTCTAGATTGTGGAACTCTTATGCTATTGAATCAATTGGTCTCTCTGGAGGCATTTTGGAGCTTTGGATATCGGATGAAGTCCGTGTTGATGCCTTTCATGGCTGTGGCCAGCAGGTGGCTTTGGTTATCTCGGAAGGGTCCTCTGCACCTTGGCTGCTGTTTGGAGTTTATGTCAGCACTGAGTTTAGGGCTCGCCGAGTTCTTTGGGATGAGATCCTCTTGCTCCTTAGCCAGGGCTTTCCCTCCCTTGTTGCTGGTAATTTTAATTGTATTGTGGGGGCCTCTGAAAAGAGAGGAGGTAGACAGTTTGTTTGTTCTTCGGACATTTTTGAATTCTGAAATTTTATTTCATCGGCGGGGCTTTTGGACTTAGGGTTTGCTGGACCCTAGTTCACCTGGTGCAATAATCGTCAGGGTTCTGCTAGAGTCTGGGAGCGGCTGGATAGGGCTTTGGCTTCTGCCAATTGGCTTCAGATCTTTCCTTCTGCTACTGTTACTCACTTGCCCCGGATTGGTTCTTATCACTGTCCTATCCTTATTTCTACTGAAGAATCTCTTCAGCGGTCTCGACAGTTTAAGTTTGAAAAGTTCTGGACCTTTTATTCTTCAGCAAGGCATATTATTTCTCAGGTCTGGCGGATGCCGGTTAGAGGAAGTGCTACATATATACTTTCTAGACGCCTGCTTCTTGCCAGCCGTAGGCTCTCTAGCTGGAATAAGAGAGAGGTGGGGAACATTATGAGGCAAGTTGAACAAGCGGAGTCTATTATATCTTCTCTACAAACCAAGGAGGATCAGGAGGGATTTCGTCACGATATGGATTTGTCCACCCTCAGAGCCACCTTAGTCATCCATCACTCTCTTATGCTGCAGCAGGAAACTTATTGGAGGCAAAGGTCTCGCATTCAGTGGATTATGGAAGGAGATCGCAATACGAGATTCTTTCATCAGACTACTTTACGATGTCATTCGGTGAATCGCATCAGGCGTTTAGTTGATAATGAGGGCCACTCTGTGGATGATCCGCAGGCTATCAGGGACCAGTTTCTTCACTTATTTCAGTCCAGATGGACCGAGATGACAGGGTATGGGTTCCCGGTTTATCCTGTTCAGCCTTCTTGCAAGGTCTCTGATATGGAGAATGATATTCTTATTAGGCCTTTCTCTACAGAGGAGATTCGCAGTGCTGTATGGGATCTGGGTCTGGACAAGGCCCCGGGTCCTGATGGGTACCCGCCCTTATTCTTTCGCCATTATTGGGACATAGTTGGTTTGGATGTGGTCTCGGCTATTCAGTCTATTTTTCAGGCCACTCATATGCCTTTTGACTGGAAGCGGACTCTTGTCACCCTGGTGCCTAAACGTACTGATGCATCTTCTCCCTTGCATTTTCGGCCTATCAGTCTGTGCACCACATTATATAAAATTTGTGCTCGGCTGTTAGTTACCCGGATGGCTTTGGTTATCCCTCATCTCATCTCTCTGGAATAGGGTGCTTTTCTCAGGGGGCGTTGTTGAGAAATTATTGAAACATAATTGCCCCAACTCTATTGATTTTGATGATTTCCAAAAGCCATGAATATTTTAAAGGAAACAATGAGTTTACTTATCAAAAACCTTGAGCTTATTCAAAATGAAACAATGAACTCTAATGTTTAAATTCATGAGTTTTGAATCAATTTGAAAAAGAAGTTTCAAACTCTATATTGAAGATTTCAAAAAGGAATTTTTACATTATATTTCAATCAATGATTCTTGAAACATGTCTTGAATTCATGCTTAATGTCATATTTAATGTATTCAAGTCACATTTATATTTAAATTTATTTGGGACGAGTTTTAAAGTCTATCAGAACATTTTTCTGATTTTTGTATCGTCCCGAGCCGACTCAAGGGTTTCCGAGTCGATGAGTCCTGAGTCGACACTTGAGTTTTCAAGAGTCGACCCCTGAACCTTCGCGAGCCGACTCATGACTGTGCGAGCCGACTCGACTCAGACGGCAGAAAGACTCATTTTTGAGCACTTCTCGAGTCGACTCCCCGCATTCTCGAGTCGACCCTGAAAGTTAGGTGTTTCTGGAATCGACTGTTCGAGCCGACTCACAAAGCTCGAGTCGACTCCCGAAATCTGGGCGCGATTTTTATGACACATCAGCTCCAACGGTAAGATTTTTGAATAACGGCTATTTTCTGTTTCTAACGGATATATTTTGCAGAATCTATAAATAGAGGAGCCTTTTCAAATCAAAAAGAGAAAAATAAGAGAGAGAAAAAAAAGAGGGAAAAACAGAGTTATTGGAAAAATCTTTAGCTCAAAAGAGTGATTCAAAAGGAGTGAAATCAAGAGGAAGATTCGTCTGCTCCAGATCATCAATCCACAAGAGTCAAAAGAAAATCCAAAAGCTTTCAAAGATCAAATCGAAGGATTTTCAACATTCAACAAAAGGAGAAAAAGCTTCATCTCAACTCCAAAGTTTTCAAACGGTCAAGAATCTTGCTGAGGCCTGATTCAACACTTCAAGAGGAGTTAAAGAGGAGAAGGGAGAAAGCCAAAGCCACAACCATCTGCAATCTTATCAGGCTTTTCTAACCCTTTTTATACTTTATTTGTATATCTGCTCAAAGGAGCTTTGTTAAACTCATTTATTTTTTGGTTACTGATTCAATCAGTGGATTGAATCAGTGGAGGTTGTTTACCTCGTTGCAAGCCGGGTGCTTGTGTTGGGTTAGTTGTGAGCCCGTGAAAAACAACGTGTAGGGTTTTGTGCTGGTAAGCCCGTGTAAAACCGGCTGGGTTCGTTGTGATCCCGGAAAAACAACAAGTTTGAGTTGTGACTTGTAAAACAACTCGGCTGTAATCTAGAGAGATTATAGTGTGGACCCAAGTGAATCTTGGGAGTGGACGTAGGTGTTGGTTGCACCGAACCACTATAAAATTATCTTGTGTTTGCCGTGCTAATTTTCTCTCTCTATCTCTCTTTATTATTTGCTTGTGTATTGCTTATTAGTTAGCCTCTCACTTGCACATCTTGCTAACTAATCAACTAAAGTTAAAAAGACTTAAATTTTTAAGAACCCAATTCACCCCCCCCTCTTGGGTTGCCATCTGGGCCAACAATTGGTATCAGAGCATAGTGCTCATTTAGAGTTTGATCTCACGATCAAGAGCTAAAGGTCATTATGGCAACACAAAGTGGTTCAGTTTTGCTGAAGGTCATTCTACGAATAGACCTCCTTTTTTAATGGCTCAAACTATTCTTATTGGAAAGCTAGAATGAGGATATTCATTCAAGCTTCTGATTATGAGCTTTGGGGTGTTATAATTAAATGGACCTAGTACACCCACACACCTTATTGATGGCACTATTGTTCCAAAGCCCGAAAGGGATTGGAATGATAATGATAGGAGAATGGCTCAACTTAATGCCAAAGCCATTAATATCTTATATTGTTCCTTAGATTCAAATGAATTCAACCGCATCTCTACTTGTAATTCCGCTAAAGAAATATGGGATAGGTTGGAAATTACACATGAAGGAACAAACCAAGTAAAAGAATCAAAGATAAATATTTTGGTTCATAAATATGAATTGTTTACAATGGAACAAACTGAAACCATCACATGCATGTTCACTAGATTCACTGATATTGTGAATGGTTTGAAAAGTCTTGGAAAAGTTTATACTAATGCTGATCTTGTTCGCAAAATACTCAGGTCATTGCCAAGATCGTGGGAAGCAAAAGTCACAGCAATCCAAGAAGCCAAAGACCTCAAATGCTACCCTTAGAGGAGCTTCTAGGATCTCTCATGACCCACGATTGACAATGAAGCAGCATGTTGAGGAGGAAACAAAAAGAAGAAAACCATTGCCCTAAACTGCAGAAATGGAAGAGAGCAGCAGTGATGATGATGAAGATGATGATGAAACTGCTCTCTTGGCCAAGAAATTCAGAAGTTTATGAGAAAAAGGCCCTTCCAAAAAGAAATTTGGAGCAAGAATGAAGGAGAAAAAGAAAAGGAAAAAAAGGAAAAGGAAAGAGAAAGAGCCCTTAGTATGTTATGAGTGTAAAAAGCCAGGGCATTTTAGATATGATTGTCCTTTGCTGAAAAAGGCCTACAAGAAAAAGAAGAAAGCATACATGGCAACATGGACTGATGAATCTTCTTCCGAAGAAGAAGAACAAAAGGAAGTTGCCAATATTTGCTTCATGGCCAACGACGACGACAACGAATGAGGTAAGTTCTGAAACTCAAATGATGAATTTACATTTGATGAAATGTTTGAGGCTTTCAATGAACTTATGATTGATTTTAAATTTTGAAAAAGAAATATAAATTTTGAAAATGAAAATTAGTTTAGCTAAAAGTAAAAATGAATTAGCTTTAGAAGTTAAAACTTAACTAATGAAAAAGAAGAACTTCAAAGAAAAGATAATTTTTCATAAGATAGATTTTAAAATCTGAAACTAAAAACTCTAAAGATTAAAGAAAAGAATCAATAAAGAAATGATTCTCTTAAGAAAGATGTTAAAAATATAAAGACATTGTTGAGAAATTCACTTTAAGTTCAACTAAATTAAACATGATTCTAGATAGTCAAAAAGCTGTTTTTGACAAAGCTGGGCTAGGGTATAACACTTAAGAAAACAAAAATCATTAAAGAATATTTTTGTAAAAGCCAACCAAAGTAATATAACTTGTTTTAAATGCAATGAAAAAGGTCACAAATCCTTTGAATGCAAAACAAAATAACAACAAGTTAAATATTAAAGCTAAGAAAATATGGGTTCCGAAAGGAACAATTTTTATTGCTACTAACCATGAAGGACCCAAGAAAGCTTGGGTACCTAAACATAAAGTTTGATTATATTGCAGGAATGTCTTGTAGCCAAAAGATCAAAGAAAAAGTGGTATCTTGATAGCGGCTGCTCAAGACATATGACGGGTGACAAAGAGGAATTCATCACCCTAGAAGAAAAGAAAGGTGGAGTTGTGACATTTGGCGATAACGGTAAAGGTCAAATTTGGGCCTTGGTAAAGTTCGCATAACTCCATCTATTTATTGATAATGTACTTTATGTTAATGGTTTGAAGCATAATCTAATTAGTATAAGTCAATTATGTGATAAAACTTTAATGTTTCATTTAAATCTTCTATTTGCACTGTAACTAATTCCATTGATGATAGCATTGTTTTTACTGGTTATAGATTTGGCAATGTACTTAGTTGACTTAGACAAAATCTGAAAGTAGTCATTGCCTAATTGCTGATAATGCTAACATTAATGATATTAGTTGGTTGTGGCATCGTAGATTAGGTCATGCAAGCACACACCTTATTTCAAAACTAATTAAAATGGATTTAGTTAAAGGTTTACCTAAATTAGATTTTGAAAATAAAAATCTGTGATGCATGTCAATTTGGAAAACAAACTAGAAGTTCTTTAAATCTAAAAACATTGTTTCAACTTCTAGGGACTAGAGCTACTTCACATGGATCTTTTCGGACCAACTAGAACCACAAGTCTAGGAGGAAAGAAATATGGTCTAGTGATTGTAGATGATTACTCTAGATATACTTGGGTAATGTTTTTAGCTCACAAAGATGAGACTTTCTCGATGTTCCTGAAATTCTTCAAGAAAGTCACAAATGAGAAAAACACTACTATAGTATCTCTAAGAAGTGATCATGGAACAGAATTTGAAAATCACTTATTTGAAAATTTCTGCACTGAAAATGGAATTAATCATAATTTTTCAGCCCCTAGGACTCCACAACAAACGGTGTAGTTGAAAGAAAAAATAGAACCTTAGAAGACATGGCCCGTACCATGCTATGTGAAAGCAACTTACCAAAGTATTTTTGGGCGGAAGCAATTAACACAGCATGTTACATCTTAAATAGAGCTTTAATAAGACCAATATTAAAGAAAACACCTTATGAATTATGGAATGAAAGAAAACCAAATATAAAATACTTTCATGCATTTGGATGTAAATGTTTCATTCATAATAATGGTAAAAACAACTTAGGAAAATTTGATGCTAAATCTGATGAAGGAATTTTTCTAGGTTATTCAACAACTAGTAAGGCATATAGAATCTTTAACAAGAAAACCTTAGTAGTTGAAGAATCCATTCATGTAGTTTTTGATGAATCTTTAGCAACTGGATCTGAAAAGATTGATGATGAGGAAGATACAAACATAATTGAAAAAGATCTTGAAAAACTTAATATTGAAGTATCTTCTGATCATGAACAAGAGGCTAAAGATGATGATTCACATAAGGACGATGATGTTAATAATGATCATAATGATGTAGATCTTCCAAGAGACTGGAGATATGCTTATAGTCATCCTAAGGAATTGATTATAGGTGATCCATCTCAAGGAATAAGGACTAGATCATACATGAGAAATATTAGTAATCATCTTGCATTTGTATCACAAATAGAACCTAAAACTATAGAAGAAGCTGAAAAAGATAATAATTGGATGTTAGCTATGCAAGAAGAACTAAATCAATTTACTAGAAATAATGTTTGGACTTTAGTTGAAAGACCTAAAAACCATTCAGTAATAGGATCAAAATGGGTTTTTAGAAATAAATTAGATGAAAATGGCATAGTAATTAGAAACAAAGCTAGATTGGTTGCTAAAGGATATAATCAAGAAGAAGGTATTGATTTTGATGAAACCTTTGCACCTGTAGCTAGATTAGAAGCCATTAGACTTTTACTTGCATTTGCATGTCATATGAATTAACTTATTTCAAATGGATGTAAAAAGCGCATTTTTAAATGGATTTATTAATGAAGAAGTTTATGTAGAACAACCACCAGGTTTTGAAGATCACGAGTTTTCAAATCACGTTTTTAAATTGCACAAAGCTTTATATGGTTTGAAACAAGCACCTAGAGCTTGGTATGATAGGTTAAGTAAATTCTTAATAGAAAATGATTTTACAAGAGGAAATGTTGATAAAACCTTGTTTTTGAAAAGAAAAAGTAAAGATTTACTTGTAGTACAAATATACGTAGATGACATTATTTTTGGTGCTACTAACGAATCTCTTTGTCAAGAATTTGCAAAGTTGATGCAGGGAGAATTCGAGATGAGCATGATGGGAGAACTCAACTTCTTCCTTGGACTCCAGATCAAACAATGCAAGGAGGGAATCTTTATCAACCAAACCAAGTACACAAGAGAACTACTCAAAAAGTTTGGTATGGAAACAATGAAACCCCTGGAACACCAATGAGTCCTTCATGCAAGCTAGACAAAGATGAAGAAGGTAAGAAGGTTGATCAAAAGTATTATCGAGGTATTATCGGATCCCTTCTTTATTTAACAGCAAGTAGACCAGATATAATGTTTGCAGTATGTTTATGTGCTAGATTTCAATCTGAACCTAAAGAATCACATTTAATAGCTGTTAAAAGAATTTTAAGATATTAAATGGAACAAAAATGTAGGTTTATGGTATTCTAGAGACTCCACATTAAACCTAATTGCATATTCAGATTCTGATTATGCGGATGTAAATTGATAGAAAAAGCACAAGTGGTGCATGCCATTTCTTAGGAAGTAACTTAATCACATGGTTTAGCAAAAAGCAAAATTCAGTTGCATTATCAACTACTGAAGCTGAATATGTAGCAGCTGGAAGTTGCTGTGCGCAAATCCTATGGATTAAGCGACAACTTGAAGACTATGGTATCACACTTAATAAGACACCCATAAGATGTGATAATACTAGCGCAATCAATTTAACTAAAAATCCAATTCAACACTCAAGGACAAAACACATAGAAATTAGATATCATTTTATAAGGGAACATGTAGCTAATGATGAAATTTGTTTAGATTATGTAAACACTGAAGAACAATTAGCTGACATCTTTACAAAACCCCTAAGTGAAGAAAGATTTTGTTATCTTAGAGGAGAATTAGGAATTTGTAATCCTTTTGATAAATTTTGAAACCTTAAGGAAATATATCTAGAATTCTTTCAATTTCTCAAAATCTTAAGGAAATTTTATCTAGAACTCATATCAATTTGATTATCAAAATCCATGATTTTTAATCATACTCAAAGATCAAATCCGGAATCATTTCAACATTCTGAAAATTTCAATTTTTTCTCTGAAATGGTCTCGGAGCCGACTCGAGAGTATCGGAGTCGACTCGAGTTTCTGCTGAAACTCAGGAGTCGACCCCTTCTCTGAGCGAGTCGACTCGAGATCGTGTCTGTGCTCTGTGACTTAGGCGAGCCGACTCATGCTTTGCGCGAGTCGACTCGACGTGGTCCCAAATCGTTTATTAGGGCACGAGTCGACCCACGTCATTCTAATCATTCCAAATCTCAAAACCCTCCAAAACCCTTCAAACCTTCCAAAATCTTCCAAAATCCTTAAACAATCATTCCAATCAATGGCCCCCAAAACCCGTGGTGCTAGTAGTAGCCGTGCCGGGATGAAAAGGAAGAAGACCGTGCGTCGACCCGTCCGCGAGCCGACTCCGGATCTTCGTCTGCTTCCTCTTCGGATGATTCACCTGCTCCTACTGCCACTACTCCTCAGGTAGATCCCTTGCAGTAGAGTCATTACCACAGGAAGGAAGTTTGATTTGATTTGTTTGAGAGAGAGGGATTCTTGTAGGGTCACAGTTAAGAAATGGGATTTGAGAAAATTTGCTCCTTAGACTGTCCTACATACCCAGCTTTAGTTAAAGAGTTTTATAAAATTTGTCTAGAGGAGACAATGGATTGGTCAGCATGTTAGAGGAGTTGGTTTGAATGTCACTGCCATCATTCTTCTAATTATTGGACTTACCCCTATCTGGACCTCCACTTTGCCCAGAGGATAGGTCTCCTGCCCTCACAGATTATTGAATAGAAATTTTGAGGGATTTGAAGAAGTTTTGCCAATCAGCTGCCACTGGACTTAAGATTGCTTCACAACATCTGCAGCAGGATTCTATTTCCCTAAGACAGGCCGTTTGACTACTTTCTGAGAGGGATATTTTGTTATGGATGCTGTAGTTTCAGGCAAGCCAATCAACTTACCCATCATGATTTATGGTATATAGCTGATTGTGGGAGTAAAGGAAATCCTGTCTTCCCTATGGCATGATCTTGACTCAGTTATTCAGAAGCCAAGGATTGTTAGTGATAGTGAGCCCAGAAGAAATTTGAGACATACTGACTACTATTCATTGGCCACTATTCACCGCATGGGCTTCAAGAAAGTTAATGGAAGTTGGATAAGAAAAGGTCAAGAAGATGTTAGAGCTGAGGAGGACAGAGTTGAAGACATTGGAGCTGAGGTCGAGGCTGGACCTTCTGTTGCTGGACCTCTGAGGCAGGACCTAGCATGCATTATTCTCCTCCACCTCAGACTTCATCTTCTTCTGTGAGATTTTCAGATGAGCAGTTATGTCAACTTAGAGCTATGTTTGCAGAATTTGATAATCAAAGGAAAGATGAAATTGGTCAATTGAGAGAAGATTTAGAGAATTAAAGGAAGACATCATTTCCTTGACTTATTTTCATTTTCTATTGGTACCCATGTGGATTCACTCAATGCTGAGCTTAAGAAGATATTTGAAAGACTTCAAGGATAGCTGATGGATCCAATGTGTATCTTGATAGAACAATCAGTTAAGAGATGCTGCAGTTGATCAGATTCAAGTAAATGAATGACTTTAACAAATCACAAAAGGATGATATCATGGAATGATTGGACACTTAAAGAGTCAAGCGTGTCAAATGATTTTGATACTTATCTTTGTATTTCTAGATTTCCTTACTAGATTGTATCTAGGAAGTTTTGCTTTAATATGATTTGAACTTTGATGAATTTTTTTACATTTTGATGTAATTTGATGTACTTTTGAAGTAATGAGAAAAGTTATGTTCATTTCAATTATGAGTACCTTTGAATATCTTTGAATGCTTATGTTTAATTTGATAATTTTGAATATCTCAATACTCAATTGATAACTTAGATGCTGAATGAATTCGAATGAATTTAATCAAGTTGATGCTCTGATGCATCTCAACCTTTTTGTTGATTACAAAAAAGGGGGAGAGATTTATATGATTTAATCGTATATGCATCATCTTGATTTTTAATTGCCCTTTTATAAGGGGAAGAGATAAATTGAATTTCATAAGAAAAAGGTTATTTGCTTAAGTTTTTGAATTTAAATTTTGAATGAATTATAAAATTGAGGTTCATAGGGGGAGCTACCTCATTGAGGGGGAGCCTTTCCATGAACACAAAAGTTGATTTTGGTATCATAAATTTTCAATTTTATAATGCATATACTCAATGTTTTTGTCATCATCAAAAAGGGGGAGATTGTTGAGAAATTATTGAAACATAATTGCCCCAACTTATTGATTTTGATGATTTCCAAAAGCCATGAGTATTTTAAAGGAAACAATGAGTTTATTATCAAAAACCTTGAGCTTATTCAAATTGAAACTATGAACTCTAATGTTTAATGAGTTTTGAATCAATTTGAAAAAGAAGTTTCAAACTCTATTTGAGATTTCAAAAAGAATTTTTACACAATTTTAATCAATGACTTGAAAATGTCTTGAATTGATGCTTAATGATTATTCAAGTCAATTTATATTTAAATTTATTGGGACGATTTTAAAGTCAATCAGAAATTTTCTGATTTTTGTATCGTCCCGAGCCGACTCAAGGGTTTCCGAGTCGACTCCCCTCCTCCTGAGTCGACACTTGAGTTTTCAAGAGTCGACCCCTGAACCTTCGCGAGCCGACTCATGACTGTGCGAGCCGACTCGACTCAGACGGCAGAAAGACTCATTTTTGAGCACTTCTCGAGTCGACTCCCCGCTCGAGTCGACCCCTGAAGTTAGGTGTTTCTGGAATCGATGTTCGAGCCGACTCCACAGCTCGAGCCGACTCCCGAAATCTGGGCGCGATTTTTTGATGACACATCAGCTCCAACGGTAAGATTTTTGAATAACGGCTATTTTTCTTGTTTCTAACGGATATATTTTGCAGAATCTATAAATAGAGGAGCCTTTTCAAATCAAAAAGAAAAAAAAGAGAGAAAATTCAAAAAGAGGGAAAAACAGAGTTATTGGAAAAATCTTTAGCTTAAAAGAGTGATTCAAAAGGAGTGAAATCAAGAGGAAGATTCGTCTGCTCCAGATCATCAATCCACAAGAGTCAAAAGAAAATCCAAAGCTTTCAAAGATCAAATCGAAGGATTTTCAACATTCAACAAAAGGAGAAAAAGCTTCATCTCAACTCCAAAGTTTTCAAACGGTCAAGAATCTTGCTGAGGCCTGATTCAACACTTCAAGAGGAGTTAAAGAGGAGAAGGAAGAAAGCCAAAGCCACAACCATCTGCAATCTTATCAGGCTTTTCTAACCCTTTTTATACTTTATTTGTATATCTGCTCAAGGGAGCATTTGTTAAACTCTTTTATTTTTTGTTGCTGATTCAATCAGTGGATTGAATCAGTGGAGGTTGTTATACCTCGTTGCAAGCGGTGCTTGTGTTGGGTTAGTTGTGAGCCCGTGAAAAACAACGTGTAGGGTTTTGTGCTGGTAAGCCCGTGTAAAACCGGCTGGGTTCGTTGTGATCCCGGAAAACAACAAGTTTGAGTTGTGAGCTTGTAAAACAACTCGGCTGTAATCTAGAGAGATTATAGTGTGGACCCAAGTGAATCTTGGGAGTGGACGTAGGTGTTGGTTGCACCGAACCACTATAAAATTATCTTGTGTTTGCCGTGCTATATTTTCTCTCTCTATCTCTCTTTATTATTTGCTTGTGTATTGCTTATTAGTTAGCCTCTCACTTGCACATCTTGCTAACTAATCAACTAAAGTTAAAAAGACTTAAATTTTTAAGAACCCAATTCACCCCCCTCTTGGGTTGCCATCTGGGCCAACAGGCGTAGTATCACGGACAACGCCCTGTTGGCTCAGGAGTTTATGTATGACCTTCAGAGAGCCTCGGGACGTCAGTGCCTAATGGCTATCAAGCTTGATATGGAAAGAGCTTATGATAGACTGAGGTGGGACTTCCTTTGTAGTACCCTGTATGAGTTTGGATTCCACGGGACTTTTGTTGACTGGGTTATGGAGTGTGTTCAGAGGCCATCATTCTCTCTTCTGATTAATGGGGGTCAGACGGAGTTCTTCCATTCGGCGATTGGTCTGAGACAGGGATGCCCTCTATCTCCATTTTTATTCATCCTCTCTGTTGATGCACTATCCCGTGAGCTTGCTATGGTGACGAGGACTTCAGTTATTGACCCATATGCGGCGAGCCCCCATGGTCCTTCGCTGTCTCACCTTCTTTTTGCTGATGACTGTCTCCTGCTGGGGAAGGCCTCTACCTGTATTGCCACTATCTTTGCTTCCATTCTTCACTCTTATTGTCGTGCTTTAGGTCAGTGTGTCAATCTCAGCAAATCTTTGATATGCTTCAGCCCGAGGGTGTCCTCTGCTATGAAGAGGTCTATATCTCAGATTATGGGGATTCATGCTCAGTCTAATCGGATGTCCTATTTGGGGATACCGATCACTGGGAGATGGTCACAGTGCTCGGATTTTAGTTTTCTAGTGAGACGGATCCACGATCGTCTGGATGGCTGGCAGGTGTCTGGCCTTTCTATGATGGCGTGGATCACTTTAATCCGTTCTGTGCTTTCCTCGATGCCTTGCTATCTCTTATCTAACACTGCCATTCTGATGGCATGCCTGCGGAAGATTGAGAGATACTTTCGGGATTTTCTCTGGGCATTGATGCAGGGTGGCCATGGTATTCATCTCTTGGCTTGGGACACTATTTGTTTGCCATTGGTTGAGGGTGGACTCGGTATCTAGTCGCTATTAGTCAGAAGAGAGGCTCTGACTGCTAGGCATGCCTCCCGGTTCCTACTTGACCCGCATTGCTTGTGGAGTTCCTTCATGCGAGCCAAGTATGGTTGCTGGAATCCCTCTACTCTTTCTCTGCCTAATCGGGGGCATTCCTTTTATTGGAAAGAGGTCTGTCGTTATGCTCCGACTATCTTGAGCTGTACCTCTTGGATGATTGGTGACGGCACTTCAGTGGACACCATTCAGGATACGTGGATTGCCGACCTCCCTCTATCTCGGTGGCCGACCTTTGTTTGCCCAGATATTCCTTATGGTATGTGTGTTAGTGGCATTATGTCTTCGGATTGCTCTACTTGGGCATATTCTCGGGTGTCCAAGTTTTTCGGGACTGAGCTCTGTCGGCGCATTCTCTCCATCCCTCTTTCTCTGGATGCTAGTACTGATACAAGGGTCAGGAAGAGATCTTGCTTGACTCGGGCTCCCATGAAGGACCTCCTGTCTAGGTTTAGAGACCACCCTCATGATTCGATGGATGGGGATTGGATTTGGCATCTGCCTACTCACCCTAGAGTGAGACTTTTCATCTGGAAGCTGGCTCAGGAAATTTTTCCTACATGCTCCACTCTATCGCGTTATGGTCTGAGTATTTTGCCCACCTGTCCAATATGTGGAACTAAGGAGGAATCTGTCGATCATGCTATATTCTATTATGCCAGGGCTAGACAGATTTGGCAACTCTCTGGTGTTTGTCCCTAGACGGACTTTTCTGAATCCCACCGTATATCTTTCCTGAGACTATTGAAGCAAGGAATTGGAAGGGGTACTCATCAGTGGGGTCCTTTATGGGCATATATTGCTTATCAGATATGGCTATCCCGGAATCAGATTCTGTTCTCGGACAGGGTTCTTCCTCCTTGCAGGGTACTCAGGGCTGCTGTATCTCTTTATGCTGAGTATACCTTCCATCAGGGGTCCTTTGATTTTTCGAACCTTGATCATTGGGGCTCTCCGGCTGCTACGGCAGCGAACCGTCGTACGGTTTTTATTTCTTGGGAGCCCCCTCCAATAGGGTTTGTCAAAATTAACTTTGATGGGAGTGTCCGCGGTAGGGTTGCTGGATCTGCTTATGTTATTCGGGATGCAGATGGTAGGATGCTGGCGGCAGGGGCTTTGGTCTTCTTGATTCCTCAGTACCTCTGACTGAGCTTAATTTATGCGGCATGGGCAGGTATATCTTATGTTGTTCGTACCCTGGGTGTCCGCAGTCTCATCATTGAAGGTGATTCCAGCCCTGTTATTTGTTGGATCCGCCGGAAGCACACTTCCCATTTGCCTCCTATCCCTCTATTATGTGACATTCGCTCTATGACCTTGGAGGTACCTAATATCCAGATTCGACATATCTACCGTGAAGCCAACACTGTTGCGACTGGATTGCTTCCAGAGTGGCCTCTCACTCTGGTTACTAGCGATGGGATCCTGGAGACTTTTGCCCTTTGATTTTATCTCAGTTATTACCTTATGATATCTCGGGTCCAACCCGACCTAGGGTGGTTTGAACCACCGTTTGTATCAAGAAAAAAAAGTATTTTATTAAAGACATGTTAAATGCTACTACTCATTTATTTTTCAATCACTTTTTGGCAACTGCTGCACTTGAAACCTTAAGAAAAGGTTAATGAGATTTTAGTTAAATATAAACAGTGTGGTCTCACTAAAACTCATAAATATGTAGATCAACCAAGCATCTGAACATATCTACAGATAATACAGCTGAAATTTCCAATCAACTAAGTATTTTTATTATTGAAATTTCCTTGTAACATAGCCAGTGCTTTTTAACAAATTATAACCAAAAGATCAGCATGTACTCTTCCCCGAAAAAAATCCAGACAGGGCAACATTGGAACCTGAGAGAGAGAGAGAAACTATTTGGGAGGTCTTGATTGATTAGTGTCCTTTGGACACTAACATATTCGTGAAAGTTTAAAAAGTCTTTGAGTTACAATAAAGATTATAGGTTTTCAAAATTCAACATTAAATAGGTTTTGATGTACAAGAGTTTTTTTTTTTTTTAAGAAGGCAATTATGATCTTACTTCAATCTGCACAGTTATTATTGCAATGAATATATATATTTTTAAATTTAAACTATATTTCCAATTTTTAAACAAAATTTAAAGCATAAGAAAAAATTAACTTAATTTTGATTTAAAATGACTTTTCTAAGAATTTCAAAGTAGAATATACTTGAGTCTAAAAGAAAAATCAAACTATTAATTTACACAATTTTCAAAGCAGCAAGTAATTTAATATTATTTTAAATTTTTTTCTTATTAATTTGAAGAATAATTTTAAATTCAGAATTAATTTTGCAAGTCGTTGAAGTAATTTAAATCAACAAAAGAAGACTATACGAAAACATTAAAATTTACCATGCTATCATAAAATAAATACCGGCAATTATGAGGATAAATAGTTTTTGTTCATAAACTATTAAAAATAAATAATAGAGCTAGAGGAAATTAGATATGCCTAGATTGAGATAGGGATGGGCATTGGGCCGGGCCGCCCATAGCTTGGTCCAGCTCGGCGCAAAGCGGGCCATGCCTGGCATGGTTCGCTTGCTACAGTAATAGGCCGTGCTAGGAACGTCCATAAAAGGGAGTCATGCTGGGTTCCGAAATTTTAGCCTACGGATCAAGCCGGCACAAAGCCCGATACGACCCATTAGGGCCTGGGCTGGCACAGCACGGCCCGCATGCCAGCCCGACATGGCCCAGGACCTTATGGGCCGTGCCGCCTCTCCTCAGCTTCTCTTTCTTCCTCTTCCGCTCGCCTCTTCTCTCTCGTGCTTTCGCCCTCCACCGCTCGATCAACTCCTTGCTCGCCTCGCCTTAATGTGGCTGTCATGGGCTAGAAATGTAGAATACTCATGGCAAAGCTGTCACCTCCAATCCTCCGCTCGCTCGCTCTATCTCCATCACCTCCTTCAAAGACGTATGTGCCCTGGTCGACGAGGGCACCGGCCCTAGCGCCGCCCTTGCCCCTGCCCCCCTCCTAAAGGCTGCCCCGATCTTCAACCGTGTTCGCTCCGCGTGCTCCACCCTCCACTTCTGGCGCTCCTTCCCTCCTCCCCTTCGGAACCCCATAACCTCCTCTGCGGAGAGGAGAAGTGGATCATGCTCTACTTTACCTCCCTCCGTGTGGTCCGCAAGACCTTCGAGGACTACCATACTATCCGATCTATCCTTCGCGACTTCCGCATCACGATCGATGAGCGTGATCTATCGCTGGACATGGGGTTCCTCGCGGAGCTGAAGGGTATCCTCGACCACCAACAGCTCAGCCTTCCCCAGATGTTCATCGACGGCCGGTACATCGGTGGGGCCAACGAGATCCGACAGCTCCATGAAGCCAGTGAGCTCAAGAAGTATATTGACGGGTACCCGCGATGGCCACAGGCGCAGGGCTACGGCGGGCTTCAATTCCAAAATGGGCTGCGAAGCCGGCATGATTTTAATTTAATCTGAATCGTGCCGGGCATGGTTTTATTTAATTTGATCAAATAAAAGTTTGATCCCTATGTTTCAAAAATATGTAATCTGAATGTCCTTTGACCCTCGAGGATTTTTTTTAAAAAACAGCTTGGCCAGTCACAGAGAGCTTCGGAGGCAGAGGGGGGGCATGCATTACAGCTGGAGTTTACATTGAAGTCCTCGTGACAGGCAACATCCATCAATGTTTATTTCACGAGGGCATGAAGATCTTGAAACTCCGGACATGGACGGAGCCAAACCTCGTCTGATTCATATTCGTTTGTCTCAAACCTTGTCTGGCTCATGCAGGGCCAGTGAACATAATCTTCACCTGTTTCTTTTTAAGTCCGTAAAAGCGCTGGTTGGGCATGCTTTAAATTAATAGATTCTCAGAGATCCAAACTTTTTCAAATAAAAGTTGATAGGTTGAAACCAAGATTCCATCCTTTTTTTTGGCGCCCCCTTCTGTGCAAACTTTAATCCATCATCCTTCAAAACGTAGATGTGCCAGCATGATAGTACCGTAAAAGCGGCAAAATATAGCATAGATTTTTATTATAATATTTTTTTTCATAATTCAATCTTAAGAGTTTTTATTTGAAGAAGATGAAGGTATTTCTTTGATTTACTCTTTTTAATAAACTTCGCATGAAAGATATGCTAAAAATTTCATGTATTTTTATATGAATCAAATTCATATATCATGCAGCGAAAGATAAAATAAATATAAATTTAATTTTCAAAGCTCAAGATCCTTAATTAACAAAACTCAACTCAACTCATCTAAGCCTTTTTCCAACTACATGGGGTCAGCTGCATGAACAATTTACTCAGAGAACATATTCAGTTAACAAAATTAAATCTAAAATTAACTCTAAATCATAACTGTGTTATTTATTGGAGATAAAAACTGATGAAGCTGGTAAATAATTTACCATTAGCTATTCACATGTCCGACCTCTAATGGTGATTCATGCAGATATCTTTGGATGATGTTTTCCTAGGATTGGATAATGACCTTCCAATGAGGGGTGCTAGCGCCTCTTTCCTTCTTTAATTAATTTTTCAAATCAAGAAAAAATAGTTCTCTAATCAACACCCAATCTTGAACTAGAGAGAGAGGATGAGGGACATCCAAGAGAGAAGACATTCTAGAAAGAGAAAGGACATTTTAGAGAGAGAAAGTAAGGTATGGGCATTCAAGAGAGAGAAAGGAAGAGTTAGGCCTATGTTTTCAAAGGGGTGTCTCTCCGTGCTTCGGGGAAAAAGGTCAACCTAGATAAGTCCTCCATTTGTTTCAGCCCTAAGACCTCCAGGTCCATCAGGGAAGCTATTCACCAAGCTTTGGGTATCTCTGCAAAGGCTGATGGGCTGTCCTATTTGGGAATCCCGGTTTTGGGGAGGCGTCCTCGTATTAGTGATTTCGCTATTATTGAGAGACGCATTCGGGACCGGATTGATGATTGGCAGATCACCAGCTTATCCATGATGGCTAGGATCACTCTTATCCGCTCTGTCCTTACGTCCCTTCCTATGCATCTTATCTCTAATGCTGCGGTCCCTATCACTTGCTTGCGCCGATAGAGCGGTGGTTCAGGGACTTTCTATGGGCTTCTACGCAAGACTACCACGGCATTCATCTTTAGGCATGGGATTTGATTTGTATGCCTTTGAATGAAGGGGGTCTTAGTATTCAGTCCCTGCTTGAGAGGAGAGACGCTTTGATGGCTAGACAGTCGAGGTTTCTCCTTGATCCTCATGGTTTCTGGAGTTCTTTCAAGAGAGCTAGATATGGTGACTGATCCTCGGATATGGATCATCAGTCTATGTGATGGCACTCCTTCTTTTGGAAGGAGGTGTATCGTCATGCTCCGTCTATTCGGAGCAATATATCGTGGATGATTGGGGAGGGCTCCTTGGTGGATGTCATTCAGGACAGTTGGATCACGGATCTCCCCCTTTCCCGATGGCCATCCTTTATCAGAATGGATGTTCCGTAGCATATGAGGGTGCGATATTTCATCATTCCGAATCTCTTTTCTTGGAATACCTCTGTGGTGACCAGCTTATTTGGGGAAGAGCTTGCTCGGAGGATCCTTTCTATTCCCCTCACTTTGGGATATATACCTGATATGAGGTTATGGAGGAGATCATGTTTGTCGAGGGCCCCCACTAGGGACCTTATTGGGATTTTTAGACCCCAGCCTCGGGATTCGCGGGATGCAAAGTGGATATGGATGCTCCCTGTTCATCCCAGAGTCCAGTTATTTATATGGAAGATAATGTGGGACTGTCTTCCTTCTTGCTCTCTGTTGTCGAGAAGGGGTCTTCATATTGAGGCGGTATGTCCGCTGTGTGGGCAGGATGAGGAGACTATTGATCATGCCATTTTTTATATGTCCCATTTTATGTGGGATTTGGATGAGAATGGGTTATGATTGCAGTATGGATGGTTCTGGTTCCTCGTGCTCCCCTTTCCTTCATGCCCTTCGGACGACTACTAGACAGCGCAGCGCCCTTTGGGCTATCACTGCTTATTAGATTTGGCTGTCGCGGAACAGCTCATCTTTACTAATGAGATGATTTCCCTCACATACTTGTTCAGAAGGTCAGATCCATGGTGGCAGAAAGTGCTTCTCTTCTCAATGATTCTGATTTTTTAAACCTTGGCCTCTGGAGCTCCTCTGCTGCTTCGGCAGCGAACCATCGTACGGTTTATATATCTTGAGAGCTCCCCCCTCCAGGGTTTGTTAAAATCAACTTTGATGAAAGTGTTCGCAGCAGACTGGCTGGATCTGCTTTTATTATTCGGGGGACTGATGGAGCCTTGCTGGCGGTGGGTGGTTTTGGCTCTCTGGATTCTTCTATCCCCATGGCTGAGCTTTATGCAGCATGGGCTGGTATCTCCCATGCTGTTAGGCAGCTACATGCCCAATGTCTGCTAGTTGAGGGGGATTCTCTCTCTGTTATTTGGTGGCTTAGATTGGGATTTGTGATCAGGTCTCATCAACCACATTCTCAGTGACATTCAGGCTGCTTTGCGGGGTCTTCTTAGTGTCCACATCCGACACATCTATCGGGAGGCCAATTCTGTGGCAGACTGGATTGCGGTTGCTGTGGCCCAGCACGGAGGTTCTTGGATTTGGAAACAGGATGATCCCTGCCCCTCAGCTCTTATGCAGATTTTGTACTCTGATAGTTCTGGGCTGACTTGCACGAGGATAGTGTGATCGCCCGTTTGTACCCAAAAAAAAAGGGGTGTCTCTCTTCTTTATTCATGAAGAGAGGTTGTGTGGTTCCACCAAAAAGGAAGATTTTTGTTCCAACTATCCAATCATGCATATCAAGTTGATAACAAACATCTAAGCATATCAAGTTGATAATTAGTTGATAACTTCCCCAACAAATTTAGGAAGTTATGTTAGGTTTTTAACCACCCAACTACCCAACTATCCAACCACCAAGCCGCATCCCTGAAAAATAGGAACTCAAATAAATCATGATCACAAGCCTAGAATTTGGCGTGAGTTCCATCATGGTATGAAAATGGGTCATGCTCATCATATGGACCTAATTAAACATCATATTACCCATTTGATTAATCCCAATTAATCTGAGCCATCCATTACACGGATCGTACACTAAAAGGTTACAAACAAAGACAAAGTGTTAACTTTGATAAAACCATTTTCCTTGTAGCCATGCATAAGTCCATAAGGATTTTTCTTTCAATAGCAGCATATTTTGACAATGAGATCTAGCAGATAGATGTTAAGACCGCCTTCCTAAATAAAAATTTAAAGGAGTATGTGTATATGATACAACCAGAGGGTTTTAAATCCATAAATCCTAAGAAAATATGCAAGCTACAAAGGTCCATTTATGGACTCAAGCAAGCCTCTAAAACTTGGAACATTCGATTTGATGTGATAATTAAAGAGCTTGATTTCATAAAAAATAAGAAAGATCCATGTGTGTACAAAAAAGTTAATGAGAGTGATATTGTTTTCTTTATATTATACATGAATGGTATATTAATAATAGGAAACAATGGATCTTTGCTTAAAGAGGTGAAAGATTTGTTGTCAGGTAAATTCTCCATAAAGAATTTGGGAGAAGCAGTCTATATACTACATATAAAGATCTATAGAGATAGATCTAGGAGGTTGCTTGAATTAACCCAATCCACGTTCATAGATAAGATGCTAAAGCAGTTTAGCATGAAGGAATCAAAGAAGGGATTCATGCCAATATTGCATGGGGTACATCTCTTCAAGGACATGAGTCCTAAGACTCAAGAGGAGAGAGTACACATGGATAGAATACCATATGCATAAGCGATTGAATCCATCATATATATACGATGCTATGTACAAGGCCTGATGTTTCTTATGCCTTGAGTATCACTAGTAGATATCCTGCAAATCTTGATGAGAAACATTAGATAGCAATCAAGAATATCCTTAAGTAGGTACGAATAATTAATGATATGTTCTTGGTTTATGAAGGGCTCGACCTAGTTTCTTTCCTCAATTTTTTTTCTTTCCTCTTCTTTCCCAAGAAAAAATAAAGAAAGAAGTCAAACGCATTTGGCAATAAAAAATGGGAAGTCTTTTCATTTGTTTTCCTTTTTATTAATGGAAAGTCTTTCTCTCACTCACTCATAAATTTATTAGAAACTAGAGATAGTTATAAGGATGGAATAGAGTTCATCTAACTTTCCAAGGCAAAGCTTGCCTCACGGGAGAAACAAGTAAAATCTTAAAAAGAATGAAGTTGGTGGTAATATTTTGTCTAAAAATTTCTATTAGAATCCGTCTAACTTGCCAAGCAAAGCTTGCCTCGTAGGAAGAAACTAGTAAAAATCTTAAAAAGGAACGAAGTTGGTGGCAACATTTTGTCAAAAAAATTTCTATGAAAGTCCAACTAGTTTTTCAGGCAAAGCTTGCATCATAAGAAAAAACTAATAAAAATCTTAAAAGGAATGAAGTTGGTGAAAATATTTTGCTGTAAAAGTTTTGTAGTTTGCCTTATTCGATACATGCACATAAAGGACATCATCATCTAATCCTTTTTTTTTTCAGCACTTTACTTCTTCTACATTTGGACCAAATGCCATCGATATTTGCAAGTAGTATGCACGTTTTTAAGTTGCAAGCAAGGGATTTTCAAATCTATTTTAATAAAGGACACTTAAAAAAGAGTGATCCATTGATTCTTAATTTATCTCACAAAGCATAAAGTAGTAGCTCATGAGCTACCCTTTCCTCATCATGATATCTCGTTATTGTATGATCTATATCCAATCGGATTAGATGCTAGTTTGTATACATTTCATTATGAATGTAAATCAAATTTATTGATTTCTTTATCTATCTAGATATAATTCTTATAAATATATATTAGATATATTTTACTTATAAGATAAAGTTCAAAAGAATATGAACTGTGCATATGGAATTTGTAATAGTGATTACAAATTATGAGATCCAAAATTGCACAATATGGTTTTTGATGAAAGCTCAGTCCTCAAGAAACAGGAGGTGGTAGAGGTTCAGCCGGAGGCCTAGTCGGACGCGGGTGGGCAGCAGGAGGCTCAGCAGGGCGTAGCTAAGCAACTAACCTCTTATGATATTTTACCTTTTGTAAGATCGCCAGGAGGACATGAGATTCAGGTGGAGCATAATCCAGATATATCTTCACATGCGGCGACTAGCCAGATGCATGCTTATGGTAGAGATGAGCAAGGGAGGAGTCACATCCTAGGATAGGCATTTGCATTGCACTGCATAAGCTAAAGAGGATCATTTGGCAACCGAAGCAATATAGGTTTGGCGAAACTATGTCATATGCATTGATGGCTGCCAGTGAAGGACCAGTTACCTACTAGGAGGCAATGACAAGCTAGGATAGAGATAGGTGGTCCAGGCTATGGTGGAAGAGATGCAGTCTTTGCAGAAGAATCAGACTTGGCGGTTGGTGTCACTACTAAGTAGAAAGAAGCCCATTGGTTGCAAATGGGTATTTCAGTGCAAAGAAGGAGCCACAGAGAAGGAGGGGATCAGGTATAAGGCCAGGTTAGTAGCCAAAGCATTTTCTTAGAAAGAAGGCATTGACTACAATAAGGTATTCTCACCAGTGGTACCATACACATCTATCAGGATGTTGCTGAGCATTGTAGTAGTGCAGAATTTGGAACTGGAGCAGATGAATGTTAGAACGGCCTTCCTTCATGGGGATTTAGAGAAGAAGATTTATATGGAGCAGCCAGAGGGGTTCATAGAACTGGGGTCAAAAAGAAAGGTATGTCGTTTGCAGATATTTTTATATGGTTTGAAGCAGTCGCTGCGTCAATAGTATGTGCGGTTTGATACTTTTGTGAGGTGCATCGGCATATCTAGATGTGAGTATGATCCCTGTGTTTATGTCTAAATTTTAGAAGACCATTCCAGATTATACTAGTTTTAGTATGTAGATGATATGTTAATTGCATGTAAGAGTAAAGCTATTGTAGAGGATCTAAAGGCAGCATTGTTAGCTGAGTTTGAAATGAGGGATTTAGGTCCTGCTACATGGATTTTGGGGATGAAAATTTTTAGGGACAGAGACAGGAGGTTGCTTCACTTATCTCAGGGGACTTATATTAGGAGGGTCTTGAACAGGTATAGTATGGATAGTGCAAAGCCAGCCGCATTACCATTGGTTGATCACATTAAGCTCTCCAAAACTATGTCACCGAGTTCTGAGATAGAAGCCGAGGAGATGTCCAGAGTACCTTATACTTCAGGAGCTGGCAGTCTTCTGTATGTTATAGTGTGTTGTAGGCCTGACCTTACATATGCTGTTAGCCAGGTTAGTAGATTTATGGCTAGTCTGGGTAGAGCACATTGGAGAGCTTTGAAAGGGATCTCCAAATATCTTGTTGGCACAATCAGAATTGGTATATGCTATGGGTATAGTGGCATGGAGGATGAGACTAGACTAATCATGGAGGCTCAGGATCAGGTAGCAAATTTTGTTGATGCTGACTATGAAGGTGATTTGGACACTATAAGCTCAACAATAGGGTATGTCTTTATGTTGAATGGTGGTCCAATATCATAGAGGTCAAGTCTGCAGCCATTGACGGCTTTGTCTACTACAGAGTCATAGTATATTGGTATTTCAGAGGCTGCAAAGAAGGCTATGTGGCTGAAAGGTCTTGCACTGGAGATGGGGATAGCATAGGGTGTGATCAGGGTATTTTTTTGATAGCTAGATTGCTTTATGTTTTGTCCAGAATCCGGTTTATCATGCTAGGACCAAATATATTGACATCAGATACCATAGGATGGAGCTTGTGGAGGATGATGAGTTGGAGCTTGTGAAAGTGTTTACCAAAGATAACGTAGCGGATGCACTCACTAAGGTATTACCTCGGGATAGCTTCTCAGATGTGGAGCACTGATGGGATTGATGGACCAGGTGGAGCTTACTGTAACTTTGATGCACTAAGGTGGAGATTGTAAGCTCAAGTGTGGCACATCCAAAGTTCAGGTGAGTCACATAGGATTGAGAGATTAGGCTACATAAGTTCTCAAGTTTCTAAGTCATTTGGGTCGGCTTGTGACCCAAGAATAGAGAGCATGTGAGTCATGAGTGTACATGGGCTCGGGTTTGAGTGCTTTCTTGCATGACTTAGAAGGAAGTTTTTTGAGAGAATATTTAATAACTGGGACTGGGTCCATGAAGATTGGGCTCAGATTTTTTGGATAGACTTTCATATTTTTAAGGGAGTTTGTTAGGGAGTTGGTTACGGATTGGTGCGGAGAAGTTTTATCATCCAAGATGGATGATTATTTAAGGCTCCGTCACGCCCCAGACCCAAATATCGGGCTAGGGTGACAACCCGCCGCATGCCGGGCACGCAAGGCGTCACAAAATTTTCAACATAAAGCACCATTGTAAATAGAAACCAAGTCAAATACATTAATAAAAGTTTTTGGGCTAACACCCTTACACACCACAATAATAAAGTCTGGGCATCAAGCCCTATACATATGAACTATTGGGGCTACAATAGAATAATGATCTTGCTTTATTTAATGGAAGATCCATCACCCCCACCAATCCATCCTCAACCTCGAGGCTCTGCTAAAAACATTGTAAGAATTTTGTGAGCTTACACTCAGTAAGTAAACCATGTTATACAGTTAAATCATAGCATAGCAATCAATAAGCATATAAATGATCTGCATGCATAAACATTTCACAATTCCTCAGACATGCAATGTAAGTAAACCCACTGTTTATACTCTCAATGGTAACTGTAAATGTGACCCACGGCCCTGCGATATCTCAATAGTGTACCAGCCAGCATTCCCTTAAAGCATCCCCCTACTGAAAGGTCAAGATACCAGGGTCACGCCAATAATGTATCAACCAGCATTCCCTTAAAGCATCCCCCTACTGAAAGGTCAAGATTCCAGGGTCACGCCAATAATGTATCAACCAGCATTCCCTAGAAGTATCCCCCCTACTGAAAGGGTCGAAATACCAGGGTCACGCCAATAATGTACCAACAAGCATTCCCTAGAAGTATCCCCCCCTACTGAAAGGGTCGAAATACCAGGGTCACGCTAATAATGTACCAACAAGCATTCCCTAGAAGTATTCCCCCCTACTGAAAGGGTCGAAATACCAGGGTCACGCCAATAGTGTACCAACAAGTATCCCCCCTACTGAAGTAGGGTCGAAATACTAGGATATGACATGATAAAGGAGAGCCGCGATGACACATAACAGTACCCCACATCACATGTACTCATCATATCAATAACAACACAATATTGTATAAACAGTGGATTATACCTACTGAACAATTGCATGTAATACATCACATCAATTTCATAATAACTGCATCTCTCATGCATAATAACTGCATCTCTCATGCATAGCAACTGCATCTCTCATGCATAGCAACAGCATCTCACATGCATAGCAACAGCATTTCACATGCATAATAACTGCATAGCATCCACACATGAAATCATAGTATTCATCTACTTACACAGTTAGCCAATAACAATTCACAATTTAATTACGCATATCCTGAAATAAATTATTTAATAAACTGATAACTGGCTTACTTACCTCAGTACGCAATCCAACAGGTATAAATCAGCTATTCTGATGTCTGAGCACCTACAGGATCATTACACAATCAATGCATTAGAATACGAATGTTAAAGTGACCCTTAGGATTTCTACCCAAACTAATTCACGAGCCCTACTTTGGGTTTGAATATCTCCCACTATACAAACCCAAATGGGAAAGTAAAAATACCCCGTGAAACTAGAATTCACCCAGATTCTAGTCATATAATTATTTTTCTAATCCTGGCCCGTTACGGGGTCCAAAATCCAGCCCGAAATTTGCTCACTGCACGGCCCAAAAGGCCTGAACCGGCCGGCCCAGCCGGCCCGGTTCAATCTATCATCCCTCCCGATCCCCTGTTTCACCGAACAGGGGACGGGGACATGGCCGGCGGCCAGGGCTGCCACCGGCCAAATTGAGGGTGGCCCGGCCGCCGGTGGCCGGGCCAGAGCCGGCCGCCGCCGCGGCCGGCCGCCAAACCCCTTCCCTCACCCTCAATTTCTCACTCTCTCTCTAATTCCTCCGCGCGGCACGGAAGTGTGCCGGCGGCATGGCCGGCCGCCATGGTCGGCCGGACCTCCACCGGACGCACGCCCGGCGCTGGTGGAGGCGGCAGTCCAAGTCTCGGGCCCGGCGAGGCGGCGAGCACGCCGCCGGGCCCGAACCAACCGGCAACCGGCTTCCGCCACCGCGCGAGAGGAGGGCCAATTGGCCCTCCCTCTCCTCTCTCTCTCCACCACCCCGCCGGATGCCTCCCCCGGCGCCGGCGGGGTCGTCGGCCAAGTATCAGGCCCGGCACGGTGGCGAGCACCTCGCCGGGCCTGAACCAACGGGATCAACCAGTAGTTTCTGCTCTCTGTCCCGCTGTCTCTCTCTCTCACGCCCGCTCTCTCTCTCTCTCTCTCTCTCTCTCTCTCTCTCTCTCTCGAAGTGGATCTGGGAAATTTACCTGAAGGGAAAACGGATGCCAGGGTGATGGAGGGAGCCCCCCTCCTCCATCACATATATAATCCCTCTTGTGTAATGCCTCGGGTTAAAGATCCGTGCAAACGAAACGCTCAGCTAAATGAAGCGTTGCACGGCCCAGTGTCAAACCCAAACCTGGTTCACTTGAACCGGGAACCGGGTATTACATCCTCCCCTCCTTATAAAAATTTCGGCCTCGAAATTGAAACATGACTCCATAACTACGGATCAATCAACTAATCAAAAGTCAATAATCTTAGGTAGAAAATTTACCTTCAAATAAATGAGGATACTTCTTTTTAATTTCTTCCTCTAGCTCCCAAGTAGCCTCCCTCTCAGAGTGATTATTCCACTGAACTTTGACATAAGGGATGGTACGACGCCTCAGAATCTGATCCTTGCGGTCCACGATACGCACAGGATGCTCCTCATACGATAAATCCTTTCTCAACTGAATAGGTTCATAATCTATGACATGACTGGGATCTGAAACATATTTCCTCAGCATGGATACATGGAATACATTATGAACACCAGATAAAATCGGAGGCAGTGCTAAACTGTAAGCAATTTCCCCAACTCTACTCAAGATCTCAAAGGGTCCAATATAGCGTGGACTAAGCTTTCCTCTGACTCCGAATCTCATCACATCCTTGGTTGGTGATACCCTTAAGAAAACATGATCCCCAACCTGGAATTCTAATTCTCTTCTCCTGACGTCAGCATAACTCTTCTGCCTGCTTTGAGCTGTGCGAAGGCGCTCCCTGATCAATTGCACCTTGTCAATTGTCTGCTGGATCAGCTCAGGGCCTAGCAATTTCCTTTCCCCCACGTCATCCCAACACAAAGGAGATCTACACCTCCTACCGTACAAAGTCTCAAATGGGGCCATCTGGATACTGGCTTGATAACTATTGTTATAAGCAAACTCCACCAAAGATAAGTGCCTATCCCAAGCCCCACCTAAGTCCATTACACAGGCACGCAGCATATCTTCTAGAATCTGAATGGTCCTCTCTGACTGCCCATCAGACTGGGGATGATATGCCGTACTGAAGTTCAATTTGGTCCCCAAGGCTTTATGAAGGCTTTTCCAAAACTGTGATACAAATCTGGTGTCCCGGTTAGATACAATAGAAACGGGAACACCATGGAGTCTCACAATCTGCTCCAAATACAAGCTAGCCAATCTGTCACTCGAGACTCCAACTCTGAAGGGTAGGAAATGAGCTGACTTCGTTAGTCTGTCCACAATAACCCAAACAGCATCATTACTCCTGGGAGTTTTGGGCAGACCAGTTACAAAATCCATAGTAATCTTTTCCCATTTCCACTGAGGAATCATCAAAGATTGAAGAGGTCCCGCAGGTTTTTGATGCTCTGCCTTCACCCGCTGACATACTAAGCATTTGGCCACAAGCTGAGCAATATCTCTCTTCATCCCTTTCCACCAAAAATTCTCCTTTAAGTCTCTATACATCTTAGTACCACCAGGGTGCACAGTATAGGGAGAGTAGTGAGCCTCCCTCAAAATCTCTGCTTTTAACTCCTCATTGCTAGGCACACAAAGTCTGCCTTCAAATCTTAGGGATCCATCATCCATTACATAAAATCCACTCTGATCTCCTGACTGAACAGTGACCTTAATTCCTTGAAGATCTGGATCTTCCGTCTGGGAGGACTTAATTCTGTCAACAAGAGTCGGCTGAAGAATAAGTGCAGCAACAAGTCCATCAGACTGTTGTACTCTCAGTCCAATCTCCCACCTCTCGAGGTCCTTCAGAATGTGAGGCTGGAAGGTAAGCATAGCAGCTAACTCGGAAGAGGTCTTCCTACTCAAAGCATCAGCCACAACATTGGCCTTCCCTGGATGGTAATGTAGATTCAGATCATAGTCCTTCAAAAGTTCCAACCACCTCCTCTGCCTTAAATTGAGCTCCTTCTGTGTGAAGATATATTTTAGACTCTTATGATCTGTATACACCTCACACGACACCCCATAGAGATAATGCCGCCAAATCTTTAAAGAAAAAACCACCGCAGCTAATTTCAGATCATGAGTCGGATAGTTCTGTTCATAAGGCTTCAACTGTCTGGAAGCATAGGCTATCACCTTTCCATTCTGCATTAGAACACATCCCAATCCTTTTCGAGAGGCATCAGTATAAAGTGTGAAACCCTCAGATCCTGTCGGAAGGACAAGGATAGGAGCTGACACCAAACGTTGCTTTAGCTCCTGAAAACTTTCCTCACACTCCTCTGACCAGTCAAACTTCACTCGTTTCTGGGTTAAACGAGTTAGGGGTAGAGCGATGCGAGAGAAGCCTTCCACAAATTTTCTATAATACCCGGCTAGCCCCAAAAAGCTTCTGACTTCAGCCACATTGGAAGGTCGGCTCCAGTTAGTAATAGCTTCAATTTTCTTCGGGTCTACAGAAATACCATCCACAGAAATTACGTGACCCAAGAAAGCTACTTGGTCCAACCAAAACTCACACTTTTGTAGCTTAGCATAAAGCTTCTTCTCCCGAAGAGTCTGAAGTACAATCCTCAAGTGATCCTCATGCTCCCTGAGACTCTTAGAATAGATCAGGATGTCATCAATAAATACAACTACAAACTGATCCAGGTATGGCCTAAATATTCTGTTCATCAAATCCATGAACGCTGCCGGGGCATTGGTCAGACCAAATGGCATCACCAAAAACTCATAATGGCCATATCTAGATCTGAAAGCTGTCTTAGGAACATCCTCATCCTTGACTTTAAGCTGATGATAACCTGACCTGAGATCAATCTTAGAGAATACCCGGGCTGACAAGGAATCTTGAAGTGGACGATCTTTCTGAAATAGTCTACAGAAGCATGATAGGAAGCTAACCAATCCATGCCAAGGATAACATCAACGAATTTCAAAGGAAGGACAATAAGATTGGCATTCAGTTTCCTATCCTCAATGATAATCAGGCAGGATTTGTATATGGTATCAACTTTCATAGTATCACCATTTGGAAAGGCAATGTGTAACTCATGGTCTAGAGATTCAGGTGTCAATGATGCATTCTTGCCAAGGTAGGTGTCAGATATAAATGAATGCGTGGCACCCGGATCAATTAGAGTCTGAGCATAATCATTGCCTATCTTAATCATTCCTGGACATAAATGAGATTTCATTTTTAACAACAAGAATATAATGTCTAACTAGCTATTAATCCATTGCACAGGATAAGAATGTAATGCTAGATGTGAAATATTGGTATACCTGTCACCACAGAATTAGAAGCGGCAGCATCCTGCTGAGTGAGGGTGAAGACCCTTCCCTGAGTCCTCGGTGGCTGCTGCTGCTGCTGATTCGTTCCTTGACTGGAAGATGGCAGCTGATTCTGTCGAAGAGGACACGTGGCTTTCTTATGGCCAATCTTTCCACAGAAGAAACAAGCACCAGGCACTCCATGGCAAGGTTTTCCCGAGTGGAAATTCCCACAGCGATTACAACGAGCCTCCCTATATGATTGTCCTCCTGGGGCCTGGGGTGCACCTCTCTTCTTGGCATGAGCTGGGGGCTTACTAGCATTATGCCCTTTTCTCTTCTTCTGCTGCTCCCAATCCCTCTGAACAGTATTCATGTCTCTCTCAATTACTAAGGCCTTATTCACCACGGCACTATAAGTGGGAAGCTCGAATGCGTTGACCGCCTGCATCAGCCTGGGTCGAAGTCCCTCCGTGAAACGGGCGATCTTAGCCATCTCATTAGATACTATACTTGGAGCAAAACGGGACAGCCTGGTGAATTCAGCTTCATATTGGGCCACCGAGAGATTCCTTTGCTCCAACTTGAGAAATTCTGTTTCCATCCTCCTCTGCATACTCCTGGGAAAGTACTTATCGAAGAATACCTCCTTAAACTGTTCCCAAGAAATAGTCTGACCACCCCGACGCTGCTCCTCTAATAACCACCAATCATAAGCCTCCCCCTGAAGGAGATAAGTAGCAAATCTGATCCTCTCCATCTCCTGACTACCATGGGCCATGAAGGCCTTCTCCATATCACGCACCCATCTCTCAGCATCAATAGGGTTACTAGAACCAGAGAAGGGGCAGGGGCAAACTTCTTGAAATCTGCAAAGCTACGGCCGTTCCCCACCCAGGATTGAGATAAAGCAGACTGGGTCGGCGGTGCAGATGGAGTGGGTAAGGTCGGCTGTAGCTGCGGAACAGGAAGGGTAGTCGGTGTCGGAGCAGAAGGGGGTGTAGACTGAGTGGTCAAAGCCTGCTGAATCTGATGCTGCATGTCCCTCATAGACTGCGCCATACCCGAGAGAGCTTGAAGCATCTCGGACTGGAATTGCTGGTGCTCAGTTCCTACCGGGTTGGCAGGAGCCGAACCTCCAGTAGTCCCTTGACCCACCGGCTGATCTGCATTACCGGCCAGAGAGTCCTCCTCATACAGTTGGCTCCTAGTACGGCGAGCCATAACTATTTCCTGTTAAAATAAATGTGGTTAATATCATCATTAGCTAAAATGTCAGGTGTCTCTAAGTATAATGTCATCAAAATATGTTCTCTATGTGTTATCATGTCAATATGTCTGTGTCCCTAGGGTCATAACCTATGCTCTGATACCATATAAGCTGTCACGCCCCAGACCCAAATATCGAGCTAGGGTGACAACCCGCCGCATGCCGGGCACGCAAGGCGTCACAAAATTTTCAACATAAAGCACCATTGTAAATAGAAACCAAGTCAAATACATTAATAAAAGTTTTTGGGCTAACACCCTTACACACCACAATAATAAAGTCTGGGCATCAAGCCCTATACATATGAACTATTGGGGCTACAACAGAATAATGATCTTGCTTTATTTAATGGAAGATCCATCACCCCCACCAATCCATCCTCAACCTCGAGGCTCTGCTAAAAACATTGTAAGAATTTTGTGAGCTTACACTCAGTAAGTAAACCATGTTATACAGTTAAATCATAGCATAGCAATCAATAAGCATATAAATGATCTGCATGCATAAACATTTCACAATTCCTCAGACATGCAATGTAAGTAAACCCACTGTTTATACTCTCAATGCTAACTGTAAATGTGACCCACGGCCCTGCGATATCTCAATAGTGTACCAGCCAGCATTCCCTTAAAGCATCCCCCTACTGAAAGGTCAAGATATCAGGGTCACGCCAATAATGTATCAACCAGCATTCCCTTAAAGCATCCCCCTACTGAAAGGTCAAGATACCAGGGTCACGCCAATAATGTATCAACCAGCATTCCCTAGAAGTATCCCCCCTACTGAAAGGGTCGAAATACCAGGGTCACGCCAATAATGTACCAACAAGCATTCCCTAGAAGTATCCCCCTACTGAAAGGGTTGAAATACCAGGGTCACACCAATAATGTACCAACAAGCATTCCCTAGAAGTATTCCCCCCTACTGAAAGGGTCGAAATACCAGGGTCACGCCAATAGTGTACCAACAAGTATCCCCCCTACTGAAGTAGGGTCGAAATACTAGGATATGACATGATAAAGGAGAGCCGCGGTGACACATAACAGTACCCCACATCACATGTACTCATCATATCAATAACAACACAATATTGTATAAACAGTGGATTATACCTACTGAACAATTGCATGTAATACATCACATCAATTTCATAATAACTGCATCTCTCATGCATAATAACTGCATCTCTCATGCATAGCAACTGCATCTCTCATGCATAGCAACAGCATCTCACATGCATAGCAACAGCATTTCACATGCATAATAACTGCATAGCATCCACACATGAAATCATAGTATTCATCTACTTACACAGTTAGCCAATAACAATTCACAATTTAATTACGCATATCCTGAAATAAATTATTTAATAAACTGATAACTGGCTTACTTATCTCAGTACGCAATCCAACAGGTATAAATCAGCTATTCTGATGTCTGAGCACCTACAGGATCATTACACAATCAATGCATTAGAATACGAATGTTAAAGTGACCCTTAGGATTTCTACCCAAACTAATTCACGGGCCCTACTTTGGGTTTGAATATCACCCACTATACAAACCCAAATGGGAAAGTAAAAATACCCCGTGAAACTAGAATTCACCCAGATTCTAGCCATATAATTATTTTTCTAATCCTAGCCCGTTACGGGGTCCAAAATCCAGCCCAAAATCCGCTCACTGCACGGCCCAAAAGGCCTGAACCGGCCGGCCCAGCCGGCCTGGTTCAATCTATCATCCCTCCCGATCCCCTATTTCACCGAACAGGTGACGGCGACATGGCCGGCGGCCAAGGCCGCCGCCGGCCAAATTGAGGGCGGCCCGGCCGCCGCCGCGGCTGGCCGCCAAACCCCTTCCCTCACCCTCAATTTCTCACTCTCTCTAATTCCTCTGCGCGGCACGGAAATGTGCCGGCGGCACGGCCGGCCGCCATGGCCGGATGGCGGCCGGCCGGACCTCCACCGGATGCACGCCCGGCGCCGGTGGAGGCGGCAGTCCAAGTCTCGGGCCCGGCGAGGTGGCGAGCACGCCGCCGGGCCCGAACCAACCGGCGGAAGCCGGTTCCGCCACCGTGCGAGAGGAGGGCCAATTGGCCCTCCCTCTCCTCTCTCTCTCTCCACCACCACCCCACCGGACGCCTCCCCCGGCGCCGGCGGGGTCGCCGGCCAAGTATCAGGCCCGGCGCGGCGGCGAGCATGCCGCCGGGCCTGAACCAACGGGATCAACCGGCAGTTTCTGCTCTCTGTCCCGCTGTCTCTCTCTCTCTCTCTCTCTCTCTCTCTCTCGAAGTGGATCTGGGAAATTTACCTGAAGGGAAAACGGATGCCAGGGTGATGGAGGGAGCCCCCCTCCTCCATCACATATATAATCCCTCTTGTGTAACGCCTCGGGTTAAAGATCCGTGCAAACGAAACGCTCAGCTAAATGAAGCGTTGCACGGCCCAGTGTCAAACCCGAACCTGGTTCACTTGAACCGGGAACCGGGTATTACAGGCTCTCTCTGGACCGGATAAAAAAATAAAAAAATAAAAGCATTCTTTTTTTCTTTTATATTTGATAAGGGGTAAAATTGTCATTGCATTATTGATCGCCTACATCGACAATTGGGTCATGCCCAATCCAAACACCCTACTAGCCAGCTGGCATAACATCCAAGCAACGAAGCCGAATCGCCTTTGACAAAGTTGGGTCACCCCGACAACCCGAGCCATCCTCGTACTTTGGCTATTAGAGCCGAGCCATTCCTCGGTAACCCGAGCTATCCTCAAACCTCGATATCCGAGCTAACCATGCTTCGGCCATCAGAGCCGAGCCATTCTTCGGTAACCCAAGCTATTCTCATACCCCGGCCATCCGAGCTGACCATGCCTCGGCCATCCGAGCCGACCATACCTCGGCCACCCGAGCCGACCGTACCTCGGCCATTCGAGCCGATCCATCTATACCTCGGAAAACTAGGTTATTGCTCATTCTAGCCGAACCAAGGCATTCAAAATACCTCTGCGGAATCCGGCACAGGAGAGTTCGAATTTACTATAACTGAATAAGATTCCAGGCGGGGAATCATGCCCAGAAGTGGCCTAGGACCCGCAAGAGTGGCCTAGGTCTATGTGATCACTGAATCTTAAGACATCAACCAGCTCTCCCAGTCGTCGATCCTCTAACTGACAAGATGCAGATACTACTGGCCTCGTAACAAACTTGATTTGAATCCGTCTCGAATCCTAACAGTTTTCAGACCCCCTCCAGGGCACGTCCAAGGAATCAGGTGATCGCCTATAAATACCACCACCCTCCAATCTCTCAGGTACGCTAATTTTGTGTGCAGTTCTTACACATACTTTAATGCAATTACTCACACTCATTCATCAGCTCTGATACCCCCATTAAAGCTCCCCCTGAGCTCAGAGCTCTCGAGAGAGAACACCCGCCAAATGGGAAAACTCCTCTGTGAGAGTCTTCTCCTCACATCTGCTTGCTGTGAATCTCCACTGACTTGGGCGTCAGAGGGTCCTCCGTAGAGGGCAACCCCCACAGCACCCTCTACGTGTAGACTGTCTTGCAGGTTCTGCCCCGAGGCGACAAGATCGGTGTCCGGATCAGGAGCCAGAAGTGCATCCGAGTCAGAGAACGGATTTCCACGGCAACAGATTGGCGCTAGAGGAAGGGCTCCAAGTCCCATAAACTTGTGATCCAGGAGACAAGACTCAAGAACCAGAGAAAGCATACTCTGATGGCCAATCGGAAGAGAGCTACATCTGAAGCTCAAGACTACGCTGCCTCTCAAAGGCCTGATCCGATTAGCGGTGCGGTACCTCCACCGCCACCGCCAGCTGAAACCCCTTCGCCACCGGCAATGGTGGCAACATTGGACCAGTTTGCCACTCTGATCCGGCAAGTTCAAGCATTGACCCAGTTGGTCCAGGGATTCCAGGCGACTCCTGGCCCTGCCGTCCCAGCTCCTCAGCTTCACGACGAGGCCGTTGCCCCTGCTCTGCCAGCAATTTCTTCCTCTAATCCGTCGGAAGCAGCTGATTATCATCGCCAGCCCGCAAAGGCAAAACCAATGCCGCAGCGAGCTGGAGGGAAGAGCCCGCTCAGATCTGGGTGGGTTCGCTCCCCTTCTCCAGTGTCTTCCTAGAACTCGACACCGCTGCCGCCTTCCCATCGGCCAATCCCTCCTACCACTCTGGATGAGGGGATCAAGCAGCAGATAGGAGATGCGGCAAGAATGTCATCGGGAGTTAGACACTGCTAGACAAGCCCCTCTGCCTCAACCAAAAGTAGAGTAGGGCATCCCCTTCTCCAAGAGGATCATGAGGGAAGTAATTCCCCCTCATGTCAAGCTCCCTACCATCGAGCCATGCCATGGATCCACCAATTCCGACGACCATCTCAGCAGCTTCAGATCCATCATGATGTTCCATGGGGTATCAGATGCGATCCTGTGGAGAGCCTTCCCCTCCACCTTAAGGAGATCTGCCCGAACCTGGTTCAACAGCTTGAAGCCAGGTTCCATTGATTCTTTTAATGAGCTGAGCTGTCTGCTCATCAACCAGTTCATCAGCAGCCATCGCCAGTAACGGAGATCCGATTCCCTCTCCGAGGTCAAGTAGAGAGAGGGGGAATCGCTGAAGAATTACCTTGGCCGCTTCAACATGACCCTCTTAGAAGTCGACCATCTCAACCACAAGGTGGCCATGTCCGTCCTGGCCAAAGGAGTGTCCAAGGAGGGAGACTTCTACCTAGCTCTGGAGGTTAACTACCCCAAGAGCCTTTCGAATATGATGTCCCTGGCAGACAAGTACGCCAGGGTTGAGGAATCGAGGAGATCAGCTCGAGCCAAGCAGCTGAAGAAGAAGGAGACAAAGGGCTCGGACAAGCAGCGGGCCCACTGCCGCGCTAGCCTGCCTCGCCACCACAGAGCTCCTCCGTCGCCGCCTCGAGAATGAACTCAGAGTCCGGCCTGAAGGTTTGACCGCTACACTCCCCTTACCGCGCCAAGAGCACAGATCCTGATGAAGATTGAGCGGCAAATTCTTCGGCCTCCCCCTCTCTGAAGCAATGCAACTCAGAGGGATCCTGCCAAGTACTGCCGCTTTCATCGGGACTATGGGCATAATACTGAAGACTGCTGGCCGCTAAAGAACGAAATCGAGCGATTAATTCAGCAGGGCAGGCTGAACCGATTCTGAGGTCCCCCTGTGCTGAACAATGAAGAGAATCGCCAGCCCAAACCTCACCAACTTCCTCCACCGAATCCCTCGGTCCTCGGCAATGTCAATGTGATAACGGTGGCCGGATCCCCATCTTCCTAGCCGAGCAAGGAGGAAAGCTTGCCAAAGAAAGCTCGAATCTATGAGCTCACCTTCTCTGATGAAGACCTTGGGGAGGTACAGTATCCCCACGACGATGCTCTAGTTATATCTTTAAATATGAACAATTATGATGTACATCAAATTTTGGTTGACAGTGGAAGCTCTGTTAACGTTCTGTATTTCGATGCCTTTGTGAGGTTAAAATTCTGGGTAGAAAGCCTCCGATCGGTGGAGTCCACCCTAGTGGGCTTCACCGGTGACTCCATAATCCCTGAAGGAATCATCACTTTATCAGTCCGAGCCGGCACCTGGCCCCGCGTGGCTACCGTGCTCATGGATTTCCTTGTGACCAGGCTTAGATCTCCCTATAATTCCATTCTCGGTAGATCGGGGCAGATATCTCTTAAATCTATCATTTCCATTCCCCATCTCACCATGAAGTTCCCCACTGAATGGGGAGTAGGGGTTGTTCGAGGAAGTTAGATCATAGCTCGACATTGCTTTGTTGCCGACCTTCAGTTCAGAAAGCCCAAGGTGGATGGGCTAGATGCTCGGAAAGATCTCGCCGAGCAACGAGGAGAGCCGATCGAAGAACTAGAGGAGGTACCACTTAACGAGGCTCAGCCCGACCGAACCATAAAGGTCGGATCGTAACTAGAAGGAAAGCTTCAACAAGAATTAATTAAGTTCCTTCAGAGGAATGCCGACATCTTTGCTTGGTCTGCATTAGATATGCCTGAAATCAGCCCAGACGTCCTGGTCCACCACCTCAGCGTGGACGAAACATTCAGGCTCATTAAGCAGAAGAAAAGGAGCTTCGCCCCCGAGCGTCAAAAGGCCATCGAAGAAGAGGTGGATAAGCTCATCAAAGCCAAGTTTATCCGGGAGGTTAGTTACCCCGATTGGCTGGCAAACATGGTCATGGTGAAAAAGTCAAATGGCAAATGGAGGATCTGCATCGACTTCACTGACCTCATTATGACCTACCCAAAAGATAGTTTCCCTCTTCCGCAGATTGACCAGCTCATGGATTCAACTTCAGGCCATTAAATGTTGACTTTTATGGATGCCTATTCGGGCTACAACCAGATCCAAATGGCGCCCAAGGATGAGGAGAAAATCACCTTCATCACCAACCGAGGTATCTATTACTACCGAGTTATGCCCTTTAATTTGAAAAATGCAGGTGCCACCTACCAAAGGCTGGTCAACAAAGTCTTCAGGGAGCAAATTGGTTAGAACATGGAGGTGTATATTGATGATATGCTAGTGAAAAGCAAGGAGGCATCCCAGCACGTCAAGGATCTCGCAGAAAGCTTCACCACACTTCAAAAATATCAGATGAAGCTCAATCCCACCAAATACGCCTTCGGGGTCAACTCTGAGAAATTCCTCAGCTTCATCGTTTTCCAGCGGGGCATCGAGGCAAACCCACAAAAGATCCAAGCCCTGCAACAAATGGCCCCGCCTGGGTCAGTCAAGGACGTGCAGCGCCTCACTGGGAGAGTAGCCCTTAACCGCTTCATTGCTCGGTCGACTGAGAAATGCCTTCCCTTCTTCAAAGTGCTTCGGTCAGCCAAAAACTTTCAGTGGACCCCAGATTGCCAGAAGTCCTTCGAAGACCTCAAGAAATACCTCGGCTCACCACCTCTCCTCAGCAGCCCAAAGCTAGGGGAAGTGCTGAATCTATACCTAGTGATCTCTGAAGATGCTGTTGGCTCGGTGCTAATCAGAGAGGAGAATAGAGTCCAAAGAACTATCTATTATGTCAGCAAACTACTCAAAGACGCTGAAATGAGGTACATTCGAGTCGAGAAGATGGTCCTAGCTCTGGTAACATTGGTCCAAAAGTTGCGGCCATACTTTCAAGCGCACACTGTCATCGTCCTGTCTGACCAACCCCTCAAGGCAATTATCCATCATCCAGAAGCATCAGAGAGAATGACCAAATGGGCTGTCGAGCTGAGCGAGCACAACATTCAGTATCAGCCTCATCCAGCCATTAAAGCTCAAGTTATGGCAGATTTCCTCCTCGAATGCACCATACCCAAAGATGGCTCTATTTTGGATACCCCCGGACAACCAAAACCCAGCGCCCCATGATTGCTTCATGCCGATGGATCCTCCAGCGCGGGCGGTTCTGGTGCCGGCCTGGTCCTCACCAGTTTGGAAGGCGCAACCTTCAAATATGGCATCCGCTTCTCCTTCCCGGCTTCAAATAATGAAGCAGAATATGAAGCCTTGCTCTCTGGACTCCGAATCGCCCGTGAGCTTAAAATCAAGAAACTGATTACCTACACCGACTCCCAATTTGTGGCTAGCCAAATGCAGGGAGAATTCAAGGCTCAAGAGCGAGTATGATTCGGTATCTCCAAAAGGTGCATGATCTATCCTCCTATTTCGATGAATTTAAAATTGTTCAGATCCCAAGGACTGAAAACATGTGCGCCGACCTTCTGTCCTGTTCGGCAACTATAGAGTCAATGGATCTCGAGCGAAAATTCCACCAGGAGGTCCTGGAGAAGCACAGCATTGCCGATGTTGATCAAATGATGCAGGTTGACACCGAACCATCTTGGATGGACCCCCTGCACCAATACCTCAAAGAAGGGTTGCTGTCCATTGATAGAAAGGAAGCAAGGAAGTTGAAATTGTAATCATCTCATTATGTTCTGGTTGATGATCGGCTGTACAAGCGGTCCTTCTCAATGCCGCTGCTTAAATGCCTCCGACCTACGGAGGTCGAATATACCCTCCAGGAGGTCCACGAAGGCATCTACGACAATCACCTCGGTGGTCGGGCCCTATGCCACAAAGTGCTGCATCAAGGGTATTATTGGTCGACGATGCAAAAAGATGCCAACGACATCGTTTGAACTTGTGATTCATGCCAGAGACATTCGAATGTTCAAAGGCTCCCTTCAGCGCACCTGACCTCCATATCATCCCCCTAGCCCTTCGCCAAGTGGGGGATGGATATTCTTGGCCCTTTCTCCCTTACAACGGGGCAAAGGAAGTTCTTATTTGTTGCAATTGATTATTTTACTAAATGGGTTGAAGCCGAAGCAGTCACCCAGATAACCGAAGCCCGTGCTAAAGACTTCGTGTGGAGATCCATCATCTGCTACTTCGGTCTTCCCACACTATCATCACTGACAATGGGAAGCAGTTCGATAACCCTAAGTTCCGAGAGTTCTGCGAGGACATGGCATTCTCCATCGCCTAACATCAGTCGGACATCCTCAAGCTAATGGAGAAGCCGAGGTAACCAACCGAACTCCCCTGCAGGGAATTAAAGCTCGGCTCAACCGGGCGCGAGGCCGATGGGCCGAGGAGCTCCACCATGTATTATGGGCATATCGGACTACCGAGAGAGTACCCACAGGGCAGACCCTATTCAAGATGGCTTTTGGCACAGAAGCCGTAATCCCTGTGGAAGTCAGACTCCCTTCCCCTTGTGTGGAACACTATTCAGAAGAATCCAATAACGAGCAGCTCCGAACTAATCTTGACCTGATAGAAGAAGTCAGGGAGAAGGCCCGAATCCAGATGGCCACCTACCAACAAAGAGTAGCTCGTTATCACTCCACCAGAGTCCGATGGAAGATTTTCCTCCCCGACGATCTGGTGCTTCGGAAGGAATCTGTCTCGAAGCCACTGAAGCAAGGAAAATTATCCCAAATTGGGAAGGTCCCTACCAAGTGACCGAAGTAATCAGACTTGGCACCTACAAACTCCAAGATTTGGATGAGAAATCTATTCCTCAGACATGGAACTCGGATAATCTCTGCGCATACCATCAGTGAAAGTATGCTCTTACTAAACTAATTTTTGTTGATTGAATTAAATTTAATTTTCAAAGGCTTGCAAAATTCTTATAACTCTCCTTGAAAGCTGCAATGAGAAGTAGGTCATAAAATCCTAGGCCGGGCCAAGCGATCTTCGTACCTTGGCCGCGCCAAGTAAAATATATCAGCCTAGCCGAGCGATCTTCGTACCTTGGCCGCGCCAAGTAAAATATATCGGCCTAGTCGAGCAATCTTCGTACCTTGGCAGCGCCAAGTAAAATATAATCTTGAAGCCTCGGCCAAGCGAATGATGGTTTCCGTACCTTGGTAATGCCAAGTAAAATATAATCTTGAAGCCTCGGCCAGCCGAATGATGGTCTCCGTACCTTGGCAGCGCCAAGTAAAATATAATCTTGAAGCATCGGCCAAACCGAGTGATATATTCCTGTAGCCTCGGCCAAGCCGAGTAACGGTCTCCGTATCTATGCAGCGCCAAGTAAAATATATTCTTGAAGCCTCGGTCAAACCGAGTGATCTATTTCTAAAGCCTCGGTCAAACTGAGTAATATACCTCTGGAAGCCTCGGTCAAGCCAAGTGATATATTTTTGAAGCCTCGGCCAAACCGAGTAATATATTTTTGGAAGCCTCGGCCTGGTCGAGTAATTTCTCAAACACTCCGACGTGACTAAGACGTCCTATTATGCTTCGGCAGAGGTAAGTAACCTTTCTCGCTTACCAGCAAGATTATGCAAGTTATTTCTTTTCAAAGAAATACGTACTTCATCCCTTAAATAGAATCATGTTTACTGCATGAGCTCACAGGGCTGCCCAGGCCTTTCTCTGACCTAAACAGAGATAAACACTTTCTCCACAGAGGACTGAATGACATGTTAACAAAAATAAAGTACCAAAAGCGATGCTGGACTTATGGATTATGCTACGGACCGAAAAGCATAAAATGAGAGTAGCAACTCTTAACACTATCACATCGAAAAAAGAAACAGATGTCAAAAGAAGAAAGAGTAGAAACTTTCTTTATTAATGAAAAAATTACAACCTCTTGAAAGGCATTACAAGTGCATCAAGCATAGAAAATATAAATAAGATAAAAGCTCGGCTGAGCAGCTTCGGTCGATAACGATGTCTTTACATCCGACCCCAAAAATCAGAGAAACCAGACAGCTCTATTGAGCCACTAGTTAATGCGAAAGAACAAAGTAGGCCATCCACGGATCCATCGGATGAACACGTTGAGGGATCATAACTAGGTCAAGGACCCGTGAATGCTTATGCCAATGAAGCATCCCCCGAAGTGGGATGCTGGTCTGCTAGCTACTGCCCAACAATAAAAGGCAGAGAACCAGCAGACCCACACATCCCTCCTTCCACTTCACATGAAAAAGATTCCTCAGGCGGATGAACTGAGGAATTCAAACTGAGGGAGGAGGCGAAATTCATGTCAGCCATGGGAGATATGTATGCTTTGCATTTCCTGTGATCCCCATGGCAAGTGGCAAAGGACACATAGGAAGCGCATACGTGCACTCCCATATGACCTCTGCGGGCCTTCCGTGCGCTCTCCATATGATCTCCGAGAATTCCTCCCTTGAGGACTGCCTGCTCTTCAGCAGCTTCTCCATCGCCCAGTTATCCGGGGTGAACCAGCTTTCAAAAGGGTAGCTCGATCTCCCCATCCTCGATAAAACAAACGCCATGAAAGCCCTTCGACTCACAGAAAGAGAAGGTCTTGAGAGATAGCCTAACACGGCCCGCTCTCCCCTTTTTATAGGCAAACAAGCCGGGGGCAATCATTAAAGAAGGGAGCCCTGGAATTTGAAACGCCCTGGCCATGCTGCCACGTGGTAGATCAAAAGAAAAGGGCACTTTCCAAAGCGCGCCAGATGCGCCTCCCAGGCCATGACAAAAGGCAGAAGATTTCCTTCTGATTTTGAATCAAGAGCCTTAAATGCAGGAAATCGGTCGCAGGTCCTTGAGATATGGGTAGATCTGGGAAATCCCCTTTCGAAAATGATACCGTCCAATGGCAATCGAATGCTTATCGCGCACATTAAAAAGTCCCGCATCGGAAAAGGCCAACGAGATAAATGCCTCGAGCAGAAACAGTGTGCCCTTTAGAGAAGCCATTTCGTATGCCTCGGCAGAAAACGTACCAACTTTTTACTTCGGACAAACCGAACTATCTAACCTCGGCCCCAGCCGAGGTATTTGAGCCGTTCTCGGCCCTTTCGCACCAAACCATTTCGTGCCTTAGCAAAACGAGTAAGTGTGCGCACACCTAACCTCGGCCCCAACTGAGGCAAACTCGGAATTGTGTTCCGCGAAAAAACCGAACAATCCCATGCATCAGCAAAACCAGCTAATCTGGCTTCAATTAAGCATAATCTTCGACTCGGAACCCCCAAGGGAACTCCCAACAAAAAGGTCATTCAGAAAAGTAATGACCAAAGCGATAAGGAAAGAGAAATCAGAAGACTCATTCATTAAGTTTCGATCAAATTATAGGTTGAAAAAGCGAAAATACATAAGCAACCCTTAAGAATCAGGGTCCGGGTCCATCCCAAGAACCTCTTTGATAACGTCTGGAAGGGTTTGACTCGCTTCACCGCTTCAAATGTTGAAGGAAGAGTCTCGGGTTCCTCGGTAGTAGACTGAGGGCATTCTTCGGAAGCCACGGCCTCATTAAGGCCCAAGATAGCGTCAAGATCGACGTCCGAAATATCCTCATACTCGCTTCTTCGGCCCCCGGGGTACAAGCATCAAAACGTTCGGCATCCAAAAAGGATAAATCCCACTCGGGATGCGATCGAGAGATCTTCGCTCGAGTTTCCTCCTCGCCGAACCGAAATGCATCGGCACAAGCCTCTCTACGCTCCTCGAAAAATTGGGCAGAACTCTTGTATTCCTCCATAGCCGAAGCGATTCGGTTGCTGGCTTCAGTTAACTGGCCCCCAAGATCAAAATTCATCTGGCGACTCTGGACAACTCCGCCCTTAGAGCCTTAAATTGCTCCTGTGCCTAGAGTCCAATTCTGGCCATCTGCAAAACATCAGGGCGTTTGAGCCCACGAGCAAAAGAAAAGCACCGAAAGCAAATAAATAGGAAGACACTATACCTCTTCCTCCCACCGATCCATTTTATTGCTCAGCTCCTGAACCTTTTCCAAGGCCTTCAGCTTGGCCGATTTATTTTGTTGAAGACCCTCCTTGAGGTCATTAATTCGGGACTGCTTGTCCCTGACTTCCCACAAAGATTGATCGAGATCATTGGTAAGCCTAGCAATCTGCTCATGTTGCCATTTCAGCCGATTCTCCATATCGGCAATTCCTTATTCAGAGCGGCAAGCTGATCCCGCTACCGCCGGCACTTGCGCTCCTCCTCCTCGAGCCTCCTACCCCAATTGTTTTTCTCCTCAGCATGACTAGCATTCAGCTGGTCCCATCTTTTTTAAAATACTGCTGCATGGCCTTAACTTCATCGGCATGCTTAGCCTTAATCTGGGATAACTCCAGGCAAGCCTTGTCCGATTGTTCGGGAAACCCTGGAGCTCCCTGACTTGAGCCTTAAGCCGGGAGGCCCTCTCGGCTGCAAGTCGGTAAGACTCACTCACCCTCTCAAAGTCTGCCTTAGCGGACGCCAAGGCCCTGGAAAGCCTGCTGGTTGAATCCACCCTCGCCCGAAGGTCGGCCGTCTCCTTCCTGGCCTGAGCGCAAGCCCCAGCGGCCAAGTTTAAGCGCTAATTTAGCACCCTTGTAATCAAGGCATTCTGAAAGAAAAATACGAGTAAGAAACCACGGTCAAACCAATCCATCGAGAGTTACAACTTCGGCAGAATAACTTACCCAGGAGGCGTAATTCGAAGCAATCTTCATGAGAGTAACATTACTAATTTCGGGGAGAAGGAAAATATCCTTCGGCACCCCAAGCCGACCAGAAGCCGCGTCGATGATACCCTCGGCCGCAGGCTCGTTCATCGAGGAACTTTCCCCCGAGCGCAAAACAGACCTCATCAAGGCAGTAAGCATGTCATCACCTCCGAGCTGTGGACGAGAGAACTCATGGCCGAAGAGCCGGCCTGAGGGGCTTCGGCCCGAGGAACCGCCATTCGCTCGGCTTCCTCTATCAAGACTCTGGCCTGCAAGGCCTCGGATGCTTTGGCCCCGGCTAAGGGAGCCTCGGCCCGAGCACCCCTTCATCCAGTGATTCTTCCTCTTCTTCCTCTTCCTCTTTGACTATCGCTCTATTTCTTGCAGACTCCATTTGAACTTCAATTTCTTTCACGGCCGTAACCGAAAGACCCTCAACAAAAGGCATCTCGACCTCCACCAACCTGTCAACAGGTGGCTCCACTTGAGCTTCGGCAGCCGCCGCTGCCTCTTCTGACCCCTCCGCCTGAGCAGGGGCCTCCTCCATACGCAGTGGACTCTCCACCGCTAGTAACTGAAGAACATCTGGTGGGAGGATTGCCGACGGACTGGCGACATCTCCTCAGCGTCTGATACGACCACTATTTGGAGGGGGGAAACCTTGGCTGCTCTTTCCGAGCTCCCCCCAATGGCTTCCTCTGCTATCTCACGCCCCTCCGGCAGGGAGGGCTTATTGGTTACGGCCGGCGTTTCCGCTTCCTCCCTCTTTGAAGCAGAGGAGTGGCGCCGACATCATCTTTCCTAAGCTCCCTTGAGCGAGACCCGGAAGGACGGGCCCTCTTCTTGGACCTATGCTTGTCCCCAGAGCTGGAGCCCCTGTGGCGCTTGCTGGCTCCCTCCTTATTTGGCCCACAAATACGGACCTCTCGGCTGAAAACACAACAAATGTTCAGTTAAAGAGTAGCGAAATTACATAAACACGCTGACCATTAGAGCAAAGACACACCTTGAGGGTCGATAGAGCTAAGCCCGCAGCGAAAAGAGCATCCTTTGCTAACAGAGTGCTAGCTGAAACCTCCTAACCACTGCGAAGAGTCACTAGATCTCTCTTCTCCTGCTCGCTCAACTCCGGGCGCACCTCCGGATCCTTCACATAGCTCGCCCATCCCCTTGGAAAATCCGACCCAATATTTCCCTCAGCAATAAAAAATCGAGACTTCCATTCCTTTATCGAAGACGGGTTATCAGAAATCATTTTGAACGACTTCCGGGGACCAATGTAGGGCCACTCTGAGATCCTTCCGGAAACCAGGTTGTAGCAGACTCGGAATATGGGAAGGGTCGCAGTCACCCCAACACGACTGCACATCGAGATAAACCCAACAAGATTGCGCCATCTATTTGGGGCCACCATCGTTGGACATATGTTGTAAAACCTCATCACCTCCTGTATCAGCGGGTGAAGAGGGAATCAGAGACCTGCCCTCAAGCTCTCCTCGTAGAAGAAGACTCCCTGGCTTAACTCGGTTGAAACCCGATGCTCGGTCCTTGACACCCATAAGGCTACATCCAGAGGAACTCTATAATAGCGACAGATCCTATCCAGATCATCAAAGGTTACCTCAGAAGCAACATCGCCTGGACCCTTCATATTGGCTGAATGGGGGGTAGGATACGAACAGGCAAGCAAGGGCTTAGAGAAAGAGTAAAAAATCTCTATGAGGGACAAAGGAGCGTTGCAGAAGGAGCGCCACCCCAGCCCTCCTTAAATAAACGCTTCAGAGAGAAAGCCCTAGACGCCAAAACCCCCGATACGGGTGCCAGAAATAAAGGAGTCCCGCCACGTGGGGCTTTCGCTATCGCGACTTGCTAGAAACGAGGCGTTTCCTCCTTGAGCTGCGTGAAAAAATGATGACGGAACCGCAGCCCGTCATTTACGAGATTATCATTACATGCCTTTTTGAATCCCCCAAATAAGATTGCTCCGAAATTCTACTCCCTATATCCGAACTTACACTTCGGACTAGGGAGTGGAGGGCATGTGATGAGGGGTAAAATCGTCATTGCATTATTGACCGCCCACATCGACAATTGGGTCATACCCAATCCAAACACCCTACCAGCCAGCTGGCATAACATCCAAGCAATGAAGCCGAATCGCCATTGACAAAGTCGGGTCACCCCGACAACCCGAGCCATCCTCGTACTTCGGCCATCAGAGCCGACACATTCCTCGGTAACCCGAGCTATCCTCATACCTCGGTCATCCGAGTTGACCATGCTTCGGCCATCAGAGCCGAGCCATTCCTCGGTAACCCGAGCTATCCTCATACCTCAGCCATCCGAGCCGACCATGCCTCGGCCATCCAAGCCGACCGTACCTCGGCCATTCGAGCCGATCCATTCTATACCTCGGAAAACCAGGTTATTCCTCGTTCTGGCCGAACCAAGGCATTCAAAATACCTCTGCGGAATCCGGCGCAGGAGAGTTCGAATTCACTATAACTGAATAAGATTCCAAGCGGGGAATCATGCCCAGAAGTGGCCTAGGACCCGCAAGACTGGCCTAGGTCTATGTGATCATTGAATCTCAAGACATCAACCAGCTCTCCTAACCATCGATCCTCTAACTGCCAAGATGCGGACCCTACTGGCCTCGTAACAAATTTGATTCGAATCCGTCTCGAATCCTAACAGTTTTCAGACCCCCTCCAGGGCATGTCCAAGGAATCAGGTGATCGCCTATAAATACCACCGCCCTCCAATCTCTCAGGTACGCCAATTTTGTGCGCAATTCTTACACATACTTTTATGCAATTACTCACATTCATTCATTAGCTCTGATACCCCCATTGAAGCTCCCTCTGAGCTCAGAGCTCTTGAGAGAGAACACCCGCCAAAAGGGGGAACTCCTCTGTGAGAGTCTTCTCCTCATATCTACTTGCTGTGAATCTCCACTGACTTGGGCGTTGGAGGGTCCTCCGCAGAGGGCAACCCCCACAGCACCCTCTGTGTGTGGACTGTCTTGCAGGTTCCGCCTGAGGATGAGATCGGCGTCGGATCAGAAGCCAGAAGCGCACCCGAGTCGGAGAACGAATTTCTGCGGCAACAATATCCATTTCTTCTTTCTTCTTTCTTCTTTCTTCTTTCTTCTTTTTCGAAGCTGCGCAAAAAAAAAAAAAAAAAAATTGTATACCTTTGATTTATTGGCAGAGGAAGGAAGTACTTATATACAATAATATCTTAAAGTTTTTTATTAACATTTCTTAACTTTTATGTATTATTTATTTCTTCTATATATCTTGTAAATATTTTTACCCAATAAGCCCAAAGAACGTTGCCCAGTTCTCTAAATATGCTTTTTATTTGAGCTCGTATGTATGTATGTATATATTTATGGATGAAGTTGTAAAATTTTTGTTCCGAACGAGGCCATGGCAACCACCGGCATCTGTTTTGCTGCACGCGTCCAAATGCACGAAGACAAGCGTGTACAAGCATGCAAAAGTGCCAGCTGGCATGAGTGCATGCATCGCACGAAAACTAATGTGATTGATAGAAACAAATAAAACAATTTAAATCTATTTTTAAATTCTGCATTATTAAATATAAATTTTTAATTAAAAAAAGAAGAATGAGATAAATAAAATCATATGATAAAATATTTTTTAAAAATTTAAAAAGAGCTTAATTAATGGGGAGCTGTAGAGTAAAAATAGGCCAAATCTTTGCTTAAAAATAGGCCTCTGTTTTGGCATCCAAAACCGCCCCTCGGCTCTCCCTCTCTCTCTCTCTCTCTCTCTCGATGTTTGCTCGTCCGATCGCTGGTTTGCTCAGTGGCAATGGCGTGTCTCTCTCCCATCCTTCCTTCCCCTAGCGTCCGGCGAAATGCCGGGAGAAGGGGCGGCACGAAGCCCCTGTTCCAACCCGGCGCTCACACCGTGCAGCCCCCTCCCTCTTGATCTCTCGCCCATCCCTCTCTCTTTCTTCCGCGCGCTCTCTCTCTCTCTCTCTCTAACTAATCTCTCTCATCTCTGTGTAAACTCTCTCTAGCCTTCCTCTCTCTACCCCTCTTTTCTCTCTACCATATTCCCTCTCTCTCTCTCTCTCTCTCTCTCTCAATTTCTCTTTCCACCTCGAACCTTTTCGTTTAAGTCAGGTCATACCTTTGCGCTCCTACGCCTGTGCATGTCCCAACCAAGGGTCGCTCCCCGGACCCTATCTTAATCCTTACCTGGCCTGTGCTTTAGGACAATGAGGATTGTAACCCCAGGTAATAATTATGGGGACACCTAAATTTTTTTTCTGCTGTTTAAATTCTCCCGTGACGATTGGATTTTCGATCTCAACATGACGATTGGGTTCCTGATTCTTTTGATCAAGGATGTCGCGAATCTTCTTCGTTGGCTTTTAAGGAGGATGCTGGCAGACCTTGCCCTTCATTCTCCCACATCCTCTTCTTGTAAGTCCCTGCCCATGTCAAGGAGAGAGATAGAGAAAGAGAATTGAGAGAGAGAGAGAGAGGGAGCCACGATCGAAGCAGGGGCTATGACGGTCCTGTGTCGATCTTGGTTCAGGCCCGGCGGCATACCGTCGCCTTGATAGGCCTGAGCTATGGCCGGCGGCTCCACTGGCACCGAAAGCGACGTTCGATGGGGGACCAAACATGGGAGAGAGGGTGGAGAGGGCCACGATGGCCCTTCCCTGGGCGGGAGCCAAACTGGCTCCCACATTGGTTCAGTTCCGACGGCGTGCTTGCTGTCTCACCGGACTTAGGCGGCGGTCGGTAACCC
>UESW01002567.1:115742-195664 GCA_900491605.1 Calamus simplicifolius
GGTCCCTGTTGTAGCCCTATAAATACCCTCTCAGTTGGTTGCTAGAGTTAACGTTTTTGAGGAAAAAGAAAAACAAGAAACCTTGGTCGGCCGAGAGATCCCACCATCTTATGAGAGAAGGAAGGTATTTTCGGGAATACGGCGGAAGGCTAAAAGGTTGAGGTCGAGCAATCGAATCAAAGTGTTCTAAAGTTCAAATATGAAGTATGATCTTGTACTCATATATTAGAACGTAAAAGTTTTTTGTATTACTCATATACGCTATAGCCGTGATCTTGGGGGTATTCCGCGCTCCCCAATAGTAGGACCGTGGGATACATAAGAAATGGTAATTATATAAATACAATAGGTTTGTTTATATTACATATTTCTGTATTTATTGTATGACTAAACTTACAAAATTACTTTGAGCAGATGATATGCATGTTCTGATAACATAGCAATTGTATTTGAAATTGAAAGCTTTTTACATGTATTTTACATGGAAACCTGATTTGATAAAGTCTTGAAATGCTTATATTATATTATAATAGGCTTACTTGTTAAGTGTGAGCTCATTTAAATCTCACAATATTTTTTAGAGCCACAAGATTAAAGAAGGAAATATAGAATAGATGGAGCTTCTCTTAAAATAAATTTGATCCAATATTTGATGTAACCCCATTGGTTTATGTTTGTAGGGCATGTATCCCAAAAACTTATATTTATGGCTTGTATTAAAGTTATTGACTTTGAATGATATAGTTATTACCTTTTTTTAAATTAAGTGTTATGATTCTGGATGCCTTGCATGCATGGCATTCGGTGGGTTATCATCTTGGATCAAATTTTGGTCTGGAGTATGACAAGGATCTCCATCTTGGATCTGCAAATACTTTAGACCCCCTTCCATCCAAAAGTATCTTCTCGTTCAGGATCTTCATTTTTTTATGAGCAAAAGTCTGGACTTAAAGCGGCCGATGAAGGCCTCTCCCAACTGAGGTAAAATTACTTCATTAATTCCTTTATATCTAGGCTATAGAAAATTTAGTGTTAGTTTGGAGAAAATGAATAATTTTTTATTAAAAATATCACTTAATCATTTAATTAATAATATGCTAATTTTTAAATATTTATATTGAAAAAATATTAGTTTAGCGGGTGCATTGGTGTTAGGTGGATCCATAGATAAATATATACTTTTGATTTTTTTCTCTGATACTGATAAAGATTCTTTTAAGGATGCACATGCGAACTATGTGTCACACTCTAAACCCAAAGATGGATCTAGAAATGCTAACCCACCGTATACAAGACATGCAAGACATCCAATAATTAAAGCCATTCATAATTAGAAGAGTATAAGATAATATATTTTATTTAAATATGACATCATTCAGACTATAATCCAATATAAAACATGTGTCTGGGAATTATAAATAGAACTAAAAATTAGAATTCTATATGCCATTCTACCCTAGTTTTAAGTCACTTTTTGACTTGAGAAAAAAAAAATCATTGAGAGTTTAATGAGTTCTCACTCAATAAGAAAGTCTAAATAATTATATCATTTTATTTTCAAAATAACATATCATATATTTCATAAAAAAAAATGATGTTCTCATGATATTAATATTATTCTTTAAATTATGCTGGAAATAACATCTATTTCAAAACTTTTGAAATCATAATGGCCATATTTAAATAATTATATCATTTTATCTTTTAAAATAATATATATATCAAAGTTTACAAAAGAAGAACATGTGCGTTCTCTTGATATTAATAATATCATTCTTTGAATTATGTTGGAAACAACTTCTATTTCAAAAATTTTAAAATCATAATGATCAAATTTAAATAATTATATCATTTTATCTTTCAAAATAACATATCATATCATATTTTACAAAAGAAGAACATTGGTGTTCTCTTGATATTAATAATATCATTCTTTGAATTATGCTAGAAACTTTTGCCATTTTATATTTCAACATAATGGTCAAATTCATATATCACTTAAATTCATATTGTTACTTCCAACGCTATGGCCACATTGATGCCTGTGATGGGCCTAGAATAGGACAACGTTTAAGGTGTTACCTCTATATATTCCCTGTAAAGGAAGGGTTTTGATACTAGTTTCATGTCATATCATGACATATTGTGTCATCATGTCATATATATCATACCATGTCATCATATCATTACATGTCATATCATGTTATGACATAGCGGACTGTATGTGGCATAATTTTATATTCAAAAACTTAATTTTTACATATTATTTAAAACCATTCATAGGATATTTTAAAAATAAATATAACTTACATAATACAAATTAAGTATTTAGCTAACCATGATTTACACATTTTGCATACTTAATCAGTATGAACAATATATATTTAGAAAAATCATCTGTATTTAAAATAGAAATGCTAATTGTTTAATACATATATAGGAGTGTTGAAAATTAAATTTTTAAAATATTAATTAAAATTATATATATATAAATTATTCAAATGTTATATAAAATAATTAAAATGGTGATAAATGGTTTACTTATCTCATTCCCCTATTTCATAAGCTTAGATGAATTATTTGGGCTCCTCACACCTATAACATAATGTCTCATATTTTAATTTTTAAAATTCATGACATTTAAATAGAATTAATTAAGCTACCAAGCCTTATCCTGGGTTCAACTTGGGTTTGAATATCTTCATATTCATTAGTTCAAATGAAAAAATAAAAATTCTTATTTAAACTTGGGGTTTGAATATCAACGAGAATTCAAACCTCTATTTTTATACATTGGGCTAAGCCGATTTGAGCTCTAAAAATTGGATCCAACTAGGCTCAAAAGTTAACCCAGCAAATTCTCTCTCTTTCCTGATTTTCTCTTGTGCTTCCTTTTCTTTTCTTCTCTATTTCCTAGGTTCACCCGAACCCATGCTCGTCAGTCACCGGGCCACCACCAGCCCCTCTCTAGTCGAGGGACTTGCATCGAACGCTGCCCTGGCGCCGGCTGGGACTGCCACGATGGCCGGATGAACCGACATGCTCGTTCAGCTCATCACGGCTGCTTAGCTAGCCTCACATAGCTGCCAAGGCCCCGATGGCTCCCCCCTCTACCAGCCACCGGCCCCTTACCACTGGGTGACCAGTCCGATGAGGGTCCGGTGGCTCGCTGGCCATCGACGACTCTCCCCTAGCTCTCTATCTCTTTCTCTCTCTAAAACTCTTCATCACCCATTAGAGATATGGGACTCACCTGGGAAAATCCACGTTAAGGGGTGATAAAGGAGGTGCCGAACATCGCACAACTAGAGAAGATAAATGAGATTCACCTTTCATTGATAGATTGAGAGAAGAGATGAAGGTGGTGCCTTTTCCTTTAAGCAACGCGCAGCTTGGGGAAGAGGGCAAAGACTCTTCCCCTCCCCTGCCGCATGCAATCAGCGCTTGAGGCTTGTTCGTCTTCCTCATTTTTTTTTAACTTGACTCCGATCCAAGCTGGTCAAATGGACCCAGCTTGGGTCAGAGACTCAGGACACACACTATTTGTGTTTATTTACTACGTGGCATGTAACAACAATAAAGCCTTATACTATATTGTATAATTATAATAAATTTTAAAATTAAGTATATTTTAATAAGTTAAATTTGGTTATATTCAAATATAGCCAAATGCAAGTTCTAATAATCTCTCTATCCTTAGATTTATATGGATCCTAAAGCCACTCTACTTTTTTTTTTTACTTTTTTTATCTTTGGGATCTTTAAATTGTACAATCCAAGGATGATGAAGATAATCAGATGTAAATTTAGTTATATTTGAATGTAGTTAAATCTATCTTATTTTAAAATTTAAGTAAATGTAATATGCTTATTACATTAAATAGTTTTTTAAAAAATAAAAAATAAGATTAATTAAAATTAGGCAATTGAATTAGCTGCATGGGGTTGCAATTACAGGCTAAAACGTGACGTTGCAAGGCCACAAGATAAAGCATGATGTATTACTAAACCACAAGCTAAAGTGTTGTGTGCTCACTGCAAGTTGAAGCATTGTTGTAGCTATATTCAATTCTAGTTAAGGGTACCTTTCCGAGTTTAGTCAATAACAATAATAATAATGAGTAATTAAATTAAGTAATATCTATTTTTTGCTTGCATGAAGCATGAGACACTAGTAATGCTACTATTAGATGAGTTATGATTAAGCGGTTAAATGAGTATTTGAGTACTATTGAGATTTTTTGCATATAAACTAAATACCATTACTTACCTAATTTTTTAAAGTTATTCCTCATTATCGTCATTATTATTATCATGATTGTGGTTGTGATTATTGCTGATGGATCTATGCAGAGATTTCTTACTAGGCTATGAGCTCATGTTATTATTTCTTTTATTTTTCTAAGATTGTAGCAAGCTTAGCCGCATAGATTTGTTAAATACTTTTGAGTAAAATTTTCGTAAGCTTTTGTATACCTAATACTAAATATATCTAAATCCAGCATTTTAAATTTTAATGCCAGTTGATTAATGGAACAATCATTTGTTGTTTCCATTATTAATTGATTGGAACAAGTCTCTGCGTACTCTTCAGGATCTTAGTTTTTTTTATTTTCACTGTAATTGGGAGGGAATGGGACGCAAGCTTTTATTGATGAAAAATATATATAAGGGGAAGAAAATAATAAGGACCTTGACCTTGATTCAAAAGATTTTTAAGGATAAAATGTGCTTCAGCAGACTCTTTATGAATCCTTGGATCAAAGTCTGAAAGAATTTTTTAAAGAGGATGGAGAAAGAGAGAAAGCTTTAGGAGCTTCAAAGTCTTAGTTTAAAGATGATGCAGCCGGCTCATATGACCAACCAAAGTGATGGAATGCGTTGGCCTTTTCATGCCACGAGACATTCCAGCAAGGCAAACGTTCTTTTTTTTTTTTGATTCTGAGGATTGTCAACTTCATAGACAACCAATCGGATAAACATGACACGTCATTGATCAAAATTTTAGGTTTTGACTCCAACCGGAAATCTTTCTTAAGCAACTAGGCTACGTTGAGTGTGAGGTTCTTGTGACCCCACCTTTGCTTAAACGATGGCCTCTCCAAGTAAAGGAAAGTAAAGTATCCATGAAACTTGAAGCCTGGTTCTTCCTCAAAATTCTTCTCTTTCCCTTCTTGTTCATGGCTACTCCACGTCTGCCCAGCTTGGGTTGGGTCTTCTTCCTCTGTTTTTCCTCCTACTACTTTGTCCTTGACAGGAATGAGGTTGAGGCTCGTCAAGAGACCTTCATTTACCCGCAAACTGCCGAGGTCTCAACCATAATTCATGAGCAATACAGGACTGCATATCACTTCCAACCTTCTAGGAATTGGATGAACGGTATGTTCTTTGTTCCATCTTTCAAATCCTTGGTATACTGCTTATATTATGACATAGAATTAATTGTTTCAATAACCAGTCTTCATTTTTGCAAGGACTTAATGAACTCAAAAGAGATTTTGGTTTTATTGTGTATGAATATTTCTTATATTTCGACTTTGTTGTGTTTTGTTCCAAATATTAGCTTATAATTATATTCATTGCTCCCCTCTCTGCGGAATTAACAAATGGAAAAAAAAAAAAATTAATTAATTGATATCCTAGACCCCAAATGCGTTCATCATTTGTCACAATAATATAGGATTGTAAGATGGTAACTGAATTGTCTTTTCAGGTTTTAATCTATAGAATCTCCAAAATGGCTGGAGATTTTTAAAAATATGAGAAAGTTTTCTCACCAGTAAAGTAATTATATTTTGCACACATAATGCAAACAAGGCTATAGCCTAATTGCTGCATGTCACTGGAAGGATATTCTAAGTCCAAGCTTGGGGAGTTGCTCCCCCAGGCATTGGGTAAGTCATTGGTGACACCACAATGGTTGTTCTAAGAAAGGAAAATAAAGGAATTAACATCGAAACACCTTAAGATGGTCCTATGATAGATATCAATACATCCCCTTGAGTCTTTTTGATTGGCAATTGAACTTGGGCTTGACTGGTTCTTAACCTTTTTTTTTTCCCTCCTTGCATGTATTGCCAATGCCATTGAAAACTTTGGCAACCAACATGATCATGAACAGATCCAAATGGTAAGCAACCCTCCCTATATGTTCACTTTTCCTTTCCATCTGTTTCATTCATCTCATTCTTTCTTATGAGGATTACTTTTCCTTGGTATTTCATGTGTAACTGATTTTTAAATCTTGTCATTGGCGCCAAACCAAAATCAGGACCTATGTATTACAATGGTATCTACCATCTCTTCTACCAGTACAATCCCTATAGTGCATTGTGGGGCAACATCACATGGGGGCATTCAGTATCGGCCGACCTCATCAATTGGGTGCAGCTTGAACTCGCGCTTGAGGGTGACGAACTGTTCGACATCAATGGGTGCTGCTCTGGTTCCATCACCATCCTCCCAGGCAACAAGCCTGTGATCCTCTACACTGGCATTGACTCAGAGAACCGCCAAGTCCAGAACATTGCCTACCCCAAGAACCTATCTGATCCATTCCTCCAAGAGTGGACCAAACCCAAGTTCAACCCAATCATGGCACCAGTTGGTGACATTGATGCAATCGAGTTCCGAGACCCGACAACTGTTGCACTCATCTAAGGCCTCTGGTGTGTGGGAGTGCCCAGATTTCTATCCTGTGTTGTTGGAAGGTAGACAAGGATTGGATACATCAATAAATTCAGGTGGTGTGAAGCATGTGCTGAAGATGAGCCTGCAAGACACATTGCAAGACTACTACATGCTGGGAAAATATGATGTGGAGAAAGATATTTTTCTGCCAGATGAAGAGTTGCATAATTATATGTTATGGTCAAGGATTGATTATGGAAACTATTATGCTGCCAAGTCGTTCTTTGATGCAAATAAGCAGCGAAGGATCATGTGGGCTTGGTCAAATGAGTCCGATAGCTTGTTGGATGCTGTTGCAAAGGGGTGGGCTGGTATTCAGGTGAGTAGCAATTTATAGTAAGACTGACTAAATGAATCTCAGCTGTTAGATTTTCTGCACTTGTAATTAATGAGTAACATTGACTGATTATTTGATTAGAATCATGTTTCACATTTAATCAAGTTTGAGTTCTCTTATCCAAACACCTCAAGATTTACAATGAATGACTATTGGTGATTTATCTTGCTGTTTGGCTGGTAGATTAGAATGACAACTAGTTCCTCTTGCATAAAAGTGTCAAATTTTTATTAGTTTCTGGTGTAAGTAGGCTAAAAGAACCTCAATTTTATGGTTTGTCAGGCAACCCCAAGGACTTTGTGGTTAGATAGCAATGGAAGGCAACTGGTGCAATGGCCCATTGAAGAGCTTGAATCTCTTAGAGGAAAAGAAGTTCATCTACATGACATAGAACTCAAGACAGGAAGTTTGATTGAAATCGAAGGAGTAAAAACTTCACAGGCTAGTCTCTCATCTTGTACTTAATGTGGTCATCAAATTGAATTTATACATGTTAGACTGCAAAATTTCCCTTTATGGTGGCTGAAGTTTGGTATGCTGATCCTCCAAGCAGGCAGATGTTGAAATAGATTTTCAGCTGCCAAGCCTGGAGAGAGCGGAACCCTTTGATCCTTCTTGGCTGTTAGACCCTCAGAAACTTTGTGGTGAAAAGGATGCTTCCATTCATGGTGAAATCGGGCCTTTTGGGCTATTGGTTTTGGCTTCTCATGATCTAGAACAACACACTGCTGTCTTCTTCAGGGTTTATAAAGCTCAAAATAAATACATGATTCTGATGTGCTCCGACCAGAGAAGGTATATCATTAGAATATGTCACATAACTAGCCAAAGTTTTGCTTACATTTTTTTTTTTTGCTTACATTAGTTAATGAGAGATCCATAATATCTTGGTCGGTACCTTATTATCAACCAAACATGATACTTCCCTTCAAAAAACCAAATAATTAATCTCTTATATAAAATTCTTGTCTATGCACCTATCTAGTCTTTCCTTAAATCAGTGAATTTGGTCTGCTATGTATTAGATCATCCAGACTTTGCTATTAAGATGAGATTCTGAGTTTGATTTTGAAAACAGGTCCTCTTTAAGATCAGTGCCATACAAACCAGCATATGGAGGCTTTTTGGATGTAGACATAGAGAAGGGAAGGAGGATATCTCTGAGAACATTGGTGAGTTAATGAACGTTTGCTTCTTTTATGGATGTATGTCGTGTTACTGCAGGTGTTCCTGCACTTTTGATTATATTTACTCTGAATTGCCTCATTAACAATTCTGGATCACTAAACAGATTGATCATTCAATCATTGAGAGCTTTGGTGGTGGAGGTAGAGCATGCATCACAGCTAGAGTTTACCCTGAACTGCACTTGGAAAATGGCACCCACCTGTATGCGTTCAACAGTGGATCTGAGGCCGTGAAGATTGCTAAATTAAAGGCATGGGACATGGCCAAACCACAAATAAGCATAAAAAAACAAGGAGATTTTTATGCAAATGCTGACAGCATGGAAAGTGGCCCTGTATTTGCTTCATTTTTTTGAGCAAATCATCAATATTGTTGTTGTATTACCTGATCTTGAAATTAAAATATATGCAAGTTTTTGGTTTCAATAAAATTAAGAGACAAAAGGAATTACTCAGGATTCCACAGTTTGGTTAACAGCTTTTTCCAGAAGTAACTTTTGAATTTTCAGAGCTGCAGGTTCCTTTAGTGTCTAGCCCATGGACAAAGTTCAATAGGAAATATGCACATACTCTCCTCTGGTATTTGAACTGAATCTAACTGCATTCAGGGAGAGATCAAAGGTTAATTGATGTCTGGCAGTCCAGTAGAATGATTTACTTGTCCGTGGTCCAGATTTGTTTGTAAGCAATGCTGCCGGATGGGTTTACTCTATTGATGGAAGAATCTATCATTAGCTGGAGCCGGCCTTCCAATATGGCAGAAGTCAAAAGCTTCTTGGGACTAGTTGGATACTACCACAAATTTGTGGAGGACTTCTCTCACCTTGCCCTACCCCTAACTCGCTTAACCCAAAAGCGAGTGAAGTTTGATTGGACAGAGGAGTGTGAGAAAAGTTTTTAGGATTTAAAGCAGCACTTGGTGTCATCTTCCATTCTTGTCCTTCCAATAGGATCTGAGGGATTTACTATATTTACCGATGCCTCTCGAAAAGGATTGGGATGCGTTCTGATGCAGAATGGGAATGCGATAGCCTATATCTTTAGACAACTGAAGCCTTATGAGCAGAATTACCCTACTTATGATCTTAAATTGGCTGATGTGGTTTTTGCCCTAAAGATTTGGCGACATTACCTATATGGGGTGTCGTGTGATGTATATACAAACCATAAGAGTCTAAAATACATCTTCACACAGAAAGAACTAAACTTGAGGCAGAGGAGGTGGTTAGAGCTACTGAAAGATTATGACCTGAACCTACATTATCATCCTGGGAAGGCCAATGCAGTAGTTGATGCTGTAGCAGAAAATCCTCTTTAGAGTTAGCTGCTATGATTACTTTTCAGCCTCACATTCTGAGGGACCTTTAGAGGTTGGAGGTTGGAATGAGAGTATAGCAGTCTGATGGGCTTGTAGCAGCACTTGTACTCCAGCCAACCCTAGTAGACAGGATCAAGTCCTCCCAGAAAGAAGATCCAGATTTACAAAGGATTAAAGAGGCTATGCAGTCAGGAGTTCAGAATGAATTTTGTGTAATGGAGGATGGATCCCTGAAATTTGAAGGTAGACTTTGTGTGCCAAACATAGAGGAGCTAAAAGCCAAAATTTTGAAGGAGGCTCACTACTCTCCCTATACTGTGCATCCAGGTGGGACTAAGATGTATAAGACTTAAAGAAAAATTTTTGGTAGAAGGCTATGAAAAGAGAGATTGCTCAGTATGTGGCCAAGTGCTTGGTGTGTCAGCAAGTGAAGGCCGAGCATTAAAGGCCTGCAGGACCTTTTCAATCTCTGATGATTCCACAGTGGAAATGGAAAAAGATTACGATGGACTTTGTGACTGGTCTGCCCAAAACTCCTAGGAATAATGATGTAGTTTGGGTTATTATGGACATACTAACAAAATCAGCTCATTTCCTACCTTTCAGAGTTGAGGTCTCTAGTGAAAGATTGGCCAGTTTGTATATTGAGCAGATCGTAAGACTCTATGTTGTTCCTGTATCTATTGTATTAGATCGGGATACCAGGTTTGTATCCTAGTTCTGGAAAAGTCTTCATAAAGCCATGGGAAATTAAACTTCAGCACAGCCTATCATCCCTAGTCAGATGGACAATCAGAGAGGACCATACAGATTCTAGAAGACATGTTGCGAGCTTGTGTGATGGACTTGGGTGGAGCATGGGATAACCACTTACTTAGTGGAGTTTGCATATAATAATAGTTACCAGGCTAGTATCCAGATGGCTCCATTTGAAGCTCTGTATGGTAGGAGGTGCAGATCTTTTATGCTGGGATGATGTGAGGGAAAGAAAATTGCTAGGCCCTGAGCTGATTCAGTAGACAGTAGAGAAGGTGCAATTGATTAGGAAGTGTCTTCGTATAGCTCAGAGCAGGCAAAAGAACTATGCTGATGTCAGGAGGAGGGAATTGTAATTTCAGGTTGGGAACCATATTTTCTTAAAGGTATCATCAACCAAAGATATGATGAGATTTGGGATTAGAGGAAAGCTGAGTCCACATTATATTAGACCATTTGAGATCTTCAGGAGTAGAAGAGATATCTTATAGCCTGGTACTACCTCTGATACTATCTGGGGTACACAATATGTTTCATGTTTCTATGTTAAGGAAGTATATTCCTGATCCCAGCCATGTAATATAGTTTGAACCTATACAGTTGAAGAAAGATTTATCATATGAGGTGCATCTTGTGCGTATTGTGGACCGCAAGGATCAAGTTCTGAGACCGCGTACCATTTCCTATATCAAGGTTCAGTGGAGTAATCATTCTGAGAGGAAGGCTACTTGGGAGCTTGAGGAGGAAATGAAAAAGAAATATCCATAATTATTTTATCCTAATATAGATAAATGATGTATCGATGACCGTTGATCTTTGAATAAATTTAGTTGATTCTGTGATAGAATATTTGAATTCCAAATTTTATAGAAGTGTATCAATTTTGAGACCAAAATTTTTATAAGATGGGGAGAATGTAACCCTCGGTAATTAATTATGGGGACACCTGGATTTTCTTCTGACGTTTAAGTCCTTGGCGCGACAACTGGGTTCCTGATCTCAACATGACGATTGGGTTCCCGATTCCTTTGATCAAGGACATTGCGAACCTTCTTCGTTGGCTTTTGAGGAGGATGCTAGCAGACCCTGCCCTTCATCCTCGCTCGCGTCCTCAGCTGGTAAGCCCCTGCCCATGCCAGAGAGAGAGAATTGAGTGAGAGAGAGAGAGAGAGAGGGAGCCACGATCGAATTAGGGGCCATGGTGGCCCTGTGTCGATCTTGGTTCAAGCCTGGCGACGTACCCATTGCCTCGCCGGGCTTGAGCTATGGCCGGCGGCCCTGCCGGCATTGGAGGTGACATCCAATGGCGGACTGGATATGAGAGAGAGGGTGGAGAGGGCCACGGTGGCCCTTCTCCGGCCTGGGCATGAGCCGGTTTGGCTCTTGTGTTGGTTCAGGCCTGGCGGCATGCTTGCCACCTCGTCGGGCCTAGGTGGCGGCCGGTGACCCCCACCGGTGCTGGGTGAGCATCCAATGAGAGTCCGGCCGACTGGTGGTGGCCAACCATGCCATCGGCACAATAAGAGCCGCAGAAGAAAGAAAGAAAGAGGGAGAGAGGGGGGGGAGGAACGACTGCGGTGGTGGCCGGCTCTGGACCAGTCGTCGACGGCCAAGCTACCTGGTGATTGGCTGGCAGTGGCCCTGGCTACCAGCACGGGTCTCCCCTGGTTCCCTAACCAGGGGAGAGGGAAATAAAAAAGGGAAACAGGGGGAGCCCTATTTTGGGTTTGGGCTGTGTTGGGCCAGCCCAGTGAGCCCCTTTTGAGCTGATTTTTAGACTCTGTATTGGGTCGAGATTAGAAAAATGAAAATATGGCTCGGATCAGTTTTGATTCTAGTTTCTGAAAAAAAATTTATTTTTCCATTTGGACTGTCATTCTTAATGATATTGGAGCCCAAAGTTAGGCCTAGAATTAAATTGGGTAGAATTTAAGGGACAATTAATTATTCTAATTTTAGAGATTTAATTGTGTAAAATAATGCTGTAGGTATCCAGATGTCCAAATAACTAGTTTAGTTTGGGATTAGCATGCTAAGGTAAGTAAGCCAATTATCATGATTTTATAAATTATTTAATATATAGATCTTTGGATTTATAGCTGTATTAATTTATGAAATGAGAGGAATTTTGATATTTGATTTGGTTATTTCGAAATTAGTAAATACTACCATGAGTATGCAATTGAGTAATTGCTATGATTATATGCAACTGCTAATATTTTGCAAAGTAATAGATTTATAAATATGCAAAAGATGAAGGATATGATTAGTTTGATTTTACAAAATATATTGGTACTATTGATATATTTATATACAATTGCTAATAATGTACAAACCACTGTATATTTGAGAAGCTTATACTTGTGTTGATGCATGATATATTATATACAAAATATGATAATGATAATTGAGAATATGCTTATATGTGTCACCACGGTTCTCATATGATGTGAAATAATGTGAAATGTTGTGATATGCCAAGAAATACGGGGCTCATTTCCACAGGGAGAATATGTGGAGAACACACATATGTAGGGTGTGTTGTGATTGATTACGATATATGGCATAACGCTGGTACCAGGACCCTTCCTCTTAGGGGATATTTAAGAGTGATACATCAGTTGGGTGTTGTAGGTGCTAGAGATATAGACTAAAAGATATGCTTTATGTTATGTCTTTATATTTTAATGAAAATTCATTTTGAGCAATGTGTGCCATTTACTATATATGTGCATGTGTCTAGTATTTACAAAGAGTATTTGATCTAGTGTGTAGAGTACGGCTTACACACAGAAGACTAGATCATCGGTTCTTTTGGAATACAAGTTTATTGTTCACAATTTTAGATGGAATTGGACACACCATCAGTAGAACTGTAGCACAAATTTTTAGTATGTCTATCTTGACTACGGGAAATGGTTTATTCTAACTATTGGTGCTAGTACACTTTGTGTGTATTGAACAGGATCCAGTTGAGTTAATTATTTTATACTGACTTTATAAAATAATTTAAAACTCATGAATATTATGATTACTTATGCTCTTAATCCGAATTCTATTTCTAGACACGTGTATGTAGTGATTATTGCTTTGATTACACATAGAGTGAGATTCTATATGAGTCAATAAACTCAGTGGGTTGGGTAATAACATTATATATATGGTGAATATTAATAGTTGAAGGAATCCATGTCCTGTTAATTTGGATTGATGATATCCCCTTGAGAAAGCTTATAAGTTTTGATTGTATCAAATCTTGCAAGTAGATTTTGAATCCGATACATCAAATAAGTTAAGTGGATAAGTCTCAAGGATAATAAAAGCTAATTAAATTATATTATCAGTAATTAAATTTAATTGGTGGATATCTGTAATCTTAACGTAGGGAGATAATAAGTATTTAATATTAAAGGCTCAAAATATAAATTCGAATATGATTAGGAGTACAATTATAATTCTTTAGTGGAATGAATTATAATTTACGTAATTGAATCCTAACCCGCGGTAGGATTGGGAGATTTAATTACGTGGGAAGTCCTTTTCATATTTGCCTATTGGTCCTGTTGTAGCCCTATAAATATCCTCTCAGTTGGTTGCTAGGGTTAACGTTTTTGAGGAAAAAGAAAAACAAGAAACCCTAGGTCGGCCGAGAGATCCCACCATCTTGTGAGAGAAGGAAGGTATTTTCGGGAATACGGCAAAAGGCTAAAAGGTTGAGGTCGAGCAATCGAATCAAAGTGTTCCAAAGTTCAAATCTGAAGGTATGATCTTGTACTCATATATTAGAACGGTAAAAGTTTTTTATATTACTCATATACGCTATAGCAGTGATCTTGGGGGTATTCTGCGCTCCCCAACAGTGGTATAAGAGCCACGGCTGATACTGTATATGAATAATGCGGTCATGTTCTCCATTAATCGGACTATGCATGCGTGGGATAGATCGTGCTTGCTGCTAACGTTGTTTTGCAGGTTTCTATCCTATTATTATGGTCACATGAATGTATGTGTTTTGATTTGATATTGCTTAGATCTGTTTTGTGAACTCCGGTTTAAGGAGGTGTAGGATCATTGTAATATTTCATAGCATGTATGCTCTGGTTTTTTGAGAGCTTTGTGATTGTAAATACGTAGCATGTGAACTCCTATATGGAGGCATAGGATTTTTGTAATCTGATGCGGCTCTGATGGAGGAAGAAGACCTGCTGCAAATTGCAGGATAGGATTCTAAGGAGAATCCGTTGCAGGATATGATTCTAAGGAGAATCGGTTGCAGATAGAATTCTAAGGAGAATCCGTTGCAGGATATGATCAAAAAGTAGATAGGATTCTAAGAAGAATCCGTTGCAGGATATGATCAAAAAGTAGATAGGATTCTAAGAAGAATCTGTTGCAGGATATGATCAAAAAGTAGATAGGATTCTAAGGAGAATCCGTTGCAGGATATGATCAAAAGGAAGATAAGATTCTAAGGAGAATCCGTTGTAGGAAAGGATTCTGAAGGAAAATCCGAAGGAATCGGAAGAGCAAATTTTGATCCCGCTGGGGGCCAGCCCCCAGACCTCCGTATGCAAAGCGGCAAATCGTCGAGCAAAGTAGCAATCATGGTGCAACGAGATCTTCATCTGCGTGGAGAGTTTTGACCATAATAACAGGGATTTTATTTATCTTGTTTATATTGGTTATGTTGCATACTTGATTGTTTATCCTTTGTTCTTATGTCTATAACTAGGAGAACATGGTTAATTGGATAATCATTTGTTTTGTGTTTTGAATTTATAAGATAATCAAACACAAATTTTATAACCCTCAAAATATTGTTTAAATAACTAAGTGGGAGAGGGAATTAATCACATTTAAATCCCATGGTCCCATCACTTGTTTATTGGTGAGGTAGTTAATTTCATGTGTTAGCATTAGTGCTTTCCTCCCCATAGGATGAAATTGATTGCCAGCTCACCAAGAATAATCCCTAGTAGTTGTTAATGTTGGATTACCTCTCCATCTGAGGGATCCACATGGGACAATGGATCTAGGATTGAGTGATGGTATACACTTAGGTATAAATATTGGTATCCTCCCCATCGGAGTCACTACAAATATTTATATGACCAAAGTTAGCCAGCTAATTAATTTTACTTGGTATGTTACCTTTTACCTAGATAGTAAAATTAATAGGTTTTATCTGTCTAGATAAATGATGAGTAGTAACGTCCTCCCATCGAGGCATACTATTCAAAATACTAGGCTGCTGGCAAATTCTTTTATTTTGTAGTGGTTGAGGGGCCCTACTTATAATTTTGAATTTAAAGTATATTGCTCATGATATCTTATTTGATGTATGAATGATTCTCAGGATTAAAATGTCTTCTTTCAATCCACTTGCTGTGATACTCAAAGAAAACAAATTGACTGGTCCTAATTACATTGATTGAAAAGAAACCTAGATATAGTGTTAACTGCAGAAGGGTACAATTATGTGCTCACTCAAGTCTGTCCTATAGAGCCCGATAAAGGGGCTTCAGATGAGGAGTCCCAAGCTTACCGTAAGTGGGTTAAGGCTGATGAGATGGCGCAGTGTTACATATTGGCATCTATGTCAAATGTTCTGCAACATCAGCATCAATCTATGCCCTCTGCCTATGACATGATGTTCAACCTCAAAGAAATGTTTGGGATCAGAGTCGTGCAGCTAGGCAGACTGCGATGAAAGAACTGATGAACACTAATATGGCTGAAGGAACTCCTGTCAGGGATCATGTTCTAAAGATGATTAGTCTTCTGAATGAACTGGAGATCCTTGGAGCGAAGATGGATGGGGAAACCCAGGTTGATATCATTCTCGGTCCCTACCTGATTCTTTTAAGCAGTTCTGTCTAAATTATACCATGAACAAAATGAATTTTTCACTGGCAGAGCTACTTAAAGAACTTCAGGTAGCAGAGAATTTCATTAAGAAGCCTGCAGTTGCTATGGTTACTAAAAAGGTTCTTCTTTGAAGTCTCATGCTAAGAAGAAAAAAAAAGGTTCAGAAAAAGAAACAGCATCAGGCCCCACAGCCCAATAGGAAAATAAAAAAGAAGGAAAGTGCTTCGTCTGCAAGCAGCCAGGTCACTGGAAGCAGCAATGTCCAGTTTGGCTTGCCAGGAAACAGGCTAGAGGTATATCTCATTCACTTGTAGTTGAAACTTGTTTAGTGCTGTTATCTACCAGTGGCTGGTGTGTAGATACGGGAGCCACTAATCATGTTTGCAATTCTTTGCAGGGTTTCCAGCAGACCCGGCAGCTAAGTGATGGGGAGATTTACATATTTCTGGGAGATGGCACGAGAGTGTCAGTAGTTGCAGTGGGAGATTTTAGCTTTTCTTTTAGTAGAAATAGAATTTTAATATTAAAGGACTATTTTTTGTACCTTCAATTAGAAGGAATTTAATTTCAGTTTCTAAGTTGGTTGATGATGGATATTCAGTTTATTTTAATGACTCCATTGTTATTAAGAAAAATAAACATTTTATCTGTTCTGGTACATTGGTGGATGGTCTTTATATTATTAATCATGTTTCTCCTACTGTGCAACTAAATGAAGTGAATAACTATAATAGACCATGTAAGAGAAAACATCATTCTGAAATGAATCAAACTTATCTTTGGCACTTGCGCCTAGGTCATATAAATCTAAGATGGATTTCTAGACTGGTTCAAGATGGACCATTAGGTTCATTGGAAGTAGAGGCACTACCGGTCTGTGAATCTTGCTTAGAAGGAAAAATGACAAAGCGGCCATTCTCGGCCAAAGGCAATAGAGCTAAGGAGATATTAGAATTGGTTCACTCTGATTTGTGTGGCCCAATGAACATCCAAGCTAGAGGTGGTTTTGAGTACTTTGTCACTTTTATTGATGATTACTCAAGATATGGGTATATTTATCTGATGCGCCGTAAGTCTGAATGCTTTAAAAAATTTAAAATTTTTAAGGCAGAAATGGAGAACCGTCATGGTAAAAATATCAAGACACTACGATCCGATCGTGGTGGCGAGTACCTCTTAGGGAGTTCACAGATTACTTATTAGATGCTGGGATTGAATCCCAGTTATCTGCACCTAGTACGCCACAGCAGAATGGTGTAGCTGAAAGAAGGAATAGGACTCTTATGGATATGGTTAGATCTATGATGAGTTATTCAGACTTACCTATTTCGTTTTTGGGGATATGCATTAGAGACAGCTGCATATATTCTTAACTTGGTACCATCTAAGTCAGTACCTAAGACACCCACAGAACTGTGGACTGGGCTCAAGCCTAGTCTAAGACATGTTCGGGTTTGGGGTTGCCCAGCACATGTACTAAAAGGCAAACCAGATAAGTTGGAATCAAGGACAGATGTATGCTTCTTTGTTGGATATCCTAAAGGAACAAAAGGTGGTTTATTTTATTGTCCTAAGGATCAGAAGGTCATTGTTAGCACCAATGCCCGATTCTTAGAGGAGGACTATATTATAGACCACAAACCCAGAAGTAAAATTTCTCTAGAAGAGTTGAGAGGCGATAAAACTAGACTGGCTCCTTTAATACCAATAGTACAAGCAGAAACACCACAAGAAAGTGGGTTCCCAAACTTCCCAATAACTATTCGTAGTGGGAGAAGTATAGTAACACGAACTGACCCTGAACTGATACAAAAGGATACCATTAATGCACCAGTTTCAGAACTAGTGCAGGTTGATGGAGCACAAGGATCAGAGTCAGATCGTATTACTACAAGCACATACAATCAGGTTGTGCCTCGTCGTAGTGGCAGGGTTGTAAATACACCCAAACGGTATATGTTCCTTGGAGAGTCATATGACAGAATCTCTGATGAACTGGATACTAAACCCAGTAGCTACAATGAAGCATTATAGGATAAAGATGCAACTCTTTGGCAAAATGCTATGAAATCAGAGATAGAGTCTATGCACTTTAATCAGGTCTGGGATCTTGTAGAACCACCCGAGGGAGTAAAACCCATCGGATGCAAGTGGATCTATAAGAAGAAGAGAGGAGCAGACGGGAAGGTGGAAACCTTCAAGGCTAGGCTAGTTGCAAAAGGTTTTACTCAGAAAGAAGGGATCGACTATGAGGAAACCTTTTCACCAGTAGCTATGCTTAAGTCTATCCGGATTCTCTTATCCATTGCAGCTCATTTCGATTACGAAGTTTGGCAAATGGATGTTAAGACAACTTTCCTTAATGGAAATCTTGACGAGTGCATTTACATGATGCAACCAGACGGTTTTATAGTAAAAGGCCAGGAGCACTTGGTGTGCAAGCTTAAGAGGTCCATTTATGGACTTAAGCAGGCATCTAGATCTTGGAATACTCGTTTTGATCAAGTTATTAAATCTTATGGTTTTGATCAAAGTTCTGACGAGTCATGTGTGTACAAGAAGCGTGATGGAAAAACTTTGGTGTTTCTGGTGCTATATGTGGATGACATCTTACTTATTGGAAACGATATGAGAGTGTTATCTTCAATCAAGGTATGGTTATCTGGGCAGTTTGATATGAAGGACTTGGAGAAGCAAGTCACATCCTAGGGATCAAGCTTTTGCGAGATCGCAAGCAAAGGATGATATGCTTATCTCAAGCCACTTATATCGATAAAATTCTCACCCGTTTTGGTATGCATAATTCCAAGAAAGGATTTCTTCCTTTCAGGCATGGAATTTCTCTATCTAAGGATCAATGTCCTAAGACACCTGAAGAGATAGAAAGTATGAAGGCAATTTCTTATGCTTCTGCAGTAGGAAGCCTAATGTATGCTATGTGATGCGTGTCGTAGCGCAACGATTTAAATACCTTAATTTCACTATTAGGATAGCGAGAGTAAGGGATCGATTCCACAGGGACTTTAGCGATTATCTTGAAATAAACTTATAAATTTAATTAAATAGATAACTAAGTAGATAATTAATAGTGCAAAATAATAAGATATGGTTTATCTTATTAGAGCACGGCTCGTACCCGTAGATCACGGTCCGTCTCTTTTAAGAATAAATCAGTCTAAATTATTTTCACTTAAATAAAATTTAATAATAATTTAACATGAATAGAAATTTTATTTCAATAAATCCAAGAGTGCATATTAAAATCTAAAATAAAAAAGTTTTAATTTCTAACATGAAGAAGGCAACAAAAAGCAATAAATTTCTGAACCGATTAAGAGACAAGTTGAACCGGGCCCTTTGTTCCTCCTCTGTCTCCAAGCCACAGCACGAACAGACGTCCACGAAAGGAACTCACAGATGCAGCGAACAACGAACGAAGCCTCCACTGCTACTCCCCAATGCCCATGGATGCAGCGTCTTGACTCCCTCCTCTGCTATTTATAGAATTTCATATGCGGCTTGATGCGGAGAGGATGCGGAGAAGAAACTATTTCTGTAACAGAAAAAGAGACGCGAAAGCAACGAAGCAAATCCTTGATAAATCGTCAATAAAATTTAAATTTCTTCTAGAGGATTTTAATTCACTCAATTTGATAACTTTCAATCTAATCTATTCTTTAATTGGTGGAGGAAACGGTTAGAAATTGATTTGGAGAAGAATCGTTTAAGAAAACAGAGCCGTGCAGAAGCGATGAAATCAAGTGAGAAAATCTTAAGAAATCTTCAATAAAATTTAAATTTATTCAAAAGGAATTTAATTCGTCTAATTTGATAACTTTCAATCTAATTTATTCCTTAATTAATGGAGGAAACGATTAGATTGAATTTAGAGAAGAATCGGCGGAAACAGAGGAGTGCGGCTGAAAAAACGATGAAGTCTGCAACGTATTTGCCGTTTTTGCTTTAAAAGCCGTGCTAAATCCTTATAAAATCAATTCCGAGCTCATCTTAAATCCGATTTGAGTGCCGTTTGCGTCATTAAATCCCTAAAATCGAGCTCTTTAAACTGATAAGGTTTTATCAAAATATTATATAAAATATTAAAATATTAAATAAAAATAGGTACGTTAAATTATTAATTAATAGGTTTAATGATAATTATTTATGCGTTTATCACTCCCCCCAACTTGAATCTTACTCGTCCTCGAGCAAATAAAAAAATTTAGAAACATGTACCAAGCTAGTCCAAGAATTGATAGTTATCTTATAGTTATCTTTTTTTTTTTTTAGATCATAAGGAAGGTACTTCATTGGATTATTAAGTTTTTTTTTTTTTTTTTTAGTGATAAAGTGTAGTCCATAAGAATTTATAGAAGTCTTTCTTCACCAACTTTCCACTTCTCTAATTAAGTCTTCTAACTTAATTTGGGTTGGGTGTAATGTCTTTTGTACTTTGATTCTTTATTTATTTATTTATATGTAAAGTCAGTGCAATGTCCTAACCCCTTGCTTTCTAATTAACCCTTGTAACGAGCTTTAGGCCAATGGCTCCCAAACCAATTGGTTTTAGGGCATTAGGTATAAAATACCCCTCGGACTTACTTACTCGAGTTAAAAAGGCTTTAGGTAGGACTGACTTTACTTAGGTTCTTTTACATTCTCACCTTTTTACGCGAACAACATCACTTTCTTAGGTGACGGGGCCCGGTTACTCAGTGAAAAATGCTAAGAACCTAATCTATTAACTTTAAGAGAGATTTTTCTTTTTCTTTCTTCTTTTTTTTTTTTTTTTAAATAACATTTTCACCCATACCCTTATTAAGTAGATTGTACTATTAAGATCAGTGGTCAGAAGGGTCTGAAATTATTCTAAAAATTATTCTGGGCTAAACCTACCTTTTATTAGGTTTTCTTAATTCCTAGTATCTCAAAAATAATCTAACCATTAATTCATTAATAGACTGCTTGATTAACTTCAAATCGAGACAGAATTTGGTAACACATCTGATTATAGTTTTACTCGAGGATTATTTTCTTTTTCCTCCCCCCCCAACTTAATTTCCATTGTCCCTAATGGAAGAAAAATTAATTAATCAAGGAAAGATACTACCTGGTAGAGTATTTGAAGGTTGGAAGTTTCATTGTTGCCATCTTCTTTCAATCTGCTTCTGTTGCTCTTCTCTGGTCATACTAAAAAAACACTAAAAGAATAGAAAGTTAAAAATAACTAATAAACTGGGTTGCCTCCCAAGAGCGCTAAGTTTAAAGTCTTCAGCCAGACTGTGCTACTTATTATGATAGTGTTGGGTTCACAAGATCAATTGATTCAACAATTTCTCATCATTAATTTCTTCTATATATGGTTTCAATCGTTGGCCATTTACTTTGAATGTATTTCCTTGCTTAGGGTCTTTAAGCTCTACAGCTCCATGGAAAATACTTGAGTTACTATAAAAGGTCCATTCCATCGTGAACGAAGTTTTCCAGGGAAAAGATGTAATCTTGAATTGTAAAGCCATACTTTTTGATTTGGTTCAAAAGTTTTTCTACTAATAAATTTGTCATGATATGCTTTGGTTCGTTCTTTATAAATTTTTGAGCTCTCATATGCCTCATTTCGTAGTTCTTCTAACTCATTCAATTGAAGTTTTCTATTGACACCTGCATTTTTCATATCATAATTAAATTGCTTGATAGCCCAAAATGCACGGTGTTCTAATTCTACAGGTAAATGATAGGCTTTTCCAAATACGAGCCTATAAGGAGACATTCCTATGGGAGTTTTAAATGCAGTACGATAAGCCCATAATGCATCATCCAAACGTTCTGACCAATCTTTCCTATCAGGTCTCACTGTTTTCTCAAGGATATTTTTAATTTCTCTATTTGATATTTCAACTTGGCCACTAGTTTGGGGATGATAAGGTGTAGCTACCTTATGAGTAATTCCATATTTGTTCATTAATCCTTCAAAGTGTCTATTCGTGAAATGTGTACCCCCATCACTAATTATAGCCCTTGGGCATCCAAAACGACTAAGGATATTATGCTGAATAAACTTGATTACAACTTTATGGTCATTGGTTCGAGTTGCCATGGCTTCAATCCATTTTGACACATAATCAACTGCCACTAGAATGTATTCAAATCCAAAAGAGGAAGGAAATGGGCCCATAAAATCAATACCCCATACATCAAAAATTTCTACAACCAAGATAGGGTTTAGGGGCATCATGTCTTTTCGAGATATATTTCCTGTTTGTTGACATTGGAGACAATTACGGCTAAATTCATGTGCATCTTTAAAAAGAGTTGGCCAATAAAACCCACTTTGCAGTACCTTTGCTGCAGTTTTCTTTCCACTAAAATGTCCTCCACAGGCAAGAGAATGACAAAAGTTAAGTATACTTTTGAATTCACTTTCGGGACACATCGCCTAATCACCTGATCCGAACAGTACTTAAATAATTCAGGGTCTTCCCAAAAGTAATATTTGATTTGTGAGAAAAATCTATCTTTTTCTTGTTTTGTCCAGTGGGAAGGTACTTTTTCTGTTGCCAAATAATTCACAATGTGGGCAAACCAGGGAAGACTGCTATGGAAATTGAGAATAATTGCTCATCAGGGAATTTATCTCTGATTATTTCTTTATTGTATTCCACTGAGATCCTAGAGATATGATCTGCTACCATATTTTCAGAACCTTTCTTATCTAAGATTTCTAGATCAAATTCTTGTAGTAGAGGATCCATCTAATCAGTCTGGGTTTTGTATCCTTTTTTGATATAAGATGCCTCAACGCTGCATGATCTGAATAAACTAAAACTTTAGACCCTAACAGATATGATCTAAACTTTTCTAGGGCAAACACAACTGCTAGTAATTCTTTTTCAGTGGTAGTATAGTTCATTTGTGCATCTGAAAGAGTTTTGCTAGCATAATAAATTACATGGGGTTCTCGATTGAGTTTCTGTCCTAGAACTGCCCCTACAGCATAATCAGAAGCATCACACATGATTTCAAAAGGTATGGTCCAATCTGGGGGCTTGATAATGGGTGCAGTGGTCAAAGCAGTTCGAAGGATGTTATAGGCTGTTAGACAATCTTCATCAAAATTAAAAGAACTATCCTTGGTCAACAAATTACACAATGGTCGAGAAATTTTACTGAAATCTTTGATGAAGCGTCTATAAAAACCAGCATGACCAAGGAAAGATCGTACTTGTTTAACTGAGGTTGGGGGTGGTAGATTTGAGATCAATTCAACCTTGGCTTTATCAACCTCAATACCTCTCTCTGAAACAATGTGTCCAAGCACAATTCCCTCACGAACCATAAAATGGCTCTTCTCCCAACTTAGGACTAAATTCATTTCCATACATCGTTTCAGTACCTTAGTCAAGTTCTCGAGGCAGCTATCAAATGATGCACCAAAACTGAAAAATCATCCATAAATACTTCCAAAAATTGACCAATCATATCAGAAAATATGGCCATCATACATCGTTGAAAAGTGGCTGGTGCATTACAAAGACCAAATGGCATACGTCTAAAGGCAAATGTTCCAAAGGGACAAGTGAAGGTGGTCTTTTCTTGATCTGCAGGAAATACTGGGACTTGATTGTATCCTGAATATCCATCTAAGAAACAAAAGAAACTTTGTCCCGCTAGCCGTTCTAGAATTTGATCGATAAAAGGCAAAGGAAAGTGGTCTTTCCTAGTCACGGCATTCAACTTTCGATAATCTATACACACTCTCCAACTAGTTGATGTGCGAGTAGGAATTGATTCGCCCTTTTCATTTTTAATCACGGTAATACCCGATTTTTTAGGTACTACTTGGATTGGACTGACCCATTGGCTATCTGAAATTGGATAAATAATACCAGCATCAAGCCATTTTACTACTTCCTTTCTTAACAACATCCCTCATGTTTGGATTTAGCCTTCGTTGCATGTCTCTATGTGGTTTGGCTTCAATTTCACTATGAATATGGTGCATGCAAACGGAAGGGTCAATTCCCTTAAGATCAGCTATTGTCCATCCAATTGCCTCTTTATGTTCTTTAAGTACATCTACCAATTTATCTTCTTGCTCAGAGGTTAGGGTAGATGCAATGATTACTGGAAGGGTATCATTGGGTCCAAGGAATGAATATTTTAAGTCATCTGGAAGAGGTTTCAATTCTAGTTGGGGTGGTTCTTCCAAGGATGGTATTAAAGGACTTGGTTTAGTTGGAAGTGGTTCATATTTTATAGTCCAAGGAGGGATGGTGTCGAACTTAGGTGGTTCTAATAACATGTTTATCTCTTTGGTATACTCATCAATATCAAAGTCATCTATTCCAAAATGTGTAAGACATGTTTGTAAAGGATCCGAATCAATCAAACTTTGGAATTTCTTATCTACTACTTCCTCTATCATGTTTACTTCATTTAAATCATACACAGGTGGTCCTTGGGAAGCATTAAAAATATTTAATCTCATCTTCTTGTTTCCAAAAGATACATCCATCACACCTGTTCTACAATTTATACATGCATTAGCAGTAGCTAGAAAAGGTCTTCCAAGGATGATGGGAATTTGGTTAGGATTACCGCTAGATTCCATATCTAACACAAGGAAGTCGACAGAAAATAAAATTCATCCACCTTTACTAATACATCTTCCAATATTCCACGAGGTTCTTTGACTGATCTATCTGCCAATTGTAGTGTTACTGTCGTGGGTTTCAACTCTCCAAATCCGAATAATTCATATACTGAACTTGGGAGAAGGTTTACACTCGCACCCAAATCTAATAATGCTTTCTTGATTGTGAAGTTTCCTATGACACATGATATAATCGGGGTACCAGGATCTTTTAGTTTGGGTGGGGTTATTTGCTGAACAACTGAGCTGACTTGCTCAGTCAAATGTATCTTTTTTGGTATTTGTATCTTGGCTTTCCGTTTTTGTGTGCATAGATCCTTCAAAAATTTGGCATAAGCTGGAACTTGCTTGATAGCATCGAGAAGAGGTAAGTTTATTTGGACTTGCTTAAATAACTCAAGCATCTCATTCATTTTTATATTCTTCTTATCTGAAGGCAAAGGAGATTCTAAAGCACTAGGGAATGGGGCTTTAGGTATGATTGCTTGATCATTGAATTCCTTTTCTTTTTCATTTCTTCTCTCTTCTGGTTTAGCCACTTCTAATTTCTGGGTTGGTTCAGGTGGGTTCAATGTTTTTCCACTTCTGAGAGTCATGACTGATTTAGCATGTTCTGGGAATTTGTCAGGACTATTGGAACCTTCAGCCATGAATTGTCCTTTCGGGTTATCGATAGGCTGACTAGGTAACTTACCCTCCTCCCTTCTACTGAATGCTGTGGCTAATTGACCTATCTGAGTTTCTAGTTTTGCAATAGATTGTGTGTGGGAGTGAAGGATTTGAGTATTCATTTCTAGCCCTTTCAATGCTTGTAACACTTTGTCTTCAAAAGTAGGCTGATTATTCGGTGGAGGTTGTGGGATGTTTGGATATTGTGAATATGGCATGTTTCTAAAATTGGTTTCTTGATAATTAGGTCTGATCGATGAATTGGTACAGGTTGAGGTTTCCAAGAAAAATTTGGGTGATTTCGCCAGCCAGGATTGTAAGTATTTGAAAATGGATCATTTCCTGTTCTAGGAGCTAATCGGGTTTGGGCTTGGTGGGCTTGCTCTTGAACAAGTCAGGAAATTGGTATGCAGCTGGACATTCACCTATAGAATGGGTTGGACTCGAACAAATTATGCAGACCTCATGTAATTGAGTAGATGGGGAAGAGATGTTTCCAACTTGTAGAATCCGGTCAAGTTTATGGGATAATTCATCTACCTTAGTATAGATATCTGTAGAATGACCTATTTCATATATTCCACCTCTTTTAGGTTCTACGGGAGGGTCTCGACGAGCAACTGACATATGATGTAATGAATTCTCACTCAATGTCTCAAAGAGTTGCCAAGCTTCATGTTCATTTTTTAACATAAATGTCCCACCACATGAAGCATCAACCATTTGCCTATGCTTTTCTGATAAACCATCATAAAAGCACTGAACCAGTTGCCATTTGGGTATAGCATGATGTGGACATTTTCTAATCAGTTCTTTGAATCTCTCCCATGTCTCATGGAACATTTCTCCATCTGTCTGGGAAAAACTTGTTATGGCTTTTCTAATTTGATTCGTTTTTCCTATAGGAAAATATTTCTTAAGAAATTCTCTCTGAAGATGATCCCAAGTTGAAATTATAACAGTGTCTAATGAATTTAACCAATACTTGGCTTTATCTTTTAGGGAAAAAGGGAATAACTTAAGCCTAAGTGCATCATCAGAGAAATTTTGAATCTTGACAGTTGAGCAAATTTCTAAGAATTCATCTAAGTGTTTGTAGGGATCCTCATTTGTAAGTCCATAAAAGATGGTAACATTTGGATTACACTTGACTTAATTTCATATTGGGCAGCCTCTACTGGAGGCACTTGAATGCAGGGAGAGTAGGTATACCTTGAAGGAGTGAAATACTCTTTCAACTGTCTTGGTTGATTATTTTCGTTATTAGGATCCATAATTCTGAGTCTGTTTGCTCTAATAGTTCTTTCTATCTCAGGATCTAAGGGTATAAGGTTGGGTTGCAACGATCGGCGACCAAGCATACACCCTACCAATGCCTCTAAAGCAAATAGTTTTTTATTTATTTATTTAATTTTTTTCTTTAATTTTTGTAATTAAGTTTCTAATTTCCTAATAAATTATGAGATGTCAATGGAAAAATTTTGAGTTTTGCAGAAAATAAATTCACCTAAGTCAATCTATAGCATAGAAAATAAAATAATTATTTTGTTTATATATTTTATTTTTATTTTATAATTTTTTTTTAAATTAATTATATTTTATGGAAGATCTTATGGTTTTATTTTAGGGTTTTTTTTTTTGGTAAGTTAATTAAAAGGAAAATTTGATTAGGTTAAAATTGGATTTGTGGCAAAAAGGAAAGTAATAATTTTTTATTTTTTTTATGTTAAAAAGAAATATGCAATTCTAACAATTAAGAAAATAAAATAAAGCAGCAATAACTATTCAAAATTAAGAGAAAATTAATCTAATTATTTTTTTTTTATTATTTTAATTTTTTTTTTTTTTTCAAAATAACACACTTAAGTCCCCGGCAACGGCGCCAAAAATCTGATGCGTGTCGTAGCGCAACGATTTAAATACCTTAATTTCACTATTAGGATAGCGAGAGTAAGGGATCGATTCCACAGGGACTTTAGCGATTATCTTGAAATAAACTTATAAATTTAATTAAATAGATAACTAAGTAGATAATTAATAGTGCAAAATAATAAGATATGGTCTATCTTATAGAGCACGGCTCGTACCCGTAGATCACGGCCCGTCCTTTTAAGAATAGATCAGTCTAAAATTATTTTCACTTAAATATAATTTAATAATAATTAACATGAATAGAAATTTTATTTCAATAAATCCAAGAGTGCATATTAAAATCTAAAATAAAAAAGTTTTAATTTCTAACATGAAGAAGGCAACAAAAAGCAATAAATTTCTGAACCGATTAAGAGACAAGTTGAACCGGGCCCTTTGTTCCTCTTCTGTCTCCAAGCCACGCACGAACAGACGTCTACGAAAGGAACTCACAGATGCAGCGAACAACGAACGGAGCCTCCACTGCTACTCCCCAATGCCCATGGATGCAGCGTCTTGACTCCCTCCTCTGCTATTTATAGAATTTCATATGCGGCTTGATGGGAGAGGACGTGGAGAAGAAACTATTTCTGTAACAAAAAAGAGACGCGAAAGCAACGAAGCAAATCCTTGATAAATCGTCAATAAAATTTAAATTCTTCTAGAGGATTTTAATTCACTCAATTTGATAACTTTCAATCTAATCTATTCTTTAATTGGTGGAGGAAACGGTTAGAAATTAATTTGGAGAAGAATCGTTTAAGAAAACAGAGCCGTGCAGAAGCGATGAAATCAAGTGAGAAAATCTTAAGAAATCTTTAATAAAATTTAAATTTATTCAAAAGGAATTTAATTTGTCTAATTTGATAACTTCAATCTAATTTATTCCTTAATTAATGGAGGAAACGATTAGATTGGATTTAGAGAAGAATCGGCGGAAACAGAGGAGTGCGGCTGAAAAAACGATGAAGTCTGCAACGTATTTGCGTTTTGCTTTAAAATCCGTGCTAAATCCTTATAAAATCAATTTCGAGCTCATCTTAAATCCGATTTGGGTGCCGTTTGCGTCATTAAATCCCTAAAATCGAGATCTTTAAACTGATAAGGTTTTATCAAAAATATTATATAAAATATTAAAATATTAAATAAAATAGGTACGTTAAATTATTAATTAATAGGTTTAATGATAATTATTTATGCATTTATCACTATGCTATGTACTAGACCTGATATCTGTTTTGCCGTAGGCATGGTTAGCAGATTTCAGTCTAACCCTGGGCGAGAACATTGGACTGCAGTAAAACATATAATTAAGTACCTAAAAAGGACTAAAGATTATATGTTAGTTTACCAAGCAGATAGTCTTATGCCTATAGGATATACAGATTTGGACTTCCAATCAGATAATGAATCTAGGAAATCAACCTCGGGATATGTGTTCACTTTGGGTGGTGGAGCTATTAGTTGGAGAAGTGTGAAGCAAACTTGTGTTGCTGACTCTACCATGGAAGCTGAGTATGTGGCTGCATATGAGGCTGCAAAAGAGGCTGTTTGGCTAAGAAACTTTCTTTGGATCTTAGTGCGATACCTTCAGTGCAATTACCTATTACACTTTATTGTGATAATAGTGGGGCAGTTGCTAATTCGAAGGAACCCAGGACCCATAAGAAATCTAAACACATTGAGCGTATCACCTGATACGTGACATCATGCAAAGAGGTGACGTGCTGGTGACCAAAGTTACATCTGAGGACAACCTGGCAGACCCTTTTACAAAGAGTTTAACTTCAAAAGTTTTTGATAGACATGTAGAGGGCATGGGAGTTAGATGTGTACAAGCATTGCTTTGAGTCTAAGTGGGAGATTGATAGAGATATAGACTAAAAGATATACTTTATGTTATGTCTTTATATTTTAATGAGAATTCATTTTGAGCAATGTGTGCCATTTACTATATATGTGCATGTGTCTAGTATTTATAAAGAGTATTTGATCTAGTGTGTAGAGTATGGCTTACACACAGAAGACTAGATCATCGGTTCTTTTGGAATACAAGTTTATTGTTCACAGTTTAGATGGAATTGGACACACCATCAGTAGAACTGTAGCACAAATTTTTAGTAGGTCTGTCTTGACTACGGGGAATGGTTTATTCTAACTATTTGTGCTAGTACACTTTGTGTGTATTGAACAGGACCCAGTTGAGTTAATTATTTTATACTGACTTTATAAAATAATTTAAAACTCATGAATATTATGATTACTTATGCTCTTAATCCGAATTCTATTTCTAGACATGTGTATGTAGTGATTATTGCTTTGATTACACATAGAGTGAGATTCTATATGAGTCAATAAACTCAGTGGGTTGGGTAATAACATTATCTATATGGTGAATATTAATAGTTGAAGGAATCCACGTCCTGTTAATTTGGATTGATGATATCCCCTTGAGAAAGCTTATAAGTTTTGATTGTATCAAATCTTGCAAGTGGATTTTGAATCCGATACATCAAATAAGTTAAGTGGATAAGTCTCAAGGATAATAAAAGCTAATTAAATTATATTGTCAGTAATTAAATTTAATTGGTGGATATCTGTAATCTTAACGTGGGGAGATAATAAATATTTAATATTAAAGGCTCAAAAATATAAATTTGAATATGATTAGGAGTACAATTATAATTCTTTAGTGGAATGAATTGTAATTTACGTAATTGAATCCTAACCCGGGGTAGGATTGAGAGATTTAATTACGTGGGAAGTCCTTTTCATATTTGCCTATTGGTCCCTGTTGTAGCCCTATAAATACCCTCTCAGTTGGTTGCTAGGGTTAACATTTTTGAGAAAAAGAAAAACAAGAAACCCTAGGTCGGCCGAGAGATCCCACCATCTTATGAGAGAAGGAAGGTATTTTCGGGAATACGGCGGAAGGCTAAAAGGTTGAGGTCGAGCAATCGAATCAAAGTGTTCTAAAGTTCAAATATGAAGGTATGATCTTGTACTCATATTAGAACGGTAAAAGTTTTTGTATTACTCATATACGCTATAGCCGTGATCTTGGGGGTATTCCGCGCTCCCCAACAGTAGGACCGTGGGATACATAAGAAATGATAATTATATAAATATAGTAGGTTTATTTATATTACATATTTCTGTATTTATTGTATGACTAAACTTACAAAATTACTTTGAGCAGATGATATGCATGTTCTGATAACATAGCAATTGTATTTGAAATTGAAATCTTTTTACATGTATTTTACATGGAAACCTGATTTGATAAAGTCTTGAAATGCTTATATTATATTATAATAGGCTTACTTGTTAAGTGTGAGCTCATTTAAATCTCACAATGTTTTTTAGAGCCACAAGATTAAAGAAGGAAATATAGAATAGATGGAGCTTCTCTTAAAATAAATTTGATCCAATATTTGATGTAACCCCATTGGTTTATGTTTGTAGGGCATGTAGCCCAAAAACTTATATTTATGGCTTGTATTAAAGTTATTGACTTTGAATGATATATAGTTATTACCTTTTTTTAAATTAAGTGTTATGATTCTGGATGCCTTGCATGCTTGACATTCGGTGGGTTATCATCTTGGATCAAATTTTGGGTCTGGAGTATGACAAGGATCTCCATCTTGGATCCGTAAATACTTTAGACCCCCTTCTCCATCCAAAAGTATTTTCTCGTTCAGGATCTTCATTTTTTTATGAGCAAAAGTCTAGACTTAAAGCGGCCGATGAAGGCCTCTCCCAACTGAGGTAAAATTACTTCATTAATTCCTTTATATCTAGGCTATAGAAAATTTAGTGTTAGTTTGGAGAAAATAAATAAATTTTTTATTAAAAATATCACTTAATCATTTAATTAATAATATGCTAATTTTTAAATATTATTATATTGAAAAATATTAGTTTAGCGGGTGCATTGGTGTTAGGTGGATCCATAGATAAATATATACTTTTGATTTTTTTTCTCTGATACTGATAAAGATTCTTTTAAGGATGCACATGCGAACTATGTGTCACGCTCCAAACCCAAAGATGGATCTAGAAATGCTAACCCACCGTATACAAGGTATGCAAGACATCCAATAATTAAAGCCATTCATAATTAGAAGAGTATAAGATAATATATTTTATTTAAATATGACATCATTCAGACTATAATCCAATATAAAACATGTGTCTGGGAATTATAAATAGAACTAAAAATTAGAATTCTATATGCCATTCTACCCTAGTTTTAAGTCACTTTTTGACTTGAGAAAAAAAAATCATTGAGAGTTTAATGAGTTCTCACTCAATAAGAAAGTCTAAATAATTATATCATTTTATTTTCAAAATAACATATCATATCATATTTCATAAAAAAAAATATGATGTTCTCATGATATTAATAATATTATTCTTTAAATTATGCTAGAAATAACATCTATTTCAAAACTTTTGAAATCATAATGGCCATATTTAAATAATTATATCATTTTATCTTTTAAAATAATATATTATATCAAAGTTTACAAAAGAAGAACATGTGCGTTCTCTTGATATTAATAATATCATCCTTTGAATTATGTTGGAAACAACTTCTATTTCAAAAATTTTAAAATCATAATGATCAAATTTAAATAATTATATCATTTTATCTTTCAAATAACATATCATATCATATTTTACAAAAGAAGAACATTGGTGTTCTCTTGATATTAATAATATCATTCTTTGAATTATGCTAGAAACTTTTGCCATTTTATATTTTAACATAATGGTCAAATTCATATATCACTTAAATTCATATTGTTACTTACACACGCTATGGCCACATTGATGCCTGTGATAGGCCTAGAATAGGACAACATTTAAGGTGTTACCTCTATATATTCCCTGTAAAGGAAGGGTTTTGATACTAGTTTCATGTCATATCATGACATATTGTGTCATCATGTCATATTATATCATACCATGTCATCATATCATTACATGTCATATCATGTTATGACATAGCAGACTGTATGTGGCACAATTTTATATTCAAAAACTTAATTTTTACATATTATTTAAAACCATTCATAGGATATTTTAAAAATAAACATAACTTACATAATACAAATTAAGTATTTAGCTAACCATGATTTACACATTATGCATACTTAATCAGTATGACAATATATATTTACAAAAATCATCTGTATTTAAAATAGAAATGCTAATTGTTTAATGCATATATAGGAGTGTTGAAAATTAATTTTTTAAAATATTAATTAAAATTATATATATAATATTATTCAAATGTTATATAAAATAATTAAAATGGTGACAAATGGTTTACTTATCTCATTCCCCTATTTCATAAGCTTAGATGAATTATTTGGGCTCCTCACACCTATAACATAATGTCTCATATTTTAATTTTTAAATTCATGACATTTAAATAGAATTAATTAAGCTACCAAGCCTTATCCTGGGTTCAACTTGGGTTTGAATATCTTCATATTCATTAGTTCAAATGAAAAAATAAAAATTCTTATTTAAACTTGGGGTTTGAATATCAACGAGAATTCAAACCCCTATTTTTATACATTAGGCTAAGCCCGATTTGAGCTCTAAAAATTGGATCCAACTAGTCTCAAAAGTTAACCCAGCAAATTCTCTCTCTTTCCTGATTTTCTCTTGTGCTTCCTTTTCTTTTCTTCTCTATTTCCTAGGTTCACCCGAACCCATGCTCGTCGGTCATCGGGCCACCACCAACCCCTCTCTAGTCGAGGGACCTGCATCAAACGCTGCCCTGGCGCCGTCTGGGACTGCCACGATGGCCGGATGAACCGACATGCTCGTTCAGCTCATCACGGCTGCCTAGCTAGCCTCACATAGCCGCCAAGGCCCCGATGGCTCGCCCCTCGGCCAGCCACCGGCCCCTTACCACTGGGTGACCAGTCCGATGAGGGTCCGGTGGCTCGCTGGCCATCGACGACGCTCTCCCCTAGCTCTCTATCTCTTTCTCTCTCTAAAACTCTTCATCACCCATTAGAGATATGGGACTCACCTGGGAAAATCCACGTTAAGGGGTGATAAAGGAGGTGCCGAACATCACACAACTAGAGAAGATAAATGAGATTCACCTTCCATTGATAGATTGAGAGAAGAGATGAAGGTGGTGCCTTTTCCTTTAAGCAACGCGCAGCTTGGGAAGAGGGCAAAGACTCTTCCCCTCCCCTGCCGCACGCAATCAGCGCTTGAGGCTTGTTCGTCTTCCCTCATTTTTTTTTAAACTTGACTCCGATCCAAGCTGGTCAAATGGACCCAGCTTGGGTCATGAGACTCAGGACACACTATGCTTGTGTTTATTTACTATGTGGCATGTAACAACAATAAAGCCTTATATTATATTGTATAATTATAGTAAATTTTTAAAATTAAGTATATTTTAATAAGTTGGATTTGGTTATATTCAAATATAGCCAAATGCAAGTTCTAATAATCTCTCATCCTTAGATTTATTTATATGGATCCTAAAGCCACTCTACCTTTTTTTTTTTATTTTTTTTATCTTTGGGATCTTTAAATTGTACATATCCAAGGATGATGAAGATAATCGGATGTAAATTTAGTTATATTTGAATGTAGCTAAATCTATCTTATTTTAAAATTTAGGTAAATGTAATATGCTTATTACATTAAATAGTTTTTAAAAAAAAAAAATAAGATTAATTAAAATTAGGCAATTGAATTAGCTGCATGGGTTGTCAATTACAGGCTAAAAGGTGACGTTGCAAGGTCACAAGATAAAGCATGATGTATTACTAAACCACAAGCTAAAGTGTTGTGTGCTCACTGCAAGTTGAAGCATTGTTGTAGCTATATTCAATTCTAGTTAAGGGCGAACCTTTCCGAGTTTAGTCAATAACAATAATAATAATGAGTAATTAAATTAAGTAATATCTATTTTTGCTTGCATGAAGCATGAGACACTAGTAATGCTACTATTAGATGAGTCATGATTAAGCGGTTAAATGAGTATTTGAGTACTATTGAGATTTTTTGCATATAAACTAAATACCATTACTTACCTAATTTTTTAAAGTTATTCCTCATTATCGTCATTATTATTATCATGATTGTGGTTGTGATTATTGCTGATGGATCTATGCAGAGATTTCTTACTAGGCTATGAGCTCATGTTATTATTTCTTTATTTTTCTAAGATTGTAGCAAGCTTAGCCGCATAGATTTGTTAAATACTTTTGAGTAAAATTGTCGTAAGCTTTTGTATACCTAATACTAAATATATCTAAATCCAGCATTTTAAATTTTAATGCCAATAGATTAATGGAACAATCATTTGTTGTTTCCATTATTAATTGATTGGAACAAGTCTCTGCGTACTCTTCAGGATCTTAGTTTTTTTTTATTTTCACTGTAATTGGGAGGGAATGGGACACAAGCTTTTATTGATGAAAAATATGTATAAGGGGAAGAAAATAATAAGGACCTTAACCTTGATTCAAAAGATTTTTATGGATAAAATGTACTTCAGCAGATTCTTTATGAATCCTATGGATCAAAGTCTGAAAGAATTTTTTAAAGAGGATGGAGAAAGAGAGAAAAGATTTAGGTGTTAGAAAAATTGCTTTTTCCTTTTACAAAATTCCTTTATTAGAAAAATACTAGAAAATTAATTAAAAATTTATACTCAAAATTTAAATTTAAATTAAAATTAAAAGGAATCAAATTGGTCGAGGCGTGTTAAACACTACCCTAAGGATAAGTTTTCGCCTCCTCGTGCGGGTTGTTGGCGAATTGTCCCCAAGGTACAACGACCTGATTTGATTCGATCCTCCTACCGCGAGCACGATCGGGTGGAGGTTCAAACCCAGTAATTCTTCAGATGCCCAAATATAATAATAAAATAGTTAAATAAATCTTTTACCACCGATTGTTTGTTGAGACAGATTTTCTTGTTTAGACTCCTTGAGATAGCATCAGGATTTGCAGCAACAAGATCTTCAAGGATTTGCAGCAACATGCAACAGAATCTTCAAGGATTTGCAGCAACGAGATCTCCAAAGATTTGCAGCAACAGGCAACAGAATCTTCAAGGATTGCAGAAACAAAATCGGATTTGCAGTAACAAGATTTGTAGCAACGGAATTTTTATTAAGGATTTTTTTTCTGCCTTCTATATTCACTGCTCCTTTCCTTAGTTTATTCATATATTTATATTTAAAAAAATGACCGTTTCTCCTTGTGACCGTTTCTTTCCAAACGGAAGGAAAAGCAGAACGCTCGAGCAAACGCTCAAGCGTTTCCGGAAATCACGGAACGCTCGCGAACGCTCGCTGCGAGCGTTCCGCAAACACTCGTCGCGAGCGTTCCCAAAACGCTCCCAGCGAGCGTTTCGAGCGCGTCCCACGCTTACCACCTTTTTTTTTAATTGTTAACTTTTAACATGGGTCAAAAGTCAACAATCCCCCATAAAAGTTAAAAATTAAAAAATAAAATAAATAAAATAAATAATAAAATTAATATACCAAAAAAAATTAGGGCATCTTATACTGCGCAATAGGTGAGGTGTCCTGTGGACTTGAACCTCACTTAGTGTTGATTGTATACATCTGAAGAAACCATAGTGGATTAGACCTTGAACTAGGTCCTTGACTCAGACTTCTACTAATCACACACACAGCATGAATTAATTGGGTTTAAGCGGTCAGCGCATATTAAAGGCCTTGCGCTTAGTACCTTGATTTTTCATGAGAATTTATTAAGGTTAGCCCAAACCTTTAGTCACGGCCTTATATGACAATTCTCATATAGGTGAATCCTCCAAGGGTATTTGTGACTAATACCTTGCAGATAACCTACCTCGGATCCATTAAAAGAATCACTCAACCTTACACAAATTTACTTTGTCACTTTATAAGAGCACTCATCATAGGGATGGGTTGAAATTTTTTTCAAAATTTGTGCTCTAACATGATCACTCAATCAGCTTCGTTTCTACCACATTGAACCTCATTCATGGGATCTCCAATCACAGAGGTTGGGTATCCACTGCTGGTGACCAAATAATGGGCTTAAGCCCCATCCCCCTCAATGAATCTAGGACTCCACTCCTAGATAATCCCTTGGTTAATTGATCTGCCAAATTCTTCTCAGATTTGACAAATTCCAAAGAGATAACACCATTTTTCTTATGTTGTCTTATAGACTTATGACGAAGCCGTATATGGCGATTCATCTTTTTATTGGTACTCTTTTGATTTGTCAGTTCAATTGCGGCCTTATTATCACAATGGATAGATATAGCTGAAATTGGCTTAGGTACCAAAGGTAGCTCTGATATTAGATTTTTTATCCACTCTGCCTCATTACAAGTGGTATCCAGAGCTATCAACTCGGCCTCCATGGTGCTTCTAGAAATAATAGTTTGCCTAGTGGACCCCAGGCAATAGCAGCACCGCCAAGAAGAAAAACGTATCCGGTAGTTGATTTTAAATCATGAGAATCAGTGACCCAATTAGCATCACTGTAACCCTCAACCACCTCAGGGTATTCAGTGAACATCAAAGAGAGATTAAGTGTTCCCTTTAAATATCGGAACACTCTTTCTAAGGCTACCCAATGAGATTGATCAGGATTTTGATTATATTTACTCAGCCTTCCTACAGCATAGGCAATATCAGGTCTTGTTCTGTTTGCTACATACAAGAGAGATCCTATAATTTGAGAATACTTTAATTGATTAATTGGGTCACCTAAATTTTTCTTTAGGTGAAAGTTAGGATCAAAAGGAGTAGATATTGATTTAAGATTGGAATAACCAAACTTCTTGATCATTTTTTCTATAGAATGAGAAAGAGAGAGAGCTATCCCTTCATGGGACTTGATAAGCTTCATCCCTAGGATTACATCCGCTTCACCTAAATCTTTCATGTCAAACTTAGAAGAGAGGAAAGATTTAACACTTGAAATAATTTCAAGAGATGTTCCAAAAATTAAAATATCATCGACATATAAGCAAAGGATTACACAATCATTATCGACGATCTTAGAATACACACACTTATCATGATTATTGATTTGAAATCCAAAAGATAGAATAATTCGATCAAATTTCTCATGCCATTGTTTAGGAGCCTGTTTAAGACCATAAAGGGACTTGATAAGTTTACAAACCTTGTTTTCTTGTCCCTTTACAACAAAACCTTCAGGCTGTTCCATATAGATCTCCTCCTCAAGATCTCCATTTAGGAATGCAGTTTTCACATCAATTTGATGAATGATTAACTTATGAATGGAAGCAATAGCAAGTAGTGATCTAAGGGTTGTTATTCTAGCTACAGGAGAATATCTATCAAAGAAATCTAACCCTTTCTTTTGGTTATACCCTTTGGCTACTAATCTAGCCTTATACTTTTCTATTAAACCATCAGGTCTAAATTTCTTCTTAAATACCCACTTACACCCTAAAGGTTTGCTTCCAGGGGGTAAATCAGATAAAATCCAAGTTTCATTTTGTAAAATTGAATTAAATTCAGAAAGGATGGCTTCCTTCCAAAAAGGAGTATCAGGAGAAGACATCGCTTCTGAAAAAGAAGAAGGTTCACCTTCGACTAGGAAAGTAAAGAAACCTTCACCAAGATCTTTTTCTTTCCTTATCCTTGAACTTTTTCTAAGTTCAGAAGGTTCACCTTTAGGATTAGATCTTTTCCTTTTCATTGACTCATTAGATAAACCAGCTTCAAAAGAATCATGAACCAAGAAAGGATTAGAAGAGAGTTGATTTGGTACTTGGTTCTTGAAAGGAAAAACATTTTCAAAATAAGTAGCATCTCTAGATTCGATAAGAGTGTTATTTGAGATGCCACTTATATCAGAGTTTATCACTAGGAACCTATTTGTACTGCTATCTAAGGAATAACCTATAAAGATAGCATCTACAGTTTTAGGTCCTATTTTTCTTCTCTTGGGTTCAGGTATTCCTACCTTAGCTAAGCATCCCCACACTTTAAGATAATCTAGCCTGGGTGTTCTATCTTTCCAAAGCTCAAAAGGTGTTTTAGGACTATCCTTAAAGGGTATCCTATTTAAAATATAACATGCAGCTAAAAGAGCTTCCCCCCACAAGTTCTCAGGTACGCCTGAACTTATTAACATTGAGTTAACCATATCCATTAATGTACGATTTTTCCATTCAGCTACACCATTAGACTGAGGAGAGTATGGTGGTGTAACTTCATGAATAATCCCATATTCTTGACAAAATAGAGTCATTTCATTTGAAGTATATTCACCACCGCGATCTGACCTAAATTTCTTAAGCTTTTTCTCAGTTTGGGTTTCAGCTTCTACCTTATAAATCTTAAACTTATCTAATACTTCATCCTTAGATTTTATTAAATATATGTGACAATATCTTGAGAAGTCATCTATGAATGTTACAAAGTAACGACTTCCTCCCCGTGTAGGAAACTTGGTAGAGTCACATACATCGCTATGGACTAATTCAAGAAGTGTTGAACTCCTATTTACTGATTTAAAAGGTTTTCTAGGCATCTTAGCTTGAATACAAATCTCACATTTAAACTTTCTATCAATATGAACCTCAGGAATTAGATTAAGATTTGTCATGTAATGAATACGATCAAAATTTACATGACCAAGTCTACTATGCCAAACATTTGAAAATTCAACATTAAAAAGAAGAGAACTTTTATTAGATAACTTAGAGGATACATTTAATTTAAAAAGACCTTCACATACAAAACCTTTACCAACAAACTCATTATTACGAGTAATTACAATTTTATTTGACTCTAGAACAATTTTATATCCTCTAGATATAAGAAGAGATCCACTAATCAGATTTCTTCTAACACTAGGAACTAACAACACTTCATGAAGGACCAGGATTTTTCCAGATGTCATCTTTAGATCCACTTGACCTTTCCCAAGCACTTGTACTGAAGAGTTATTCCCAAGTGTCACACCTCCTCCACTTGATTCCTGAAAGGTGAAGAACCAAGAGCGATCAAAAGAAACATGAACATTAGCTCCTGAATCAAGCCACCAATCACAAGAAGATTGGGTTGAGTTAATTAAGAATTTTGAATTTACCGACCTAAAAGAAGGCTCAGCACCACTCTCAACCACGTTAACTTGTGGTTTGGATGATTTCCTCAATGGTTCAGTCTTTCGGTGGTAGCAGTCCTTCGCCACATGATTTGTCCTTCCGCACACAAAGCAGAATGTGCCTTTATAATTCTTTGACTTCTGATTCGGTCGGTTCTGAGGAGGTTTGTATGATTGGTTGGATCTAGATTGAAATTTCTTCTTCTTAAAATTCTTTCTCCTAGGTTTGAAATGATTTGGAGTTGGATTTGACTCGGTCAGATTTATTTTAGGTCCAAGGTCGGTCTTTTGATTTTGATTTAGCTTAAGCCGGTATTCCTCTTCTATCCTAATAGAGTTAATCACTTCTGTTAGGGTCAAGCTACCTTGCTTATGACTTAGCTCTCGAGCAAAGGATGACCAAGATGATGGAAGAGAATCTACTAAGGCTTGGACCTTATAGTTTTCAGAAAAACTACAGCCAGTCAATCTGACTTTCTAAGAAAATCTTGGAATTCATGAATTTGAATGCTAATGGGTTTCGAATCTACCATTATGTACTTTCAAAATTTTGAGATAATGAATCTATCTAGACCAGCATCAACCATCCCATATTCAGCCTCAAGAGCATCCCATAGTTCCTTAGCAGTTTTAGTAGGAAGGTAGACATCATAAAGATTATCAGATAGGGCACTTAATATTCTATGTCTACAATGAAAATCTATTTCTTGGGGTGTTTTTGATGAAGATGAGGCATCAACTATATTAGAAGAACCTTGTTGACTATTAGATTTGGGATCTGATAAGTCTATAGCAGAAAATAAACCTAAAGTGGTAAGCCAGTATTTCACTTGGCTTTGCCACCTCCTAAAAAATGATCCATTAAATTTTTCTGGTTTGATTGCACTAAGATCATCAGAACCCATTTTGAAAAAGGTTGGTTTCTTAATTCGTTCTGCACAACCAAAAAGTATTTGAATTTTTTCAAATTAATAATTTTCAGATATTTCTAGATTTTAAATTTAAATTCGAAGGAATTAAATTTAGAAACTATTTGCAATAATAATCAAACGACTAAGCAATAATTAACTCAAATAATTTAATTCTAAATTTGAGTTTAAATTTTTTTTAATTTCAAATTTAAATTTTAAATTTTAAATTTTAAATTCAAAACTAATTCTAAGGCTTCTGAACAGATTCAAAAATAAGAATTTTTTTTACTTATAATAAAATCTAGCACTTTCTAATGATAGGAAAACTTGTCCTTAGCTGTTAGAAAAATTGCTTTTTCCTTTTACAAAATTCCTTTATTAGAAAAATACTAGAAAATTAATTAGAAAATTTATACTCAAAATTTAAATTAAAATTAAAATTAAAAGGAATCAAATTGGTCGAGGCGTGTTAAACACTGCCCTAAGGACAAGTTTTCGCCCCCTCGTGCGGGTTGTTGGCGAATTGTCCCCAAGGTACAACGACCTGATTTGATTCGATCCTCCTACCGCGAGCACGATCGGGTGGAGGTTCAAACCCAGTAATTCTTCAGATGCCCAAATATAATAATAAAATAGTTAAATAAATCTTTTACCACCGATTGTTTGTTGAGACAGATTTTCTTGTTTAGACTCCTTGAGACAGCATCAGGATTTGCAGTAACAAGATCTTCAAGGATTTGCAGCAACATGCAACAGAATCTTCAAGGATTTGCAGCAACGAGATCTCCAAAGATTTGCAGCAACAGGCAACAGAATCTTTAAGGATTGCAGAAACAAAATTGGATTTGCAGTAACAAGATTTGTAGCAACGGAATTTTTATTAAGGATTTTTTTTCTGCCTTCTATATTCACTGCTCCTTTCCCTTACCCTCTGTTTGGATGGAGAGAAAACTAGGGAGGAAAGAAAACTAGGAGGAAAAATAGGAGAGAAAATGAAATTTATCTTGTTTGGATAGAAAGAAAAGTCGGAAGGAAAGAAAACTAGAGGGAAAAACAGAGGGAAAAAAGTGGTGGGTCCTACATAAAAGTTTTCTCTCCGAAACCGGAGAGATTTCGGAGAGAAAACTCAAAAGTGCTCTTTCTTTTTTTTCATTCCAATATTGACCCTTCCAAAAAACAACCGATGCATTTTTTAATCATCTATAATAATGATATTATTGTCATTGTAAATTATCAACTTTTCTTTCCTCTCTGTTTTCCTCTCACTCATCCAAACAGAAGGAGAGAAAATATTTTCTCTTTAATTTCCTTTCCTTCCACTTTTCTCTCCTCCCAGTTTTCTTTCGTTCCAGTTTTCTCTCCATTCAAACAGAGCATTAGTTTATTCATATATTTATATTAAAAAAAATGATCGTTTCTCCTTGTGAACGTTTCTTTCCAAACGAAAAGCAGAACGCTCGAGCGTTTCCGGAAATCACGGAACGCTCGCGAACGCTCGCTGCGAGCGTTCCGCCAACGCTCGTCGCGAGCGTTTCGAGCGCGTCCCACGCTTACCACCTTTTTTTTTTTTTTTAATTGTTAACTTTTAACATGGGTCAAAAGTCAACATTAGGAGCTTCAAAGTCTTAGTTTAAAGATGATGCAGCCGGCTCATATGACCAACCAAAGTGATGGATGACACGGAGCGTGACGGTACCAACAGCGATGCAAAGAGTAGTTTAGAGAGTTTGGTATGGTCTATGAAACAATAGCGTGGAATGCGTTGGCCTTTTCATGCCATGTGACATTCCAGCAAGGCAAACGTTTTTTTTTTTTTTTTGATTCTGAGGATTGCCAACTTCATAGACAACCAATCGGATAAACATGACACGTCATTGATCAAAATGTTAGGTTTTGACTCCAACCGGAAGTCTTTCTTAAGCAACTAGGCTACGTTGAGTGTGAGGTTCTTGTGACCCCACCTTTGCTTAAACGATGGCCTCTCCAAGTAAAGGAAAGTAAAGTATCCATGAAACTTGAAGCCTGGTTCTTCCTCAAAATTCTTCTCTTTCCCTTCTTGTTCATGGCTACTCCACGTCTGCCCAGCTTGGGTTGGGTCTTCTTCCTCTGTTTTTCCTCCTACTACTTTGTCCTTGACAGGAATGAGGTTGAGGCTCGTCAAGAGACCTTCATTTACCCGCAAACTGCCGAGGTCTCAACCATAATTCATGAGCAATACAGGACTGCATATCACTTCCAACCTTCTAGGAATTGGATGAACGGTATGTTCTTTGTTCCATCTTTCAAATCCTTGGTATACTGCTTATATTATGACATAGAATTAATTGTTTCAATAACCAGTCTTCATTTTTGCAAGGACTTAATGAACTCAAAAGAGATTTTTGTTTTATTGTGTATGAAATATTTCTTATATTTCGACTTTGTTGTGTTTTGTTCCAAATATTAGCTTATAATTATATTCATTGCTCCCCTCTCTGCGGAATTAACAAATGGAAAAAAAAAAATTAATTAATTGATATCCTAGACCCCAAATGCGTTCATCATTTGTCACAATAATATAGGATTGTAAGATGGTAACTGAATTGTCTTTTCAGGTTTTAATCTATAGAATCTCCAAAATGGCTGGAGATTTTTAAAAATATGAGAAAGTTTTCTCACCAGTAAAGTAATTATATTTTGCACACTTAATGCAAACAAGGCTATAGCCTAATTGCTGCACTCTGTCACTGGAAGGATATTCTAAGTCCAAGCTTGGGGAGTTGCTCCCCCAGGCATTGGGTAAGTCATTGGTGACACCACAATGGTTGTTCTAAGAAAGGAAAATAAAAGGAATTAACATCGAAACACCTTAAGATGGTCCTATGATAGATATCAATACATCCCCTTGAGTCTTTTTGATTGGCAATTGAACTTGGGCTTGACTGGTTCTTAACCTTTTTTTTTTCCCTCCTTGCATGTATTGCCAATGCCATTGAAAACTTTGGCAACCAACATGATCATGAACAGATCCAAATGGTGAGCAACCCTCCCTATATGTTCACTTTTCCTTTCCATCTGTTTCATTCATCTCATTCTTTCTTATGAGGATTACTTTTCCTTGGTATTTCATGTGTAACTGATTTTTAAATCTTGTCATTGGCGCCAAACCAAAATCAGGACCTATGTATTACAATGGTATCTACCATCTCTTCTACCAGTACAATCCCTATAGTGCATTGTGGGGCAACATCACATGGGGGCATTCAGTATCGGCCGACCTCATCAATTGGGTGCAGCTTGAACTCGCGCTTGAGGGTGACGAACTGTTCGACATCAATGGGTGCTGCTCTGGTTCCATCACCATCCTCCCAGGCAACAAGCCTGTGATCCTCTACACTGGCATTGACTCAGAGAACCGCCAAGTCCAGAACATTGCCTACCCCAAGAACCTATCTGATCCATTCCTCCAAGAGTGGACCAAACCCAAGTTCAACCCAATCATGGCACCAGTTGGTGACATTGATGCAATCGAGTTCCGAGACCCGACAACTGGATGGCTTGGTGCTGATGGGCTTTGGAGGGTAGCTGTTGGGGCAAAACTCAGGGGAATGGGTGCAGCCATTTTATATAGGAGTGAGGATTTTGTGCATTGGGTGAGGGCTGACCATCTGTTGCACTCATCTAAGGCCTCTGGTGTGTGGGAGTGCCCAGATTTCTATCCTGTGTTGTTGGAAGGTAGACAAGGATTGGATACATCAATAAATTCAGGTGGTGTGAAGCATGTGCTGAAGATGAGCCTGCAAGACACATTGCAAGACTACTACATGCTGGGAAAATATGATGTGGAGAAAGATATTTTTCTGCCAGATGAAGAGTTGCATAATTATATGTTATGGTCAAGGATTGATTATGGAAACTATTATGCTGCCAAGTCGTTCTTTGATGCAAATAAGCAGCGAAGGATCATGTGGGCTTGGTCAAATGAGTCCGATAGCTTGTTGGATGCTGTTGCAAAGGGGTGGGCTGGTATTCAGGTGAGTAGCAATTTATAGTAAGACTGACTAAATGAATCTCAGCTGTTAGATTTTCTGCACTTGTAATTAATGAGTAACATTGACTGATTATTTGATTAGAATCATGTTTCACATTTAATCAAGTTTGAGTTCTCTTATCCAAACACCTCAAGATTTACAATGAATGACTATTGGTGATTTATCTTGCTGTTTGGCTGGTAGATTAGAATGACAACTAGTTCCTCTTGCATAAAAATGTCAAATTTTTATTAGTTTCTGGTGTAAGTAGGCTAAAAGAACCTCAATTTTATGGTTTGTCAGGCAACCCCAAGGACTTTGTGGTTAGATAGCAATGGAAGGCAACTGGTGCAATGGCCCATTGAAGAGCTTGAATCTCTTAGAGGAAAAGAAGTTCATCTACATGACATAGAACTCAAGACAGGAAGTTTGATTGAAATCGAAGGAGTAAAAACTTCACAGGCTAGTCTCTCATCTTGTACTTAATGTGGTCATCAAATTGAATTTATATACAAGTTAGACTGCAAAATTTCCCTTTATGGTGGCTGAAGTTTGGTATGCTGATCCTCCAAGCAGGCAGATGTTGAAATAGATTTTCAGCTGCCAAGCCTGGAGAGAGCGGAACCCTTTGATCCTTCTTGGCTGTTAGACCCTCAGAAACTTTGTGGTGAAAAGGATGCTTCCATTCATGGTGAAATCGGGCCTTTTGGGCTATTGGTTTTGGCTTCTCATGATCTAGAACAACACACTGCTGTCTTCTTCAGGGTTTATAAAGCTCAAAATAAATACATGATTCTGATGTGCTCCGACCAGAGAAGGTATATCATTAGAATATGTCACATAACTAGCCAAAGTTTTGCTTACAATTTTTTTTTTTTTTGCTTACATTAGTTAATGAGAGATCCATAATATCTTGGTCGGTACCTTATTGTCAACCAAACATGATACTTCCCTTCAAAAAACCAAATAATTAATCTCTTATATAAAATTCTTGTCTATGCACCTATCTAGTCTTTCCTTAAATCAGTGAATTTGGTCTGCTATGTATTAGATCATCCAGACTTTGCTATTAAGATGAGATTCTGAGTTTGATTTTGAAAACAGGTCCTCTTTAAGATCAGTGCCATACAAACCAGCATATGGAGGCTTTTTGGATGTAGACATAGAGAAGGGAAGGAGGATATCTCTGAGAACATTGGTGAGTTAATGAACGTTTGCTTCTTTTATGGATGTATGTCGTGTTACTGCAGGTGTTCCTGCACTTTTGATTATATTTACTCTGAATTGCCTCATTAACAATTCTGGATCACTAAACAGATTGATCATTCAATCATTGAGAGCTTTGGTGGTGGAGGTAGAGCATGCATCACAGCTAGAGTTTACCCTGAACTGCACTTGGAAAATGGCACCCACCTGTATGCGTTCAACAGTGGATCTGAGGCCGTGAAGATTGCTAAATTAAAGGCATGGGACATGGCCAAACCACAAATAAGCATAAAAAAACAAGGAGATTTTTATGCAAATGCTGACAGCATGGAAAGTGGCCCTGTATTTGCTTCATTTTTTTGAGCAAATCATCAATATTGTTGTTGTATTACCTGATCTTGAAATTAAAATATATGCAAGTTTTTGGTTTCAATAAAATTAAGAGACAAAAGGAATTACTCAGGATTCCACAGTTTGGTTAACAGCTTTTTCCAGAAGTAACTTTAGAATTTTCAGAGCTGCAGGTTCCTTTAGTGTCTAGCCCATGGACAAAGTTCAATAGGAAATATGCACATACTCTCCTCTGGTATTTGAACTGAATCTAACTGCATTCAGGGAGAGATCAAAGGTTAATTGATGTCTGGCAGTCCAGTAGAATGATTTACTTGTCCGTGGTCCAGATTTGTTTGTGAGCAATGCTGCCGGATGGGTTTACTCTGTTGATGGAAGATATAAGACCATTTTCTTCTTCTTCTTCTTTTTTTAAGTATTTTATTAAAAGGCAACTAGGGTCTGGAACTGTCTGCTTGCGTTTGCTTTAAGATTTGGGCGCTGTCTTTTCTTCCCTGATTTCCGTCGCCTCCTGCTGCTGTCTTCGTTTCCACTTCTTCCGGTGATGGCCTCTCCTTCTGTCAAGCCGGCGATGGGGTCTGATGCTCCGAAGTTCGCAGGCATGCCATGGAGCAACGCCCGTTCGAGCCGCTTCGAATGGGTTTCCCCATCTCTGTCTCCGGCTATGGTGGCAGAGATGGAGCGTCTATTCCCTGAAATCATTCAGGTTCCTGTGAGGTCTCTGGAGGAGGAGGTTGGCAGGTGGATGAATCATGCCATCATCGCTCGTAGTCTTGGACGGTGGGTTCCTCAGAGGCTCTGGTTCGTGAATTCCACCGTGCCGGAGTTAAGGGGATATTGAATCAGTTGCTTTAGCGCACCGGCATTACCTATTTATGTTTGCTGATGATCATGCTACGAGCTTCTCCTTGGTCGACCATGGGTGGTCAATGGCCAAGCTTTTGCCGTATCGGAGTGGAAGCCGTAATTTATTCCATCATAGACTTCTATGGTTCAAGCTCTGCTTTGGATTCGATTGCCACTGCTTCCCATCGAATTTTGGGCGGATGAGGCTCTAGCTTCAATCCTTTCTGCTGCTGGGACATTCCTGTACTCCGATGCTTCGACCATGGAACGCAAGCGAGGAGGCTTTGCGCGTGCTTGTGTTCGTGTTGACCTCAGCAAGCCGCTTTGTCCAGGTGCTCGGATCAGAGGTTCTGGCAGCCCTTTTTGGCAGCAATTCTCCTTCGAGCATCTTGATGGAATCTGCGAATTCTGTGGAGCTTTGCACTTCTCTGGGTCTTGTGGAGCTGGGCCAGAGTCTGCTTCGTCCTCCTCGAATCCACCGTTCGGTCCTTGGATGGCGGCGGTGAGACGGAGGAAGTCCCCTGTTCAGTTGCATTCAGCGTCTTTGGACCCCCTTGACCCGGGTAAGTTTGCTTCCCCTTCCTCTACTTTGAATGAACAGTGGCAAACTCCTAAGAAATTTGCGCGGAGGAACCTTAGTAAAGCATCGAATGGTAGGTTAGCCTCCCATTCTCCTGGGAATTCTGTGGATCCGCCTTCCCAAAAGCTCAAGTCTGTTCCTGTGTCTGGAGAGCCTGCAGGCCGTTTTCCTCCCACAGTGTCGACAGTGGATGGCGAGTTGCCTGCTGAGCCAGAGGTGGTGTCCATGGGGCCTTCTATGATGCAAATTCAGCAGATTGTTGCCTCGGGTCCCCTGAGCTCTCCTTTTGTGGCCTTTAAACCAGCGTGCCGGTCTCTTGAGTGCGTGCCGGTTGGACAGGGTGGGAGGGCTGAGGAGGCTAAGGCTAAGTCTAAGCCTAAGTCTGAAATCCTGGTTTCAGTCCCGGTGGCTGCAGTGAATTCAGTTACTTCTTAGGACTTTGGCTCTACTCCTTTGGTGTTGGGGGGCCTGTCTAAATCTTGTGGAGGTGGCCTTTCTGGCCCGTCGAAGAGGACTCGGCCTGTTGAGCCTTTGGTACAGCGAGTTGTATCTAAGACTTCCAAAGTCAAAGGAAAAGCACCCCTCAGGAATATGTCCACTGATAATGGGTCCTTTGTGTTTTCGGCTTCTACTGACTCCCCTGGCGGTTCACCGGGCCTTGTCGGGATGAGGAAGCAAAAGTCCCGCCGTAAGGATAGCTTGGCCCCACCTTCTGGTGTTGAGTCAGCCCAGTCAGACCATGACGTGGCGGTTATCCTTCTTAAGGATGCCATCCAGAAGGATCGTATGGTGGAGGCTATGGATTCATCGAGGGTGGATGAGTGTGTTGATCAGGGACCAGTGGGTCCCATGTTGCTTAATGATCACTTAGGGAGCAGGTGACTGGGGACTCTGCTGGGGTCCCTTTACCTCAATTTTTCAAATGAAGATTCTTGTTTGGAATGTTCGAGGGGCCCTGAAACCCTCATTTCGGTCCTCTTTTGGGAGGCTTCAGCAGCTTCATAACCTTGATATCTATATTTTGATAGAAACTCGTCTATCGGGGGACAGTCTGACTCGCCTTCGGAGACAGATTTCTAGATTGTGGAACTCTTATGCTATTGAATCAATTGGTCTCTCTGGAGGCATTTTGGTGCTTTGGAGATCGGATAAAGTCCGTGTTGATGCCTTTCATGGCTGTGGCCAGCAGGTGGCTTTGGTTATCTCGGAAGGGTCCTCTGCGCCTTGGCTGCTGTCTGGAGTTTATGCCAGCACTGAGTTTAGGGCTCGCCGAGTTCTTTGGGATGAGATCCTCTTGCTCCTTGGCCAGGGCTTTCCCTCCCTTGTTGCTGGTAATTTTAATTGTATTGTGGGGGCCTCTGAGAAGAGAGGAGGTAGACAGTTTGTTTGTTCTTCGGACATTGTTGAATTCCAAATTTTATTTCATCGGCGGGCTTTTGGACTTAGGGTTTGCTGGACCCTAGTTCACCTGGTGCAATAATCGTCAGGGTTCTGCTAGAGTCTGGGAGCGGCTGGATAGGGCTTTGGCTTCTGCCAATTGGCTTCAGATCTTTCCTTCTGCTACTGTTACTCACTTGCCCGGATTGGTTCTGATCACTGTCCTATCCTTATTTCTACTGAAGAATCTCTTCAGCGGTCTCGACAGTTTAAGTTTGAAAAGTTCTGGACCTTTTATTCTTCAGCAAGGCATATTATTTCTCAGGTCTGGCGGATGCCGGTTAGAGGAAGTGCTACATACATACTTTCTAGACGCCTGCTTCTTGCCAGCCGTAGGCTCTCTAGCTGGAATAAGAGAGAGGTGGGGAACATTATGAGGCAAGTTGAACAAGCGGAGTCTATTATATCTTCTCTACAACCAAGGAGGATCAGGAGGGATTTCTTCACGATACGGATTTGTCCACCCTCAGAGCCACCTTAGCCATCCATCACTCTCTTATGCTGCAGCAGGAAACTTATTGGAGGCAAAGGTCTCGCATTCAGTATATTATGGAAGGAGATCGCAATACGAGATTCTTTCATCAGACTACTTTACGACGCCGTTCGATGAATCGCATCAGGCGTTTAGTTGATGATGAGGGCCACTCTGTGGATGATCCGCAGGCTATCAGGGACCAGTTTCTTCACTTCTTTCAGTCCAGATGGACCGAGATGACAGGGGATGGGTTCCCGGTTTATCCTGTTCAGCCTTCTTGCAAGGTCTCTGATATGGAGAATGATATCTTATTAGGCCTTTCTCTACGGAGGAGATTCGTGTTGTATGGGATCTGGGTCCGGACAAGGCCCCGGGTCCTGATGGGTACCGCCCTTATTCTTTCGCCATTATTGGGACATAGTTGGTTTGGATGTGGTCTCGGCTATTCAGTCTGTTTTTCAGGCCACTCATATGCCTTCTGACTGGAAGCGGACTCTTGTCACCCTGGTGCCTAAACGTACTGATGCGTCTTCTCCCCTGCATTTCGGCCTATCAGTCTGTGCACCACATTATATAAAATTTGTGCTCGGCTGTTAGTTACCCGATGGCTTTGGTTATCCCTCGTCTCATCTCTCTGGAACAGGGTGCTTTTCTCAGGGGGCGTAGTATCACGGAAAACGCCCTGTTGGCTCAGGAGTTTATGTATGACCTTCAGAGAGCCTCGGGACGTCAGTGCCTAATGGCTATCAAGCTTGATATGGAAAGAGCTTATGATAGACTGAGGTGGGACTTCCTTTGTAGTACCCTGTATGAGTTTGGATTCCACGGGACTTTTGTTGACTGGGTTATGGAGTGTGTTCAGAGGCCATCATTCTCTCTTCTGATTAATGGGGGTCGGACGGAGTTCTTCCATTCGGCGATTGGTCTGAGACAGGGATGCCCTCTATCTCCATTTTTGTTCATCCTCTCTGCTGATGCACTATCCCGTGAGCTTGCTATGGTGACGAGGACTTCAGCTATTGACCCATATGCGGCGAGCCCCCATGGTCCTTCGCTGTCTCACCTTCTTTTTGCTGATGACTGTCTCCTGCTGGGGAAGGCCTCTACCTGTAATGCCACTATCTTTGCTTCCATTCTTCACTCTTATTGTCGTGCTTCGGGTCAGTGTGTCAATCTCAGCAAATCTTTGATATGCTTCAGCTCGAGGACGTCCTCTGCTATGAAGAGGTCTATATCTCAGATTATGGGGATTCATGCTCAGTCTGATCGGATGTCCTATTTGGGGATACCGATCACTGGGAGACGGCCACAGTGCTCGGATTTTAGTTTTCTGGTGAGACGGATCCATGATCGTCTGGATGGCTGGCAGGTGTCTGGCCTTTCTATGATGGCACGGATCACTTTGATCCATTCTGTGCTTTCCTCGATGCCTTGCTATCTCTTATCTAACACTGCCATTCCGATGGCATGCCTGCGGAAGATTGAGAGATACTTTCGGGATTTTCTCTGGGCATTGATGCAGGGTGGCCATGGTATTCATCTCTTGGCTTGGGACACTGTTTGTTTGCCATTGGTTGAGGGTGGACTCGGTATCCAGTCGCTATTAGTCAGAAGAGAGGCTCTGACTGCTAGGCATGCCTCCCGGTTCCTACTTGACCCGCATTGCTTGTGGAGTTCCTTCATGCGAGCCAAGTATGGTTGCTGGAATCCCTCTACTCTTTCTCTGCCTAATCGGGGGCATTCCTTTTATTGGAAAGAGGTCTGTCGTTATGCTCCGACTATCTTGAGCTGTACCTCTTGGATGATTGGTGATGGCACTTCAGTGGACGCCATTCAGGATACGTGGATTGCCGACCTCCCCCTGTCTCGGTGGCCGACCTTTGTTTGCCCAGATATTCCTTATGGTATGTGTGTTAGTGGCCTTATGTCTTTGGATTGCTCTACTTGGGCGTATTCTCGGGTGTCCAAGTTTTTCGGGACTGAGCTCTGTCGGCGCATTCTCTCCATCCCTCTTTCTCCGGATGCTAGTACTGATACAAGGGTCTGGAAGAGATCTTGCTTGACTCGGCTCCCATGAGGGACCTCCTGTCTAGGTTTAGAGACCACCCTCAGATTCGATGGATGGGATTGGATTTGGCATCTGCCTGCTCACCCTAGAGTGAGACTTTTCATCTGGAAGCTGGCTCGGGAAATTTTTCCTACATGCTCACTCTATCGCATTATGGTCTGAGTATTTTGCCCACCTGTCCAGTATGTGGAACTGAGGAGGAATCTGTCGATCATGCTATATTCTATTGTGCCAGGGCTAGACAGATTTGGCAACTCTCTGGTGTTTGTCCCTGGACGACTTTTCTGAATCCCACCGTATCTCTTTCCTGAGACTATTGAAGCAAGGAATTGGAAGGGGTACTCATCAGCGGGGTCCTTTATGGGCATATATTGCTTATCAGATATGGCTATCCCGGAATCAGATTCTATTCTCGGACATGGTTCTTCCTCCTTGCAGGGTACTCAGGGCTGCTGTATCTCTTTATGCTGAGTATACCTCCCATCAGGGGTCCTTTGATTTTTCGAACCTTGGTCACTGGGGCTCTCCGGCTGCTACGTCAGCGAACCGTCGTACGTTTTATTTCTTGGGAGCCCCCTCCACTAGGGTTTGTCAAAATTAACTTTGATGGGAGTGTCCGCAGCAGGGTTGCTGGATCTGCTTATGTTATTCGGGATGCAGATGGTAGGATGCTGGTGGCAGGGGGCTTTGGTCTTCTTGATTCCTCAGTACCTCTGACTGAGCTTAATTTATGCGGCATGGGCAGGTATATCTTATGCTGTTCGTACCCTGGGTGTCCGCAGTCTCATCATTGAAGGTGATTCCACACTGTTATTTGTTGGATCCGCCGGAAGCACACTTCCCATTTGCCTCCTATCCCTCTATTATGTGACATTCGCTCTATGACCTTGGAGGTACCTAATATCCATATTCGACATATCTACCGTGAAGCCAACGCTGTTGCGGACTGGATTGCTTCCAGAGTGGCCTCTCACTCTGGTTACTGGCGATGGGATCCTGGAGACTTTTGCCCTTTGATTTTATCTCAGTTATTAGCTTATGATATCTCGGGTCTAACCCGACCTAGGGTGGTTTGAACCACCGTTTGTACCAAGAAAAAAAAGTATTTTATTAAAGACATGTTAAATGCTACTACTCTTTTATTTTTCAATCACTTTTTGGCAACTGCTGCACTTGAAACCTTAAGAAAAGGTTAATGAGATTTTAGTTAAATATAAACAGTGTGGTCTCACTAAAACTCATAAATATGTAGATCAACCAAGCATCTGAACATATCTACAGATAATACAACTGAAATTTCCAATCAACTAAGTATTTTACTATTGAAATTTCCTTGTAACATAGCCAGTGCTTTTTAACAAATTATAACCAAAAGATCAGCATGTACTCTTCCCCGAAAAAAATCCAGACAGGGCAACATTGGAACCTGAGAGAGAGAGAAACTATTTGGGAGGTCTTGATTGATTAGTGTCCTTTGGACACTAACATATTCGTGAAAGTTTAAAAAGTCTTTGAGTTACAATAAAGATTATAGGTTTTCAAAATACAACATTAAATAGGTTTTGATGTACAAGAGTTTTTTTTTTTTAAGAAGGCAATTATGATCTTACTTCAATCTGCACAGTTATTATTGCAATGAATATTATATATTTTAAAATTTAAACTATATTTTCAATTTTTAAACAAAATTTAAAGCATCAGAAAAAATAAACTTAATTTTGATTTAAAATGACTTTTCTAAGAATTTCAAAGTAGAATATACTTGAGTCTAAAAGAAAAATCAAACTATTAATTTACACAATTTTCAAAGCAGCAAGTAATTTAATATTATTTTAAATTTTTTTCTTATAAATTTGAAGAATAATTTTAAATTCAAATTAATTTTGCAAGTCGTTGAAGTAATTTAAATCAACAAAAGAAGACTACGAAAACATTAAAATTTACCATGCTATCATAAAATAAATACCGGCAATTATGAGGATAAATAGTTTTTGTTCATAAACTATTGAAAAATAAATAATAGAGCTAGAGGAAATTAGATATGCCTAGATTGAGATAGAGATGGGCATTGGGCCGGGCCGCCCATGGCTTGGTCCAGCTCGGCGCAAAGCGGGCCATGCCTGGCATGGTTCGCTTGCTACAGTAATAGGCCGTGCTAGGAACGGTCCATAAAAGGGAGCCATGCTGGGTTCCGAAATTTTGGCCTACGGATCAAGCCCGGCACAAGCCCGATACGGCCCATTAGGGCCTGGGCTGGCACAGCACGGCCCGCATGCCAGCCCGACATGGCCCAGGCCCTTATGGGCCGTGCCGCCTCTCCTCCTCAGCTTCTCTTTCTTCCTCTTCCGCTCGCCTCTTCTCTCTCGTGCTTTCGCCCTCACCGCCCGATCAACTCCTTGCTCGCCTCGCCTTAATGTGGCTGTCGTGGGGTAGAAATGTAGAATACCTCATGGCAAAGCTGTCACCTCCAATCCTCCGCTCGCTCGCTCTATCTCCATCACCTCCTTCAAAGACGTCTGTGCCCTGGTCGACGAGGGCGCCGGCCCTAGCCCGCCCTTGCCCCTGCCCCCCTCCTGAAGGCTGCCCCGATCTTCAACGTGTTCGCTCCGCGTGCTCCACCCTCCGCTTCTGGCGCTTCCCTCCTCCCCTTCGGAACCCCACAACCTCCTCTCCGGAGAGGAGAAGCGGATCATGCTCTACTTTACCGTGTGGTCCGCAAGACCTTCGAGGACTACCATACCATCCGATCTATCCTTCGCGACTTCCGCATCACGATCGATGAGCGTGATCTATCGATGGACATGGGTTCCTCGCGGAGCTGAAGGGTATCCTCGACCACCAGCAGCTCAGCCTTCCCCAGATGTTCATCGACGGCCGGTACATCGGTGGGGCCGACGAGATCCGACAGCTCCATGAAGCCAGTGAGCTCAAGAAGTATATTGACGGGGTACCCGCGATGGCCACAGGCGCAGGGCTACGGCGGGCTTCAATTCCAAAATGGGCTGCGAATCGTGCCGGGCATGATTTTAATTTAATCTGAATCGTGCCGGGCATGGTTTTATTTAATTTGATCAAATAAAAGTTTGATCCCTATGTTTCAAAAATATGTAATCTGAATGTCCTTTGACCTCGAGGATTTTTTTTTAAAAAACAGCTTGGCCAGTCACAGAGAGCTTCGGAGGCAGAGGGGGGGCATGCATTACAGCTGGAGTTTACATTGAAGTCCTCGTGACAGGCAACATCCATCAATGTTTATTTCACGAGGGCATGAAGATCTTGAAACTCCGGACATGGACGGAGCCAAACCTCGTCTGATTCATATTCGTTTGTCTCAAACCTTGTCTGGCTCATGCAGGGCCAGTGAACATAATCTTCACCTGTTTCTTTTTAAGTCCGTAAAAGCGCTGGTTGGGCATGCTTTAAATTAATAGATTCTCAGAGATCCAAACTTTTTCAAATAAAAGTTGATAGGTTGAAACCAAGATTCCATCCTTTTTTTGGCGCCCCTTCTGTGCAAACTTTAATCCATCCATCCTTCAAAACGTAGATGTGCCAGCATGATAGTACCGTAAAAGCGGCAAAATATAGCATAGATTTTTATTATAATATTTTTTTCATAATTCAATCTTAAGAGTTTTTATTTGAAGAAGATGAAGGTATTTCTTTGATTTACTCTTTTTAATAAACTTCGCACGAAAGATATGTTAAAAATAAAATAACTGTGTTATTTATTAGAGATGAAAACTGATGAAGCCGGTAAATAATTTACCATTAGCTATTCACATGTCGACCTCTAATGGTGATTCATGCAGATATCTTTGGATGATGTTTTCCTAGGATTGGATAATGACCTTCCAATGAGGAGTGCTAGCGCCTCTTCTTCTAATTGATTTTCAATCAAGAAAAATAGTTCTCTAATCAACATCCCAATCTTGAACTAGAGAGAGAGGATTGTCACGCCCCAGACCCAAAAATTTGAGCTAGGGTGACAACCCGCCGCATGCCAGGCATGCAAGGCGTCTTGAACTTATCACATAAATCAATATAAGCAAATTCCATATCCATGATTTATTACAAACCAGAATTATCAGTCTTGGGTATCTACCCTACACACAAATAAATCTAACTAAATCAATATAATAAAACTAAGTCCTCTTAATAGAAACTCCTTCTATCTCAATTATCCATCTTCATTCCTGAGGCTCTGAAAAACATTATGAGAATTTTGTGAGCTCACACTCAATAAGGAAGCCTAATATAATTTCAAAATTTCATTTATCAGGCTATCATTAGGTTCATGTCATCAGATCTATTAGTTTGAAACTTATTCAATAACAATTACATTGTTATACTGTCATTATTTTTCTTTATGTGTCCCACAGCCCTACAATACATCATGTGTAGCCCTCTTAAATATCCCCTAAGAGGAAGGGTCCTGGCACTAGTATCTGTCATCTGTCATGTGATAATCTGTCATGTGATAATGTGATAATCTGTCATATGATAATCTGTCATGTGAGAACCATGTGGACGGCGACACATAAAGTTTACTGTCATTATCATAATTACATATAGTAACAATATGATTTTTGCAAAATATAATTACATTTAACTGTAATTTCACAGTTTACAAATTAAATAATTTATAAAATTATAATACTTGACTTACTTACCACAGTACACGAATTTCACTTGATAACCCAGCTAATTGGATTCCTGGGAACCTACAGAATTATTTTTCATTATTAAATTTCTAAATCTGAATTATAAAATAATTCTTAAACTCTACCCAAACCACTTCACGGGCCCAACTTGGGCTTGAATATCTCTCATGTATACACCCAATAGGGAATAAAATTATTCCCAGAACTAGAATCAATCCCTGATTTGGGCCATATATTTACTTTGTCATTCTTGGTCCGATACAGGGCCCAAAACGCTGCTCAAACTGGGCTCAGAGATGGCCCAACAAGGCCCAAAAATCGAACAGCCCAACGGCCCATTACTCTATTTAACCCCAGCTCCTCTGTTTCAAAAGAAAAGAGGAACGAGAATCGCGCCGGCGGCCAGGGCCGNCGCAGCATATGAGGGTGCGGGATCTCATCATTCGGATCTCTCATCTTGGAATACCTCTGTGGTGACCAGCTTATTTAGGGAAGAGCTTGCTCGTAGATCCTTTCTATTCCCCTCACTTTGGGACACATACCTGATATGAGGTTATGGAGGAGATCTTGTCTGTTAGGGCCCCCACTAGGGACCTTATTGGGATTTTTAGACCCCAGTCTCGGGATTCGCAGGATGCGAAGTGGATTGGATGCTCCCTGTTCATCCCAGAGTCCAGTTGTTTATATGGAAGATATTGTGGGACTGTCTTCCTTCTTGCTCTCTGCTGTCGGAAGGGGTCTTCATATAGAGGTGGTGTGTCCGCTGTGTGGGCAGGAAAGGAGACTATTGATCATGCCATTTTATATGCCCATTTTATGTGGGATTTGGATGAGAATGAGTTATGATTGCAGAGTGGATGATTCTGGTTCCTCGTGCTCCCCTTTCCTTGATGCCCTTCGGAGGACTACTAGATAGCGCAGTGCCCTTTGGGCTATCACTGCTTATCAGATCTGGCTATCGCGGAACCGACTCATCTTTACTAATGAGACGATTTTCCTCATAGACTAGAGCAGAAGGTCAAATCTATGGTCATGAAAGTGATTCTCTTCTCAATGGTTCTGATTTTTCTAACCTTGGCCACTAGGGCTCCTCTGCTGCTTCGGCAGCGAACCATCGTACGGTTTATATCTCTTGGGAGCTCCCCCCTTCGGGGTTTGTAAAAATCAACTTTGATGGAAGTGTTCGTGGCAACTGGCTGGATCTGCTTTTATTATTCGGAGGACTGATGGAGCCATGTTGGCGGCGGATGGCTTTGGCTCTCTTGATTCTTCTGTCCCCATGGTTGAGCTTTATGCAGCATGAGCTGGCATCTCCCATGCTGTTAGGCAGCTTCATGCCAATATCTGTTAGTTGAGGGGGATTCTCTCTCTGTTATTTGGTGGCTTAGATTGGGATTCTATGATCAGTCTCCATCAACCCTATTCTCAGTGATATTCAGGCTGCTCTGAGGGGTCTTCACAGTGTCCATATCCGACATATCTATTGGGAGGCCAACTCTGCGCAGACTGATTGCGGCTGCTGTGGCCCAGCACGGAGGTTCTTGGATTTGAAAGCAGGGTGATCCTTGCCCCTCTGCTCTTACGCAGATTCTGTACTCTGATAGTTTTGGGCTAACTCGTACGAGGATAGTGTAATCGTCCGTATGTACTAAAAAAATAAAATTTCATTATTATGATTTATGTTAATCTTGAATTACTAAGAATTAAATGTCATTATATAACTAAATATGGTAATCGCATATTACCAAGATGAATTATCACCAACGAAAAGTTCTTTGGTGACTTTAAAACTAAATCGATCAAAGTAATCCCATTGTAAAAAGGAATTTGCAGGTTGTCTAGGTTTTTTTTTTTTTTTTTTGACAAGGAAAAGTGGGACATGAGATTAGGCAAAAAGAAACAAGACGAGGGACTAAAACAAAAATCTTCTATTCAAATTTTCGGGGCACAACATGTACTCCCACCTCTTTTTAGAGAGAGAAGATGGTTATCGAAGTAGATACATAATCTTTACCACCCTCAATCTAGAATGGTGTATACTTTTTAACATTATGACATGCAATCAAAGTTGATGCATAATCTTGCACACTTTTTGGTTGGACCTTAGTTTCAATGCACCATGCAACCAACTCATCCAGCAACTCATTGAATGTAATTCAATGCCAACTCAATATCATTTAAGTCCGAACTATCATGCTAGAGGCCCTCTGGATTATTAATCATCACTCTATTTGAATGAACAAGGTTTATGAACCATCTACTCATGCTAATGCAGAACCTAATTCAATGCCAACTCAATAACATTTAAGTCTGAACTATCATGCTAGAGGCCCTCTGGATTATTAATCATCACTCTATTTGAATGAACAAGTTTTATGAACCATCTACTCATGCTAATGCAGAACCTAAATTAATAAAATTAATAAATAATCAACTAATGATGTTTCACAATTTTCTCTAAAATCAATAACGAATATTTATGTCAAAGGTCAACCTCTCATTGGTCGAACAATGGGTGTAGACCACTGGCACTAGCACATTAGACTCAAACAACAAGGCCTTCTTTGACTACTATTAATTATTAAAAATAATTAATAGACTACGAAAAGAGAAGAGGAGATAGTGCTTACCAAGCTTATTAGTTGATTATTTAGTTCTAACACAAGTAAGGTTGTCAAGGGGCAATGGGTCAATTGAGATCGGCAATCGGCCATGAAAGGGGAATAATAAGGGATGAAGAGGGTGGCTGAATGTAAGCTAAGGGAAGACCACCAAAGTGATTGACCATCCTATGAAAGCTAGTGGATAGCTGGGAGTATTGAAAGTCACCCACATTATGGAAACAAGGTGATGGCAAGTCATTGAAGGTCACTGAGGGAAGCAAGGGAAGCGATGGCACATGTTAGTGTCAAGGGATGGCAATGGAGGATGCTAACGAAATTAGGCCTCAACAAAGAAAGGAGGGTTCGATCATGCATTTAGGGCATTGACCAAGGACTGCTTGAAGAGCATCGATGTCAAAGTGATGGATGCCATTGGGTGAAACAACGATCTAACAAAGAATTTAGCGAGGGTGGGGTAATGCTTGGAGAAAGGTTTAGGGCACACAAGCAAAGGAAAGGCCACTCGATCAAATGGGTGGTTTTTATTAACAAATGATTCCTGATGACTTTATTGGCTAGATATTATCACTCAAAGTAACCATTTCTAATAAAGTTAGTAATTGGATCACTAACTTGTGCTATAGTGTTCCAAAATTGCTCAAGTTCTGTAACCCTCCGATGGTGACATTAAATCAGATTTCTAATAAAGTTGGTAATTTTATTGCTAACTTCAATAACACTCTTTTGATAGACGGTTCACATTTGAAAATGCCCAAATCCCAATGTCTACCTAGTGCTAACACTAAATCATCACTCAGAGTGATGATTTTGCATGAAATCATCAATTCAAGTGATAAATTTAATAAAGCAAAAAATCATCAATTCAAGTGATAATTTCATGCTGAAAAATTTATCAAGAAGGTTGATTTCTTTAATATAAAATCATCACTTGGAGCCCACTTGAAATAACAATAATCACCATTTCAAGTGATAATACCTACGTGAGAGAAACCATGTTATTTGAGTAAATTATTTCAAGACAACATTTTGAAAAATAGTTTTTTAAAAATACTTATTAAAAAATACCTCAAGAAAAATGGGATAAGATGTACTTTCTTTTACGCCTTAACCATTACATTAGTACAGCATACCATGGTTGAGTTAAAAAAAGAGATGCTTGGCCTGTGCGAGGAAAGAAATTGTGTCTAGGGGTGCAACTTGGGCCGGATTCAATCCGAACCCGGCCCGCCGATTGAACCCGGCCCGCCGAACCCAATTTACAGCCATGCTTAAACTCATGTTTGCCCAGCCCAAACCCAAAAGACCTAAGTTTAACCCGATCCGATTTGCAATTGACCCGAGTTAGGGTTGACCGCAACCGAACCCAAGAACTCAAGGGTTACCCAAACTGGGGTAGCTTATCGACACCAGATTTTTGAAGACGTTGAAGGCGCCAATCGGGTCAGACGAGATGGCCAACTTGAGGGCAAGGAGGGCAAGGCCGCCGCAAGCAAGGAAAAGAACAAACATAAAGGCAGACCATCCGCACATTTCGTTTTACTTCCCGCCGCCTTCTCTTCTTTGTTTACGGCACCTCCTCTCTTCTTTGTTTTAGGTATGACTTTTTTTTTAATACAATGTTAAAGCTCCGAGTTCAGCTTTTGCGTTCAGCAAGGGATTTTATTTTTTCATCTTTGAGATCCATAATTCGATGTTTATTTATTTTAAAAAAGCATTTTATTTTTTTTTCCATCAACCCGAATTTCAATCCGAAACTCAACTGAATCCGATTTTTAAAAATAGGGTTAGGGTTGAGATTTTACAAATAGGGTTAGGGTTGACATTTTACAAATAGGGTTAGCGTTGAGGGAAACCCGAGTTTCATGAGCCCGAGTTGCACCCCTAATTGTGTCTAACATGCAAAAGCTTGAGAGCGCATAAGAGAAAGAGAGAGAATGCTTCCTAATCTCAATTATTTATACTATATAGCCTCTTAAAATCTTTACATAATTTGATTGAGTATATTCATTTTTAGAAGATCTGGCAAAGTTTTACGTTGACTGTCAACTACCTAACGCAACTCTCCTCCTTTAATTGAGGGCTTGGGACAAGCCTTGGTGAAGCTAAAAAAATAATAGAAGTAAAAGTAATGATAATTAAAAAAATTATATACAACGAAGACCTTTAAATGCTTCAGTTAGAAAGAATGATCTTTGAATAATTCATGATAATAATAGAGTTAAAGATAGACCTAAATTGATATTGACAAAAATAATTAAAAAAATATAACTATTTGTAATAATAATCGACGGCCAAGGCCGGTCCAAAGCCTGGATAAAGGACAAGATTACGTTAGATAACTGACAACCAACCTAAAACTTTATCAGATCCTCTCAAACATGAATCTACTAAATCAATCTATGTGAAAAGCTAGGATATATGTTAACTTAGTTCTAAATAGAGCAGAATGAAGGAAGCAGATTCATGTAGCCGACCCATGTAGTTGAAAAAAAAGGCTTAGATGAGTTGAATTGAGATTTCCTTATATCAATGGTGATGTGAATAAATAGGATTTTCAATTTCAACTCTTAATCTCAGCTAAAAAAATAATAGTTTCATTGTTCTGTTAATAATGATGTGGTTGATGCAGTTGAGCAGCATCATTTTTCTATGGTTATTAATCATTATAACCGAGAACACTCCAGTCTTAGCTTTGATTGGCAATCCATAGCTGTTATTTCCTTTACATTAAATAGTTAATAACCGTTAAAAAACATGCAGAAGATTGAATGATGCCAGAAATTTATTAACAGAAAAAAGATTGAAGTAAAGAACACAGCTTTCCATTAAAATAAGAAGAAATAAAAGATAGCAAGCGTCCTCTTTACATCTAAACGATCTTACAAATGCATGCAGTGTTTAAAATATAAAAGAAAATATATAAATATATAAAATTTGAGATTTCTAATGTTTGCAGCCAAGAAGAGAATGGGAAACCAGGGATGTCCAACTTAAAAGATTGATAAAAGTGAATCTTAGTTTTCACCAACTTAAAAGATTAGGTATGGCAATGGTACAGGTCACGCCCTCGGGCCAACTTTCTATATTCCACGCCGTGCCCCGCCAGGGCAACAAATATAGTCCTCATTCAACCTAATCCCAACCTAGTCCACATTTAAAAAATCATAAGTTGGGCAAATTTAAAAATTAGATATAATCTAAATTCTGAATTAGATCCAAATAATATGTTTTCAGTCAGACCTAACCTATATATCATCTAGATCTAATTTAAGTTAATAGAAAATGAAAACATAACCCAAACCCAATCCAATCCAACCCATAAATCTAAATTATATAAACCATATTTTTCCTCACTTCAATTATCTTTATCAACTCATTAAGTAAATTATTGTTTGAACTAACACCTATTTTCATCTTAAAAATGATATTTTTCATTTGTTTTTAATTAATTATATCTAGGTATTTATATTTTATTATTTATTTTGATAAATTCTTATTTTTGATGCCTTACTACATCAATATATTTTTAAAAGTTATAACTTATAAACTTAAAGATAATCAATTACTTAAATCAAAGTACAAGGTTTAAATTAAATTTTAAATTTAAGTTGACCCTTTTTAATCTTTTTAATTTTTTAAATGACTATATTAATTATTAATTATTAAATTTTAGCTATAAAATAATAAGTAAATCCTTAAATGTATATTCAATCTGAGCACAAACATTTCATATCACATCCATAATGTGATAAGATGAATTGATGTAATGCTCTGATACCAAAATTTATGTATAGGGGATGCATTGTGATATGTAAGGCCTTGTTTATCTAATACACAATTTAGCACTACAAAAAAATAATGTCTAGAAATCAAATTTTAAATCAAACAAGTACAGGAAATCTACTCTAGATAACCAATATTAAACTAATCAATGAGATTTGCATATTACTCAAATAAAGTGCAAAACATATTCAAACCAATGAAAAACAGTCCACTTTTATTGATTTCAACAATTCTAGCACTAAGGATATGTATAAATAAGGCCTTGATCTAACAAATAAATATGCAGGATGTAAGAAATAAGACCAATCAACAGCCGATAGAACTCAAAACCCTAACTAGATGGTATGCTGAATTAGGTAAATAACAGAGGAAATCACCAAGGTGATACTGCCTAAGGAAGGATAAAATCAATGCCTTATCTACATCTTATAGAGAAAGGTCGAAAACAGAAGACTGTGCTAAAGTTTTCGAAGCTCCAGATGCCAAAGCCTATTAACTTGCAAGCCAAAGAAAAGAATAATGAAGAAAAAAGAGGAATAAGAAAGGAACGATAGATGGGGGCACCGTATAAGAGAGAACAAGTAGGGAATGATAGATGGTAGCACAATACAAGAGGAAATAATTAGGGGATGGAGACCAAGCTAGAAAGAAAATCGTCGCCTCTCAAAAGAAACCAACTCATCACAACATAAAACCCTAGATTAGTAATATATTTATAAGAGAGTATGGGGAAAAAAAAAAGAACTAATGATCAACGGACTAAACTAAATGACCCATCCTAATCAAACCATTTAAAAATAAATTATGTTAATTAAATCTAAACCTTTCATCTAATCCTAAGGTTAGAATCGACGAATGTGAATAACCTCGCATCTAGATTTAAAACAAAAGATCGTGCCATGCAATTAATATTTGAAGAACACTGAATGATGTCCATAAAATAAAAAAAAAATCACTCCTATCTGCATCGATTTGGATCACAATTGATCCTGATCAAACCAAATGAGTCAATTGATCTAGAATTTTTCCTATGAATCTAGCCCAATCAAATCAGTTGTATTTAAATTTAAAATTATAACCTAAATTTTTTTTTTTAAATGATTGAATCATGTTCAAGCACGATCCAATCCGTTTGCAGCCCTAAGTAGAGGTATCCAGCGCTGGTTCCTTGCCAACAAAGATTGCATAAGCATGACATGGAAGTGATACGTAGGAGTTATTTTCCACGTTACCCTAGCATTACTCTTATAAGAAAAATAAAGATAATAGGCCACAGCATAAAAATGCTAGCCCAAAAATATTTATAACCCAAGAAAGCAGCTCCTGTAGACCTGCCACAACCATGGAGTCCCCAGGTACGCCTGCAAGAGGATGATTAACATTGAAATGATTACATTATCGTGAAATGATAATAATAATACTAATTAATGTCTACAGTAATGATTTCCATGATGGTGCATGAAAAGGAAAAAAATTACAGTATGGTCACTCATAGAGGTTACCAACTTCCAACAATTAGGATTGGAAAAGTCGTACTAGTGAAAAAATTTGAATCCTGTTGCATACAGTCATAGTACATGCCGAACAAAATTTGTGTGGCCACAAAATAATCACAATTTTGACCTACCCTACAGTAAGGCCTGGATGTCAATCTCAACATAAGAGCATGGATCAGGGATACCGAACTTCTTCAAGACCTGGAAAGATGCAACCGAATCATTAGAATAGTCTGAAAAGAAATCACAAGCTTCAATAAAAAATATAAATTAAAAACAGAAAGCATTCTGAGACTGCAATACCAGCACTTGTGTAATATGACCAGTGCAATCACAGTGGCATAAAGTAATGTTATGAAACTACAATGCCATAAATGGAACCAGCAATATCAACAACCGGAAGGGCATATGTTACCAAAGCAGCCAATGAACACTTATCATCAATGCAACAGCCTCACAACCACTCAACATACAAACATCCGTTAATCAAGCCAGTTACATCATACGAAAATGTGACAGGCAACATGATACTATTTAAGGGCATGTTAGCCAATTCTGATAACTTTCAAAATGGAATTTGATCTAGCCTTATACTATGTCTATACCTTCTAAGTAGATCCAATAAACCAAGGTGGAAACAACCACTTGGCTAATGTGAGAATTCCATTAATTCTGACACTAAATAGAGAAGGTTAGGAAACACAATGCAATGGATACACCATGCAAATGTTAATAATCAGTCCCCTCTATTACATAGCATTTCTCAATCAACCAAAATAACCTCTTGTCACAACTAGGATCATAAGTCATTATTCACAACAAGGTTTGAAATACTGACCATACAGTGGTACAAGAGTCCTTTTACCAAGATATAAAAGGGTATCAAGCGTATAACTCACGACAGTATTCAAACATTGGATAAAACATGAGTTAATACAGGAGCATACCACATGTAAATACCAACATAAGAACGATATGCCCCCATTCCACAGTACTTCAAAACCTGGTTCCGCAGTGAGTAAATCTAAACCCTCAATGGACATAGGATCACAAGTAGCACTTAGATGCTGATAATATTAAGATGGTTGGCTAACTAAGCATATATGCTGTCTGTTGGTTTAATGAACTTAAGCAAGAGTCCAGATGATGGATCAGATAAATCAGTTACACATCGCATGTAACCATGGTGGAAATCAGGAATTTTTCCTGTAAAGAACTAGGAATTGTTTGAAGGCAATTAGCAACAACTTCTAATTCAGATTTGAATTCATTTTAAACAGCAGTCCATGTACTTGGGAAACTCCCTAAAGCAGATTTTTCAAATCTATTCAATGATTTACTGTACACAAGGAACTGTGCAGCAAATTCTCCAGCGCTGATTTCCAATCCGGTAATCAGCAGTAGCAGAAACCTGATGTGCACAGCAGGGAGCAATCTCAGCAATGATGAATGAAAGGAATAGATAGCAGGATAAATATTCAAATTCAAGTAGAAAGAAATAAGAGAATAGAATAAGAAGTCATCGAAAGGAGGTTTGCTGTTTTTCCTTTATTAAACTTCTTGCTTAAAAGCTTCAATCACTAGTCCCTTTACAGATGGCCACAGACACCGAGGGCCTGTTTGGTTGGGGAAAACTACTGAGCGTTCTCTAGAAAAATTTTCAATGGAGAAAAGAAAACAGGACTTCATGTTCAAATTTAATATTTTTTCAAATAGAAAACTGAAAACTATAATTCTCATTTTCCAAATCTACGCCAAGTCTAGAAAACATCTTTGAATTGTTTCCTATTATTTTGCTTTCAAAATGCAGTATTTTTTCCGTGTTTTCTACCATTATACCTTCATGACCCACCACCACCTCAGCCTTCCATCACCCTCAACAATCACTGCCACGACTATCATATCTCACCAATACTGCCATATCTCTCACCTCCCACCAAAACCACCACCACCGCCACCATACCTCCAACTACCACCACCACTAGCACTGCCTCACCACCATGCACCACTAGCACCATGACCACCACCATACCTCCTCCGCTATCCTCAACTACCACCATGCCCACTATCCTCTACCAACACTATCATCATCATCATAGCTCCACCATCCAACACCATCATTGCCGCTATACCTCTACGATCACCACTAAACACCATCCACCACTCCCATCGCTAGCATACTTATGCTATCCACCACTACCACCAACATACTTATGCCACCCATCATCATCACCACCCTCCACCCACCACTACCACCACCATCATATCTCCACTATCCACTACTATTGCCACTATACCTATATCACCCACTGTTATCGCTTTTTCCCTCAACCTATCATCATACCTCCATCAACCACCCTCCACAACCCAACTTTTTTAATTTTTTGAATTGAAAAATGATCTCATATTCAATAGATGAATGTGTTTTCCAATTTTTCTAGAAAAGAAAATTGGGAAATGAAGAAAAAAACTAGAGATAGAACACAGAAAGCATTTGCTATAACTAAACTGGCTCCAAACCAAGCTCCAAACCAACCAAAGCCCCTAGGAAAGAGATCTAATTTGCTACTTTTCCAACCACAACTAGGATTGCTAGATAGAGAAATAAAACTGAAATTGAACAGCCAAACAAGACCTACAGTAGAGGGTTCAGCCACGCATTAATAAAAATAAACTTGCTAGTTCAAAACAAGAAACTAATTAAGGATCCATCTGGTGTCCAATGCATGGGGCTTGCAAAAGGAAAATCATAACATAGCATTATGGGCACAATAAATATATAAATAATCAAAAAGATGTCATCATGCTAGGTTTAAGACCCCATGAAATGCAATGCACAGGCACACATTAAGGGGAAAATGTTCTCTTTTTTTTCCAAAGAAAACGCATTTTATATGTAAGGTACTAGTACAGATGTTGCCATTGGAAAATAGCAATTTATGATAATAAAATACCATGAAAGATAGTAAATTAATAGATAAGGTTAAGTTAAAAACCCATCTAATAAATTTGACACCTAATGTAGTTTTCATAAAGCCTATATATTTCATAATATGCAAACTAATCAGAACAATATAACATATCAAAATATCAAAAAATAGTTCGAATTTACATGTAATGGCCTAGTCTCATGTCATTTTCATTCAAAATAGTAACTTATGGTAATCAAATCTCAAGGAAATAGTATGTTCATAAATGAGATTAAGTAAAAATTTTATGCCTGATGCAACCAATCAAAGATCAAATCTCATGAAATAGTTCTAATTAATAAGTGGAACTAGTGAAAGTATGTATTAAATCAAGGGTGAAAAATTCATCTTAGATCAAATTGAAAATTTTTAATAATCCAGAACAGAATAGCCCAATGGAAAATAATTTTTTTCTGAAAATATGTATCTTTAATGAATGAAATTTAGATTAGAGATAATTAAGTAGTGTGCCTTCAAAATTTCAAAGGCACCACCAATCTCAATATTCTTAACCCAATCCTGACATTGCTGACCTTCCCTAAAGGTAAACAATTACAAGTATATATATTGGTTCCCGCCCAACCAGAAGAATCTAGAAGCTATTCTAGATATTCTTGCTTGTTCCTCTTTGAAAATCTGAAAGCACTGCCTCTCATTGGCTGATCTAAGGGATTAGGATTACAGTAGATCGACCCATCAGGGAATTTCTTTTTAAAAAATGTAAAACACAGATTAACACCATGTAAGTTAAGCATTGTCAAATTACACTCATGTGATTTGAATTGTTATTTAACTACATGTTTTTAAATTCTTTTGAATTATGTCCATCTGATTTGACACATTAGACTTAACTACAATATGTTTTAAATGCTATTGAACTACACCAATGTGGTTTAAAATGTTACACTTACACACCCATGTATTTAAAATTTACTCAAGCTTTACTTAATATGCCCAAACTTTCACATAGGTGTAATCTGATACATAGTAGTTAAGTGTAACATATCAAACCATATGAACGTAATTCGATAGAATTTAAAACATATAATAGTTATGTGTAACATTTTAAACCACATGATTCCAATTTGATAATGCTGAAACCACTGGATAGTAATTTTTATTTTACCCTCAAAAAAAAAAAAAAAGAGGAACTAAACTTCAATGTTGGATAGGAAACTTGGGACTGTCATGCATGGATGACAGTTATGAAGCAGGAATAGATCTTGCTGACCTAAATCCAACAATACAGGAATTTGGCTGGGATTTAAAATATTAAAAATATAATGAGACATGTGAGCATCTTTATTACATGACAGAGAGGTGTGTAAACTTCACTGGTTAGAGTTATCTCTGGTCACTGGTTAAGAGTAATCAGAACCAGAACTAAAGGCATGCCTGAGACCAAGAAATCCAGGCAGAATCCTAATGGAACTCATGGAAGAGTTTGAAGTGCATGGAACCCATGTACAGAAATTAAAGTGTGCTCCAGAGTTCTGAATGGAAGTTAAAGAGAGGTATGGCTTCCTAGTTTTCCCTCCATTTTTTTATGAATTCTGGAACTTTCTAGGGATAATTAATATATATGTAACCAGAAGTTGTCTACCTTCTAAAACCTCAAGAGTCTAGATCCTGAAAGCATATGTTGAATAAATGCAAAGAGGTCCTAAGCAAGCAAGTTGTGCTCATAAAAAATAACAAATATTTAAAAGAACCTATTTAAACAATAATTGTCGAGGCCAGTAAAAATGTGCAGGGTGAGAAATCAAATTCAGATGGAGGTACAAAAGGAGGTTGAAACTTCTTTAATTTGGGAAGATGAGAAAAATGAATATATGCGGTAAAGGAAGCACAGAAATAGACTAAATAATAAGTATCAGAGAACAAATTGAATGGCATAAGCATGTCACTGAAATATCTTGAGTCCATAAAAAGAGAGTTCCGATATGATCTAGGACTGAGGAAAGAAAGGCCTCAGATACCTGAACAGTTGCTTTTAATGGTGAGAAAAAGAAAGTCATATATGCATCCATGCATGCCTGCCTCTCACATGCACACAGATTTGAATGTAAATTTTTGTCCACTTGAAGCTTGAGTCTTCAACTTTGATCATTTGCATTTTGATTGAGACCAGAATATAATAGAATCATGAGGTCTAAAATCTAAAGGGTCTCTGCAACTTTACTGATTAATTGAAATCACCCTGACACACCCAGACCCTAGGTAATGTTGGGACCAAGCATTTTCTTATACCTAAAATGGAAGCAATCTTAAAAGTCCACCTAAAACGTTATTAGGACTACCGATCAATAAGATCTACCATTAACAGTCTAAGAGACACACTAGTAGAAGGAAGCTTCCACCATGGGTGGCACATCTGGTTTGGAATTTCCCGTGAAACTCGACCCTTCATTCACATCCTAAGCAACTTTTTTACAAGAACTTTTTATTAGCTGCTTCCCTGTACCTGTGCTCCCACATCCACACCTGCTTCTAGTAAATAAGGTCACACTTCTAGTAAGTGAGGTCAGATAGGGGACTTTACATTGGCCAAGTTTTGATAGGATACTAAATCTGAATGATGGCTCCGTAAAAGAGATACCAAGGTTTCAGATACCATCAGAGCAGGACAGCACTTACAATACTGCATCGTTCAAAGAAACAGCACCAGAAACAAGTGCGGTCACCAGAACAGGTCTGACTGGTACACGGTAAGCTAAGATGTACCAACCATCCTGGTCATGTGCCAATAGTCAGGACACACCAAAAATCATTATGTACTGGTTCCTTGTCCATTTTCTATCTTCTTACCCGTTGCAGTCCATCCCAACCATATCAGTACTATACCATTCTGGTTCAAAACCAGTACAGAATATGGTACCGATATTCTAAACCCTGGGAGATACAGTGTGGTTCTACCTACCGATCCAGTACTCTTATATTAAACCTTGGAAATACCTATGACTCTACCAACTGCAGTCCATTGGAGGTTGCAAGCAGGTAGAATAACTGAATTGAGCTAAACACCATAAAGAATTGGAGAAAAAGGAAATAATAGTACAACAGCAAGCCAAATCTTTCCCCATTAAGGATCCCTTTGATGAAGAAATAGAGGATGTTAATACAAACAAGGTTTTAAATCTCATGGGACAGAGGTGTTCTGGTTTTTCACAAAATAAGAGGCTCCACATCTCATCCATCCCAATCCCCAACCCGGTCAGATGTCCCAGTAGTTACTTGAGATGCTAATTATTTATATAGATTTAGTATTTTATTCAATTTTTAACTTTAAAAGTTATATTTTTATAATAAATTAGATCGATTTAAAATTAAAACTATAATGTATTATGTCCGAAACAGGATGGGATGAAACGTCTCAGCCATCTTGGCCCCCATCCACCGAGACTTAAATCGCTGAATACAAATAAGTCAAAACAGCGTATAACAACCAATATCAGCAGAAATATATAGATAAAATTTTGATGCTTATAAAACAAATTATTTGACGAAGAAGACCAGGGAAAATGTTAAGATAATCCTGACAATATAATCTTGAAGTGTATAGCATATTTTCACATAGAAATACATGAACTTATAGTATATATCACATAGAAAAACATGAACTGCACCTGCAAGCATGGCTGCAAACAAGAAACTACTTGCAATTTATTTTATCTCTGCAGCAGTTTTATAGGGATGGTTAAACTACCTCAGGATGAACAATTCCAAAGTTGCCTATCTGCTTCTCCTGAAATATGATGCTACACTGTCTATTTGGGAAGAATTCTGGCTCCTGTAATGGCCAAGTAATCACAAAAGAAGCAAATTATGTCATTTGATGGTAAAACAATGGGCACATAATGCAAACAGCAATACATAGCATTATCTGGCTCGGAATAGACAAGCATATCCTTACATTGGAAGGCCTCATATAATTATCACCAATTTGGAAACCCGGTGCTCTGACAACTTTCATGATTCTTTCCACCAATCCCAATATTTCCTGCACAGTGAAATTTTAGATGAAGAAATATAAACTTAAAGTAAGCTATCTTAGATTTTGTACAAGGGCCAAAGCCACCACAATAAAGTTAAATTTAAAATGCAAATAGTGAAGAACACAATCAGAACAGTAAATACGGTATCGTATCAATGCATCAATAAACATTGGTTTGCATGGTACAGAACAATATTAGGTCAATGAAGTTAGCATGGATTATGTTGTCCACAACAAAGGGACTTGGGGTTCACTGATGGGCACCTGTAATACCCGGTTCAAACGAACCAGATTTGGTTCAGATGAACCAGGCTTGGTTCAGATGAACCAAGCTCCTGACTTTTGGGTTCCCCGGACTAACGCTTCGCTCCAGGCGAAGCGTTTAGCCTTTCGGGAAACCCCCGATCCGAGGCACTGCTCAGGTGAATAAATAGGGAGGAGGACTTCTTCCTTCACGCTGGCGCATCAGTCTCCATCAGGTAATCCCGGATCCAGAGAGAGAGAGAGAGAGAGAACGAAAGACAGAGAGAGAGAGACAGCGTGAGAGAGAGAGAGACAGAGAGACAGAGAGAGCGAGGGAGATTGTGATGCAGTGTTCCGGCCGATCCCCTTGGTTCAGGCCCGGCGGTGTGCTCGCCGCCGCGCCGGGCCTGATACTTGACCGGCGACCCCACCGGCGCCGGGGGAGGCGTCCGGCGGGGTGGTGGTGGAGAGAGAGAGGAGAGGGAGGGCCAATTGGCCCTCCTCTCGCGCGGTGGCGGAAGCCGAACCGCCGGTTGGTTCGGGCCCGGCGGCGTGCTCGCCGCCTCGCCGGGCCCGAGATTTGGCCTGTCGCCTCCACCGGCGCCGGGCGTGCGTCCGGTGGAGGTCCGGCCGGCCAAGGTGGCCGGCCGTGCCGCCGGCACAGCACCGTGCCGCGCGGGTGAGTGGAAGACGATGTGTCGAATTGATGGAGAGATCGGGAGTTTGGTGGCCGGCTGCGGCGGCGGCGGCCGGCTCTGGCCCGGCCACCGGCGGCCGGGCCACCCTCAATTTGGCCGGCGGCGGCCCCGGCCGCCGGCCATGTTCCCGTCCCCTGTTCGGTGAAACAGGGGATCGGGTGGAAGGTGATGAACCGGGCCGGCTAGGCCGGCCGGTTCAGGCCTTTTGGGCCGTGCAGTGAGCCATTTTTGGGCTGAATTTTGGGCCCCGTAACGGGCCGGGATTAGAAAAATAATTATATGGCTAGAATCTGGGTGAATTCTAGTTTCTTGGGGTATTTTTACTTCCCCAATTGGGTGTGTATAGTGGGAGATATTCGAGCCCGAAGTTGGGCCCGTGAACTAGTCTGGGTAGGGTCTTAAGGGTCATTTTATTAATTAGATTTCCGTGAATTAATTATGTACATTGATCCTGTAGGTGCCCAGACATCTGATTAGTTGGTTCATCATTTGGATTATGCGTAGGAGGTAAGTAAGACTATTATGCAATTTAATTGTTTAATTAATAAATTGAGTATATATAGTTTGCATGCATTTTTATAAATTAACTGAATTGTCTATGTAGTATGGAACTGTGGATTTCAAATGAACAATTATATGATTATAATGATTGGTAAGAAATGATTTATTGATGTATATGCCAGAATTATGATTGCCTGTACGGCATGTTTATATTGAGGTGATTATATGCATTTCCTTGTACTGTGCAAAATACTGTGAGATATTGTGAGATACAGATGCATGATGCACATGAGATGAAAATGTTAAATAGATTTATGTGTCGCCGCGGTTCTCCTTTACTATGGCCCCACACATTGTAGATGTGTTCTGTATGATTTTTATGGCCACACACACTGAAGATGTATTCTGTTATGATGGCCCCACATATTGTAGACATGTTCTGTATGATTTTTACGGCCTCCACACTGACGAGTGTGTTCTGTTATGGTATGGCCCACATGTCTTACAATATGTTCTGTATGATTTTTATGGCCACATACATCATAGAGTGTGTTCTGTTATGGTATGGCCTCACACATCGTACAATGTGTTCTGTGGATATTGATGGCCACGCATCTGGAGGATGTGCTCTGATTGAGGTATTGCAGGGCCATGGGTCACATAGGAAATCTATAATTACATAAACAGTGAGTTTGCTAGAGTGCATATTCTGATGCTTATCAAATATTCAATTTATGTTAAGTTGACAAATGCATATGTTGATGGCATGTTAAATATAATTCAAGTATAATATGATTGTATAATAGGCTTACTTATTGAGTGTAAACTCATTAAACCTTCACAATGTTTTTCAGAGCCTCAGGGTTGATGATGGATATTCGAAGTCAATGGAGCTTCTAATAAATAAAATAAGAACCATTGTATTGGTGTAATCCCATTATGATTGTGTGTAGGGCTTGTTATAGCCCAACTTTATTAGCATGACTTGATTGTAGGGTTTGAAACCCAAAACTTATAACTATCATTTGTATTATGGTTAGTCTTCATTGTTATTGCCCAATGTGAATCGTATATCAAGATTTTAAGACGCCTTGCGTGCCCGGCACGCGGCGGGTTGTCACCCTAGTTCAAAAATTTTTGGGTCTGGGGCGTGACAGCTTTTATGGTATCAGAGCTTAGGTTATGACCCTAGGGACACAGACATATTGACTTGATAACACGGAGAGAACATATTTTGATGACATTATATTTAGAGACACCTGACACATTAGTTTATGATGATATTAACCACATCCAATTTACCAGGAATTAGTTATGGCTCGCCATACTAGGAGCCAACTGTATGAGGAGGACTCTCTGGTCGGTAATGCTAATCAGCCGGTGGGTCAAGGAACTACTGGAGGTATGGCCCCTGCTAACCCAGTAGGAACTGAGCACCAACGATTCCAGTCCGAGATGCTTCAAGCTCTCTCGGGTATGGCGTAGTCTATGCAAGACATGCAGCATCAGAGTACGCAGCAGAAGCGTGGTGGCCCATAACCCACAGGACCCAGGTTATGATCTTAGGGACATATGCAGATTGACACTCTAGGCAAAATATTTGAATGACATTGAGACAATTATGACTTTCAAGGAATTTCAGGAAATTATGCTTTGGAAGCTTAGAAATTTAAAGTTTATCAAGAATTATAAGTTTGATAGAAATTGAGAATGAACCATCGCAAGCCAATGATATTATGTGGGCTCCCTGGCTGGTAGCCTTGATCAGTGGGGAGGTCAAGGGGGCTTCTAGAGGTTTTAGATCCGTTAAACTTGTGGATGATTCGTAGCAATTTCAGACCTTTAAATAATATGGGAGATGAAATTTTAATTGGATATGCAATAAAAGATAGATGAATATATGGAATAAACATAGTAGTCGAAAATTACAATTGATGACTAATATGACTAAGATAACATCATTGTGTTCATATTGCAATTGAGTTGATATATGGATTTTGAGTTATTAAATCTGAATTTGAATGTGGATGTATATAATGGATTTTTATTGGTAGAACTTACATTGTTGATATTATAAGTTTAAGATTATGAGCTAATCTGCTGATTATAGACATGATTAATATTGATGATATTTTGGGAATAAAATAGTTAATTACATGTTTTTGATTAATCACAATTGAGTACTTTCTGAATTTGAATCTGGATGGATAAGTATATATAGTGAATTTTATTAAGAGAATTTTATTATGGATATTGCATGTTCAAAACTGATTGTTAATTTGCTAGATGTAGATGGTTGATATTGATGCTAATGAAATAGTTAACTGCATATTATATCATGATGGACCATTTAGGAAGATTATAAAATTTTAAATTCTGAGACAATTACTGTTTAAGTTTTTGAGAGCAGTAGACTCTATTAATCTTTAGAACTGATTTTGACTATAAATGATCAAATATTTTGATGGTAGAAAGTGAAAGATTTTAGCAATAATGAGAATATGACAAACTCCACTGGTAAAGAATTTTATGGGGATTTTCATCTGTTAATAGATCTCTAAATCAAGATATATATTCATTAATTTATTGTGCATACTTATTGTACCTTTCTTCATAATTCATATGTAGGCATCTTTCTCCAGGATGGATAAATTATCAATCAGCCATAAGTGGCATAATTATTAAGAAATAGGAGGGAGATAATTTATTTGATTATTATCAATTATGGATTATGGTTAAGGATACATCTACTATCACTTTCAAATCATAAAGAGATTGCTATAACTTCCAATTATGTCTGTCGGATGGTAAGTGCATTTTCAATCTTTATTGACCTTATAAGTCTTGTATCCATCTGAGCTAGATCAGTGAGGTCACTTTGAGATATTCAAAGGGTTTATATTAGTTGGTCATGTTGTGGCATGAGACATTGCATAATCTATAGATGATTTTGATAATCATTGGTAATAAAATAATTGATTCAAGAATTTGAATCATTTAAATTACAATATTTATTGAGGATATACTGACCTATTCAAGAGAAATTGATAGGTTGTAGTGGTAATTACTGATAAATACGAAGGAGATAAAGTAATTATACTGATGATTAATGATGGCACTATTATTCAAAGAAATTAAATTAGTTGATTACGATAATTTTAAAAATATCCTAAATGATTGGCATATTGTTCATTGATGTTAGCTTGAAGTATTCAAGAGTGAAACCAAGTACATATGATTAAAATAGGTGTCGTAATGATTAATGGCACATTCAACTATTCAAGAGTTGAGAGAGCATTGGAAGAAAACTATCTTATATCTAATTCACGAGAATTTAGAATTGTCTTATCGAGGAATTAAGAGCACCTGATGTGTTACTAACCTTAAGAACAGATAACATAATACATGTGATGGATTCTATGATATTTATGATGATTGTGTTGTGAGAAGTTAAGGTAAAAAAAAAAAGGAAAGAAATACTTCTTAAGGAATTCAATTTTATTTGGTAGAAAGATCAAATTAATTTTGAAAGTTGGACATGTCATTTGGGTACTTGGGAATGAAATAAAAGTTTGCTAGTGAGTATCTTTATGGTACAAAATTTGTGGACATTTAAATTCGAGGATGAAATTTTAGCAGGATAAAAATGTTAATATTTCCTTTTTGTTTAATGGTAAACTGCGTAAATTGAGTCTGAACCCATTTGTCTCACTCTTAATTTGATGATATATTGCAAGCCTGTGTGATGGATTTAGAAAGTGCTTGGTATAGCTTCTTACCCTTAATAAAATTGCTTATTTATTGATTACCAAGCCAACATTCAAATGGATTCATTTTAATTGTCTATGATATAAGGTATAGATTCCCTTCATATTGAGATGAGGTGAGAGAGAGACAATTTTGGATTGAGCTGGTGTAGCAACTATAAAAAGTATCGTTAATTAAAGCAGCTTCATGCAGCTCTGAGTCAATAGAAAAGTTATGTTGATGTCAAAAAGAAAGATTTGAAATTTTAGGTTGAAGATCATTTGAAAGTTTTACTAATCAATAATATGATGAGATTTGTGTTAGAGGTGATTTGAGCCACAATACATTGGGCCATTTGAGAAGATGATCAAGGAATAGGAGTGGCTTATAGCTTAGCACTGTCTTCATTACTCTTTGGGGTGTTCAATGAGTTTCATATCTTTATGACTGAGGAGGTGTATTTCAAACCCTGTTATGTGTTAGAACTTGAACCGATTTAGTTTAAGAATTGACCTATGAAGATCATTTTGTGCACATTATGGACCGCAAGGATTAAGTTCTGAGATGGTGTAGTATTCCTTATGATATGGAGTTGGGGAGGTTGCATACAGCTTAGCACAGCCCCGATCTTATTTGGTATTCTCAATGTATTCAATGTATCTATGTTGAGGAAGTATGTTTCAGACCAGTCATGTTATAGCTTATGAGCCTATTCAATTGAGGAAGGATTTATCACATGAGGAACATCCTGTGCGTATCGTGGACCGCAAGGATTAGATTCTAAGGCGGCATACCATCCCGTATGTCAAAGTTCAGTGGAATAATCACTATGAGACGGAGACTTCTTGGGAGCTGGAGGATGAAATTAAATCGAAGTATCCATAATTAATTATCTATTTAAGATTGTTGACTTTTGAGGTTTAGTATACCAATTTCGAGGCCAAAATTTTATAAGGAGGGGAGGATGTAATACCCGGTTCAAACGAACCAGATTTGGTTTAGATGAATCAGGCTTGGTTCAGATGAACCAAGCTCCTGACTTTTGGGTTCCCCGGACTAACGCTTCGCTCCAGGCGAAGCGTTTAGCCTTTCGGGAAACCTCGATCCGAGGCACTGCTTAGGTGAATAAATAGGGAGGAGAAGGACTTCTTCCTTCACGCTGGCGCATCAGTCTCCATCAGGTAATCCCGGATCCAGAGAGAGAGAGAGAGAACGAAAGACAGAGAGAGACAGCGTGAGAGAGAGAGAGACAAAGAGACAGAGAGAGCGAGGGAGACTGTGATAAAGTGTTCCGGTCGATCCCCTTGGTTCAGGCCCGGCGGCGTGCTCGCCGCCGCACCGGGCCTGATACTTGACCGGCGACCCCGCCGGCGCCGGGGAAGGCGTCCGGCGGGTGGTGGTGGAGAGAGAGAGGAGAGGAGGGCCAATTGGCCCTCCTCTCGCGCTGTGGCGGAAGCCGAACTCCGTCGGTTGGTTCGGGCCCGGCAGCGTGCTCGCCGCCTCGCCGGGCCCGAGATTTGGCCTGTCGCCTCCACCGACGCCGGCGTGCATCCGGTGGAGGTCCGGCCGGCCAAGATGGCCGGCCGTGCCGCCGGCATAGCACCGTGCCGCGCGGGTGAGTGGAAGACGATGTGTCGAATTGATGGAGAGATCGGGAGTTTGGTGGCCGGCCGCGGCGGCGGCCGGCTCTGGCCCGGCCACTGGCGGCCGGGCCACCCTCAATTTGGCCGGCGGCGGCCCCGGCCACCGGCCATGTTCCCGTCCTCTGTTCGGTGAAACAGGGGATCGGGTGGAAGGTGATGAACCGGGCCGACTAGGCCGGCCGGTTCAGGCCTTCTGGGCCGTGCAATGAGCCGTTTTTTGGGCTGGATTTTGGGTCCCGTAACGGGCCGGGATTAGAAAATAATTATATGGCTAGAATCTGGGTGAATTCTAGTTTCTTGGGGTATTTTTACTTCCTCAATTGGGTGTGTATAGTGGGAGATATTCGAGCCCGAAGTTGGGCCCGTGAACTAGTCTGGGTAGGGTTTTAAGGGTCATTTTATTAATTAGATTTCCGTAAATTAATTATGTACATGATCCTGTAGGTGCCCAGACATCTGATTAGTTGGTTCATCATTTGGATTATACGTAGGAGGTAAGTAAGACTATTATGCAATTTAATTGTTTAATTAATAAATTAAGTATATACAGTTTGCATGCATTTTTATAATTAACTGAATTGTCTATGTAGTATGGAACTGTGGATTTCAAATGAACAATTATATGATTATAATGATTGGTAAGAAATGATTTATTGATGTATATGCCAGAATTATGATGCCTGTACGGCATGTTTATATTGAGGTGATTATATGCATTCCTTGTACCGTGCAAAACACTGTGAGATATGTGAGATACAGATGCATGATGCACATGAGATGAAAATGTTAAATAGATTTATATGTGCGCCGTGGTTCTCCTTTACTATGGCCCCACACATTGTAGATGTGTTCTGTATGATTTTTATGGCCACACACACTGGAGATGTATTCTGTTATGATATGGCCCCACATATTGTAGACATGTTCTGTATGATTTTTACGGCCTCCCATACTGACGAGTGTGTTCTGTTATGGTATGGCCTGTTGGCCTGGTGTGGTGCTATCAAGGCCCAGGTGGGCTAACTTGTATTTGGCTGGGTTTGAGTCCAAGGGTTGAGATTAAATCAAGTCACGGGTGTACACGGGCTTGGGGATTAGTTTAATCTCATTGGTTTAGTCCATGGGAGTTTTTTGTTGAGTCTGGGCCTGGCCCACTTCGTGGATGTATTTAAACTCTAGTCTCTAGGGTTTGGATGGAATAGAGAACAGATTCTTTTCTCCCAAAAATTCCCTTCTCTCATCATAGGGCGGCAGCCCTTTCTTTCTCCTCCCCATCTTCCTCCTTTTTCAAGAAGTAAAACCTAACAGGATTAGAAATCCTTAGTTCTAGTTCTTGTTGAACGGGGAATCCCATTGCTATTCATCAAGGTCTAAACCTAACAGGATTAGAAATCCTTAGTTCTAGTTCTTGTTGAACGGGGAATCCCATTGCTATTCATCAAGGTCTAAACCTAACAGGATTAGGAATCCTTAGTTCTAGTTCTTGTTCAACAGGGAATCCCATTGCTATTAATCACAGGTCTAAACCCTAACAAGTGGTATCAGAGCCTGGTTCAAGGAGTAATCTGGAGGCCTTCAAGGAGTTGAAATAATTTCAACAGAATCTCGTCAAGGTACTTCTCTATTTTATAAAATTTATTTTTGTGCTATTTTTGAATTGGCCATGGGGAGTAGCATAAAAATAGAGGTTGAGAAGTTTGATGGGAAGGGAAGTTTCTCCATGTGGAAAGTCCGGGTAGAGGACCTCCTTGTGCAGCAGGGTTTAGATTTGGCTTTGGAGGAAAGGCCAGATGGGATGACAGACAAGCAGTGGATTTTATTGGAGAAGAAGACATGTTCAATGATCAGGGGCTGTCTGGCGGATTCAGTCCTCTATTCAGTGCTGGAGGAGAAGACCCCGAAGGGACTCTGGACGAAGTTGCACACCCTCTATATGGGGAAGAATATGTGCAACAAGTTGATGTTGAAGAAGCGCCTCTACAGCCTTCGGATGTCAGAAGGTGGAGATGTGCTGGGTCACATCCAATATTCGACCAGATGAGCAATGAACTTCTGAATGTCGGGGTCAAGATGGAGGAAGAAGATAAAGCACTTCTGCTTTTATGTTCAATGCCCACGTCTTATGACTCATTGGTCACAACAC
>UESW01002568.1:0-45899 GCA_900491605.1 Calamus simplicifolius
AGTTGACCTCATAGCTAGGTAAAAGTCTCCGTCATTTGATACTCCGTCCACTAAAGTGGACATAGCCACCTCGTAGTTGAGGTGGTCAACTTTCAATATGTCCGTGTTAAAATGACCAAGAAAACTTCTCAAGGACTTCCCTCTCGCTGCTTGACTTTGGAGAGGAAGTCGGATATTCTCTGTAGTGGCAGTTGCTAACGAATTGGATGGTGAATAGACAACCCAGTTCATTGAAGGAATCAATGGAATTTGGCTTCAGAGTGTTGAACCACGTTCTTACGGACACCCTAAGAGTGGAGGGAAAGGCCTGGCATAGGTCGCATCCGACACACCGTGGAACATCATGATGGACCAAAAACTACTTAGGTGGTCATCAGGGTCGGTGGTTCCATGGTAAGCTCGATGGTGGGGAGCTTGATATGGGGTAGGATCACCTCTTGCATGATTTTCTCGATTAAGGGTATACCCTGCTCCACCTTGGTTGAAGATGAGACGTCTGTTTGACGGCATCCAACTCTTGACGCAACTCCTAGTGTAACTTCTGAAGTTGTCGTTGCATCTTGTTATCCCAAATAGTAGGAGAGACAGGATGAGGGGATCGCAGCCGCGACGTTGAGTCATGGAGAGAAAATACTAAAGACAGGGAGCGAGCCCGATGAAATCTAGGCAGGCTCCTATCTCTGCCCTTATGTGGTGCCAGCTCAACTCCTTCATGGCCGGATTGTTGGGGGAGGCTAGTGGCCTTGAGTGGATTGGGTAGAAGAGCCACTGGCGAAACCGGGGTGGTTGTTCTACCAGAAAGTTGCTGAGTGGGCACATCTAAAAAGAAACTCCATGAGGCCTTTGCACCAGTTGTGACAGGGCTTGGACTTGTTGGACCAGTATAGTAAACTGAACCTAGGTGACTAGGGTTGCTGACGGTGGAGGAACCTCGGTCGGTGACGGCGAGGGCGCCGTGTTGTTTGTGGGATCAGGCGATTAAGAGGTGGCCTTATCAGGAGCATCTGTTGTTGCTCTTTAAGGTTGGCCATTGAGAAAGATGTTCTTCTTTTTGAATCTTGTCTCCATGATTACAAGTTTTAATGGGACTTGAGGCCCTTCCTCTAGCACCAACTGTTACTGTTGAATTCCATTTTCCGGCTTGGGGACGGTGCATGCTGGAATTCGAGTAGTGCTCTCCCATCTGAGTTGACCTGCAAGGTAGTCTTTACGCAAAAAGCACAGAGGTAGTTTTGGTGAAAGACCCTCCGATGCCCAAATCAGTAAAAACTCTTGGCAAATATATAAGAGAAGAAGGCTCTGATAGAAGAATATCTCTCTGAGAGGGTTTCTCAGGAGTAATGGCCTTTGCTAAATTGTGAGAATATGAGGGCCCTTACCTGAAGGGTCTAGGGATGTGGTATTTATGCACCGCTAGGATGATGAGTAGTTACCTGACTTCTCGGGCGCATTTTAGGGAGTTGGCATCCGATAAGGCCGAAATCTCGTCGGTTACAGGGATCGGCAGTTGACGAAGCTGACGGGCGCTTTATCAAAAATTTGAAATCCCGTTGATCATTAGACGGAGTGTTGTATTTGGTTTCCGTTTCTATTTTGGAAAGCTCACTCCAAAATCCTTGGGATCGGGGTGGTTCATCCTCTAAGATATCCGGTGTGGTTAGAAGCAGCAATGGCGCTTACGTTGAGGGAACGAGGATCGATCCTACTGAGGTATGGAGATGGTTCAGCCCTGCCAAGGTTTGAAGATAGCTCAATCCCTCTGAGGTACTGAGATAGCTCGGCCCTGCTGAAGTTCAAAGATTGCTGATGCCAGATCATCTCTCTTGAATGCCCATGAGGGAATGGTGGTCTTCTTCTCCTTTTGTGGATAATTATTGGTCCCAATATGCCATCACTTAGTAGGGAATAAGCGGTGAGGCCAGGTCTCATTAGATATGTACCGACGTTGGAGGCCAAGGCCAACTCTGGTGTCGATGCTGAGTCCAACTCTGGAGTCGGTGCCAACTCTAGAGGCCGAGACCGACTCTGGCATCAGTGTCGAGACGGGCTCTGGTTGTCTGTTGGACTATAGCTTCGTCAGTCAATATTAACGTGGCTTGATTAGCCACATCAGAGATAACTCGACCCTTATTGCCATGTACACTTATTGATGCGGTGATAATTTTTCCTCACATCAGCTAGCATCCTTTGGAATTGAATACACTCTAGTCTTGGGCTAGAACGACAATTTGATGGCCAAAACACAATAAAATATACAATAGTAAAGTAAGAAGATAGACATAAGTGAGGTCTCAATCTAATAAATTGAATAACTAAAATAAAAATAAAACGGATCATACCCTGGACAATAAAAGAACTCTCCTTATATATGTTTTCTTTAGCAAAGTGAAGAAAAGATCCAAATTTTGTAACTAACATCAAAAACTCATACATGTTAAAAACATTTCATATTGGCAATTTTATATTGTCCATTGGGTTAGAGGAGTATCAAATGAGATTATAATTAATTTTTTTTTCTCCATTTATTTTGGTCTATCTATAATCAACTCCGAATTGGCACCTTTTGTCTTGGACCCAATCTTAGCTTGATATGAATAAAAGGGATATGTTACCCAATTTTGAAAGACATAACTGAATGCAAGCTAAGCCTAAAGCCCAAGATAACTCCTTTTCTCCTTTTCTTGAATTGTTTCTATTCCCTAGCAAAATGAACTATTAATAACTTATACTAGTAACACTCTGTGCTGTTCTCTTATTCATTTATCAAACTTTTATCAGCAAAAAGAGTTTCAATAAAAGAGTTTCAAGAAGATGTCTTTTGGAATTTTTATAGCTTCTATTGCTGGATTCGGTTACCAAGGCTTAAAAACGGACCCAACAAAGCAGTATTCATACTAAGGATTATATTGCATGGAGTCAAGAAAAATAAAATATAAAAGTGCCTAAATCATAACCTCTAGGATCTTGAGGGGAAAAAAGACAACCAAATACATAAATCATAACTTAGAACTTAAGGCACCAGATGCCTAAATCTAATTTAGGCACTATTTGAATTAACTATTGGGATGCTTTTAAGTAGTTGTTTCCTAATAATTATGTGAGATAGTTGTTGACCAACAATCAACCGTCATCACTAAGAGGCCCTCAAAATTAAAACTTACCATCTTTGTGTACGATTATATCCCAAAATTAAACCTAAGTCAAAATCAAAGTATAAATTCAAACATGATAGAGAAAGAGGGAGAGAAATTTAGAAATATCTCAAAGCAAATCTAATAGCCTTTGCTCTTAAAGGTGAGGGAAAAGTTGGAGGGATGTGTTAGGGCTTACGGTAAATTAGAAATGAAAAAAGAGAGAAGAATAATGATAAAGAAAGATTTATAGGGATATATTTAAAGTTTTATTAAATTAGCAAAAATATTTTTATCCTTTTTCAAATTGAAAAGACCACAAGATATGGCTGGTTAGAAGCCCAATTTTGAAAAGACCAAGAGTAGTTGTCATCATTTTAAATATAATGGAGATATAGTTAAAAATAAGTTAAAATTATTTTCAAAATTCAGTGTAAATTTAGAAATTAGAAACCAAGGGTCTCCGGTTCCCTGAAAATTTTCCCTGAAAAATATTCGAATACCCTTTTTATTTTCTGTTTTTTTTTTTTCAGAGCAGCATTTCAGAGAAACATTATTCAAATGCTTCGCAAATACTTCGGCATCCATAAAGCTCACCAATAGAAAAGGTAGGCTCACCTAAGATCTTTGAAAAGGTTAGGTTTAAGGTTAAAAGTCTGCCAACAACCATGTCTGTGGAGTCTCTCAAAGCTGTCTATGGAATTCATGTTGTCTTCATATGGTCAATTGACATGAAGCTGAAAAATAAAATTTTATGTTCCAATAAGGAATCAGTACTGTCATCGGATGTGAATTCAAAAGTAACGATAGATGGTATAACAAAATGGGCATCAAATACGATCCAATTTTCAATTGCAATCAAGTTGGAGAGGCAAAAAAAAAAAAAGGAAAAAGTGAGAGGCAAAATATGTGTTTCCCTTTGCATTTGATTAATAGCCAATCTACAAACCAACGAAATGGAGACCTACCTGAAGAGTATTTTGCGCTTGGGGACTATGAGGGGAGCCCGAGAGCAGATGACAGTAGTCCATTAAGTCAGCTAAGGAATTTACATGGGTACAAATCAGACTTTTAACATTGAATATTTAGATAAGTAAAATAGCATATCAAAACTAAAACTCAGACGACATAGATTGAATGTATCAAACTTTTAATATTAGAGCATGAGACTATATATAAGATGATGATGATTTTTTTTTATACCAAAATGCATGATTGACATGTAAATATATAAGCACAACATGCCTGTGAATCCATCATAACCACATCATGCCGGTTGAAAAATTTTATTATGAACAATATTCTATATGCAGCTGTCAACTAGAGATAAGTTTTATGTTCTATTATGAAAAATTTGCTGTTTTATGGTCGATCTAATTTCTATACATCTTTCTTTACATCTATTGCTTTTTTTCAACTTTCATTTTGTTAACAACTAGAATACGCCGCAAGAGATAACTTGCGGAAAATATACTAATCATTTCAATTTTTATGATGTAAGAAAAGCTAACAAATTTCTCTATCCTTTGCAGGCACATCACTTTAAATGAAAACCAAGTACAAATCTAGACCCCAATAGACAAAAAGACATAGTCATTAGAATGTAAACACAATCACTATAATACTTATAAATGTGCAAAAAGGAGATTATCATATCTTAATTCATTAAAGTATTGTCCAAAGCCACCTTTGACACGTTATTTTACACTTTACTAAATGCAACTTGAATCACCAAATTCACATAATTAAAAAAAAAGTGCCAAAGATCATATTATCAACAAAATTTGATGAACATCTCTTTAATCATGACCAAACACCATGATCCTACCCCTTAACAAGATGAAAACAGCATATCTAACCCAACTACAACCAAAAAATGCTCATCATTTCCTTCGGCCTTCATTTATATTTAAGGGTGCATTTGGTGACCATTTTGGAATTACCTTGATGTACTTAGATTACTAATGATTTTAATCTTCAGATGATCTAATTCTCAGTGATCAAAGAACACTATATTTGATATGATATACCAAAGTGATCAAGGATCACCGGTGATCTAACACCATGTTTGGTATGCTATGAAAATCCAAGATTACTAATTATAAAATATCAAAATCATTGATGAGCAGTGAAGGGTACATCGCTCTGCCAGTGGTACACTGGGCTTTGTAGCAAAACTGAGAGACTAGAAGTTAAGTTCATTGATGAGCAGTGAAGGGTGAAAACCCATAAGGATACTAGCATGTTATTTAATGCCGGAAGGAAATGTACTATTGATAGTATCGACGGAGGTTGTCGGCGTTCCACGTCCGTGGGAGCAGCCTCCCATCCAGCTCTTCGATCTTGTATGCCCCGTGACGGAGTGTCTCGGCGATCCGATAGGGCCCCTCCCAATTTGGAGCTAGCTTGCCTCCTTCCGTCGGCTTTGAGACTTCAGCTCGTCGAAGGACCAGGTCTCTCAGCAAGAAATTCTTGGGACGCACACGGGCGTTGTAGTACCTGGCAGCTCATTTTCGGTAGACCGCCATCCGCAGTTGCACTCGGTTTCATACCTCCTCCACCAGGTCGAAGTTGGCCCGCAGCCGATCCGAGTTGTCTTCCTCATTATACGACTCCACTCGAGGACTCGGGGAGCCTATTTCCACCGGAATGACAGCTTCGGACCCAAAGACCAGGCTGAACGGAGTTTCTCCGGTGGGGGCTCGTGGCGTTGTATGGTAGGCCCATAGCACATTGTGGAGCTCCTCCACCCAGCGCCCCTTGCAATCATCTAGTCAGGCTCTTAGTCCTTGGAGAATGATACGATTGGTCACTTCGGCCGCTCCATTGGTCTGGGGTGTCCGACGAAAGTGAATCTCTGGTGGATGCCGAGTTCGGTGCAGAATCCTCGGAAGGGCGTGTTATCGAACTATCGGCCGTTGTCGGTGACCAGAGTATGGGGTAGCCCGAACCGACATATGATAGACTTCCAGAAGAAGGATCTCACCTTGCTTTCAATGATTTTAGCAAGGGCTTCGGCTTCAATCCATTGGTGAAGTGATCGATGGCCACCAAGAGAACTTGCGCTGTCCGAAGGCCGGGGGGAATGGTCCCAAGATATCCATACCCCACTGGGTGAAGGGCCAAGGTGCCACCAAGGGAGTCAACTGAGACGTCGGCTGTCGCTGAATATTGGCATGATGCTGACAGCTATCACACTTCTTAACAAGCTCGGCCGCGTCCTCCTTCATGGTCAGCCAGTAGTACCCCTGTCGTAGGGCCTTGCTTAAGTTAGGGCTCTGCCCCCCAGATGACTCCCGCAGATGCCTTCATGGATTTTCCGCAAGATGTAGTCTGCTTCTGCTGGCCCTACGCACTTGAGGACCGGGTATGAAAATGACCTTCGATAGAGCCTCCAGTCCATTATTAGGAACCTTGGGGCCTGCCGCTTGAGCAGTCTAGCCTCCGCGGGGTCCTCAAGGAGGGTGCCATCGGTCAAATATCGCGCATAGGCATCCATCCAAGAGGGCCCTTGCGCAACCGGCAATGCCTCTTCCGCAGCTTCAATGCTTGGGGTCTGCAAGTGCTCTACATACGTTCTTCCCAGTGTCTCGTCGGCCGAGGTGGCCAAACGGGACAGCGTGCGGCCCTGGCATTCTCCGCCCGGGGAATGTAGCTGACACGAAAGTAAGAGAACCGAGAGGCTTGGAGCTGCACCTTACTCAAGTAACGGGACATTGTCGGGTCTCTGGCTTCGTATTCTCCAGTAACTTGCCCAGAAATAAGCTGGGAGTCCGTGAAGGCTCTCAGACGCCCTGCACCGAGCTCCTCAGCCAGCCTCATTCCGCAAACAGGGCCTCATATTCAGCTTGGTTATTAGTGGCCGGGAACTGAAACCGAAGGGCATACTCCACCACCTCCCCTTCGGGGCTCGCAAGGATGAGCCCGGCTCTGCTTCCCTGAGAATTTGCTGCTCTATCATGTGCAAGATCCAGTCTTCCTTTTCTGCCTCCTCGGCAGAGGAGGAGCCCATACGTTCCTCCGGACGTGATTCCTCCGTATGTTTCTCAGTCCAAGTACACTCGACCAAGAAATCAGCTAACACCTGAGACTTCATGGCTGACCTTGGCCGAATAGATAGGTCAAACTCACTCAGTTTGATTGCCCATTTGGCCAGCCGACCGGAGGTGTCAAGACGGGACAAGATGGTCCGAAGAGGTTAGTCCGTGAGCACCACGATGGAATGAACCTGAAAGTAGGGTTGGAAGAGTTGGGTAGAGACCACCAGGGCAAAAATGATCTTCTCGGTTCTAGTATATTTGTCTCAGCATCATGAAGTACCTTGCTGGTGTAGTAGACCGGCCTCTGCATCCCATCAGCATCCATGCGCACGAGCACAGAACTGACGGCCTCTAGGGAGGCTGCGAGGTACAGGAAGAGTTCCTCCCCGCCCTCTAGCTTGGACAATAGCGGGGGAGTGGACAGAAATCGCTTCAACTCTTCAAAGGCATCCTGCCACTCCTTTGTCCACTCGAAGCTGCTGACCTTGCACAGCGCCTTAAAGAAGGGCAGGCACCTTTCTGCCAATCTCGACATGAAGCGACTCAAGGCCGCCACCCTCCCGGTTAGGCGTTGCACCTCCTTATTAGCTTGGGGCCTCATATCCATGATAGCCCGGATCTTGTCAGGATTGGCTTCAATCCCCCACTGGGTTACCATAAAGCCAGGAACTTGCCTGCCGCCACCCCAAAGGCACACTTACGGGGATTCAGCCTCATTTGGTACCGGCGCAGGTTGTTGAAGGTCTCTGCAAGGTCGGTGACGTGGTCAGTAGCATTGGTACTCTTGGTTAGCATATCGTCCACGTACACCTCCATGTTACGCCCGATCTAATCCTCAAAGACCTTATTCATCAACCTCTGATAGGTAGCTCTGGCATTCTTCAATCCAAACGGCATTACCTTGTAACAATAAAGCCCTTTTTCAGTGACAAAGGAGGTGGCTTCTTCATCAGCCGGGTTCATCCTGATCTGGTTGTACCCCAAAAAGGCATCCATGAAGCTAAGAGTTTCGTGCCCGGACGTGGCATCCACTAGCTGGTCGATCCGGAGCAGTGGGAAGCTGTCTTTGGGGCATGCCTTATTGAGATCGGTAAAGTCCACGCACATCCTCCAATTCCCACTGGCTTGCGAACCATCACGACATTCTCCAGCCAGTCAGGGTATTATACCTCACGGATGTGACCGGCTGCCAACAACTTTCGCACCTCCTCATCCACGGCCTTTTGCCTGTTAGGGGCGAAGCTCCTCTTCTTCTGCCTAATGGGTCGGCACTCCGGCCTGATGTTGAGCTGGTGGGTGATCACTTCCTCCGAAATGCCTGGCATGTCGGATGCCGACCAGGCGAAGACATCTGCGTTAGCCCGTAGGAAAGTAAGGAGCTGGTCACGGGCCTCCTCTGGGAGTAGGGCTCCAATCTGGATTGTCTTCATTGGGTCCTCTCCGAGAGGGAAAGCAAGAGGCGCTCGGCCGGCTCCCCTCTTCTCGCCAGGTCCCGGGGTCCAGTGTCTCCGATGCAGGTGCAGGTGCCGCCTCCTGCGGACTAGGGGCCGTATGATAGCAAAGTGGGAGCAGGTTCTGCTCCCCCCACATCTCCCCGACTCCCTCCCTGGTAGGAAACCTTACGAGGAGTCGTTTAGTGGATATGACAGCGTCCAAAAGATTGAGCCCAGGTCTCCCGAGGATTGCGTTATAGGCGAGGGGCACTCGGACCACCAAAAAATTCATGAGGATGGTGCTTTGATGTGGGGTCGTGCCAGCCGTGACAGGAAGAGTGACCTCTCCCTCGACTCTCACGGAATCCCCAGTGAACCCCATCAGGGGCATGGCGACAGGCCGGAGCAGGTCGAGCGACAGGTTCATGCGAACAAAAGCATCATAATTCAAAACATCCACTGAGCTTCCGCTATCAACCAGAATTCTTTTTACATGATGCTTAGCGATCGTCATGGTCATGACAACGCTATCATCGTTTTTATTCACCACCCCCTCTAAGTCCTCCTTAAAGAAAGGAATTACAGGATCTAACTCCCCCCCTCTGCCTCTTGGGCGGGCCACCTGCCCCCAGGAAATCATCGCCACCGTCTTCTCAGTTAGGGCGTTGTCGATCATCAGCGGCGAAGGCGCTGACGGGCCAGGAGTATCCGGGTTGTTCTTCTGAACAAACTTCCCCAGATGGCCATGCTGGATAAGATCCTCTATCGCCTTCTTCAGCTAGTGACAGTCGTCGGTGTCGTGGCCATGGTCCCGATGGTATCAGCAGTAGAGGTTCTTGTTGCGGGGGATCTTTGGGTTCATCGGAGGTGGGCGCTGAAGATAGGACTCACCCTCAATCTCAAGCAGGATGTGCGATATGAGGGCGAGTAGTGGAGTGTAGGGTCCATCTCTCTGTGCAGGAGCTCGGGGATGATTGTCTGGTCGGCGGGGAGGTTCAGGTTTCCGGGGTCAAACTTCAACAGGCTCAGGGCGGGCCGGCTTCTTGAGGGCGCTCCCACTTGCCTCGCGCTGGGAGGAATCAGCCTCGTCGGTGCGGATATACTTCTGGGCCCGGGTCAAAAGTTCGGCGTAAGAACCGGGCGACTTCTTATCCAGGGAGTACGCGAAGCGGGACGGACGGAGCCCTCGCTTCAGGGCCAAAGTGGCCACTGAATCTTCAAGATTGTAAACCTCCAGAGCCGCCTCCTTGAACCGAGCGACATAATCCCGCAAAGACTCGCCGCTCTTCTGTTGGACAGCGAAGAGGCTGTCAGCTACTCTTGGGATCTTTCGGTAGGCATCAAAATGGGCCAAAAAGGCTCTTTCCAATTGACAAAAGGAATCGATACTCCGCGGTGGCAGGTGAGAGTACCAGGCTCGGGCAGCCTTCTTCAGGGTGGTAGGGAAGACGATGCACATGAGCGAATCAGTGTCCCCCTGGACCTGCATGAGTACCTTGTAGCTTTCTAGATGGTCGAGGGGATCGGTAGTCCCGTCATACGGATCCAGCTGGGGGAGGCGGAACCGAGTGGAGATGGGCTCTTCCATGATACGGCGGGACAGCGGAGGCCGGCTGTCATAATCCATCTCGGGCAGGTGGGTGATCCGGCGGCTGAGTTCCTCCAACCGCTGGTTGTACTCGTCGAGTCGACGCTCGGCCCGACGGGCTATCCGGCCATTAAAAGAACCTTCCCCTGAGGATTCTGAAGACGAGGGGAAGTGACGGCGATGTCTGCGAGGGTGCTCCGCCTCCCTCCCATGTCGCCGCATGGGAGAAACACTGGCGTGGCGAGAAGATGATCGGGGTCTCTTAGAGGCCTCCCGGTGACAAGGCTTGGGCGAAGCGTGACGGTGGCGAGCTTCCGGTACCGGTGACCTCCTTCGGGAAGAATGCTAGCTGGGTTGCACCACGCCCGGAACTAATGGAAATGGCTCCGGCTGCCGCAGGGCCGCCTGCTGATACTGCAGGCCTTGGACCGCCGCCGCCAAGGATTGGACTTGCGTGGCTAGAGCAGTGAACCGGTCTTCCTGGAGCTGATGGGGAGGAAGCGCAGGGACGTCGACCGGAGGAGCGGAAGGTCCAGCCTCCTGAGGATGCGGCGGTGCCGGGACGCCGGCCAGGGAAGCAGAGGGGGCGACCGCCAGTGGATTAGCTCCTTGGCGCTACCCCCGAGCGCAACTGATAGAGCCCCCTTTCGCATGGGTTGTCACCATGACTCAAGAGCTTGGAGAGAGAGGAGTTGTAGATTGCTAGTTCGGTGTCTATCTCTTTCTCCCCCCTTCCTGGCGAGCCAATCTGATGACGCCAAGTCACTTCCTTCAAGCGCTGGGGAAACGTACGTCCTCCTCGCCGGACTCATGCAAGAAAAGTCCCGGAGACTGGATGCTCGGTGGGGACCCTCTGACGCTCAAGTTAGTCACTTGGGAACAGATGAGAACTGTCTAGCCGAAGGGAACTAAACAGTTAGGGCTTAACTAGTGGAAAAGAGCTAGAAAAATCAGAGTTCAAGTATCCCTATTTACAGCGTGAGCGTATGCTTTTATACCTGTTCGAAGATACCCCCTTTCATTCCCGAAGATTGTTGATTTCAAGGTGCCCCGTTCAATAACGGACAAAAGATGAGGCTGACAGTGATTGATCGTACCGTCGCTGTACATGCCGGAGGTGTCCCGTGTCATTGGTCAGCATGGCTTCACAGGTGTCTTGCATCTGGGGCTATATTTGGTGCGCGCCACCGCAGGATATGACCGCGCACGGTAGCGGGCAGGTGGTGGACCTATGCTGCAACGGGGTATGGTCGCGCATAGTGACAGACATCAACGGACCATACGCCGTTATGAGGCATGGTCACACCATACTACAGATGTGCGGCGATCATGTGGGCATGCAAGGTGGCCCAGAGCGGGCCGGATCGTGTGCTGGGGGTCGAAGTACTGTTCATGTGGCCCGAGACCGAGAGGTGGTCTCGGGGGTTGTGATAATGTTTATGTGGCCCGAGACCGAGAGGGGGTCTCGGGGTTGAGACACTGTTCATGTGGCCCGAGACCGAGAGGGGGTCTCGGGGGTTGTGATACTATTTATGTGGCCCGAGACCGAGAGGGGGTCTCGGGGTTGTAACACTGTTCATGTGGCCCGAGACCGAGAGGGGGTCTCGAGGGTTGAGATACTGTTTATGTGGCCCGAGACCGAGAGGGGGTCTCGGGGGTTGAGATACTGTTTATGTGACCCGAGACCGAGAGGGGTCTCGGGGGTTGAGATACTGTTCATGCGGCCCGAGATCAAGAGGGGGTCTTGGGGGTTGAGATACTGTTTATATGGCCTGAGACCGAGAGGGGGTCTCGGGGGTTGAGATACTGTTTATGTGGCCTGAGACCGAGAGGGGGTCTCGGGGGTTGTGGCACTGTTCATGTGGCCCGAGACTGAGAGGGGGTCTCGGGGGTTGTGATACTGTTTATATGGCCCGAGACCGAGAGGAGATCTCGGGGGTTGTGGCACTGTTCATGTGGCCCGAGACCGAGAGGGGGTCTCGGGGGTTGTGATACTGTTTATGTGGCCCGAGACCGAGAGGGGGTCTCGAGGGTTGAGATAATGTTTATGTGGCCCGAGACCGAGAGGGGGTCTCGGGGGTTGAGATACTGTTTGTGGCCCGAAACCGAGAGGGGGTCTCGGGGGTTGTGATACTGTTTATGTGGCCCGAGACCGAGAGGGGGTCTCGGGGGTTGAGATATTGTTTATGCGGTCTGAAACCGAGAGGGGGTCTCGGGGGTTGAGATACTGTTCATGCGGTCCGAGATCGAGAGGCGTCTCGGGGGTTGAGATACTGTTTATGCGTTCCGAGACCGAGAGGGGGTCTCGGGGGTTGTTATACTGTTTATGTGGCCCGAGACCGAGAGGGGGTCTCGGGGTTGAGAGTTAGCACTCAGCAGAAAGCTAACTCTCTTCTCCTGCTTTAGCTTGAGCCCACCCGGACAGACTCTGGCATGACACTTGTTACCATACATAGGTAATAGCATGTCCCAATGCTATCTCCCTCAAAGTTGCTGCTCAATATGATCTTGTTTTTTGGGGGAGGATCTAATAAATGGACCAAGGGAGCACTGTCGGGTCGATAGCCCTTGATCCGAGATCTCTTTTCGCTTGAAAGAAGCGAAACTTTTAGGATTGACTATTCGAATTTATAAAGGTGAAGGGAGCCAAAGACGTAGTATCATTGTGTAAGTGGGCACCCCCTTACTTCGTTGTATGCAATTCATTTCATTGTTCAGATCAAGGCCCATCTGTCTTAGGTACCCGACTTATACCTTAAAATCGAATATATGCACCGCAGCTGATCAAGTGTCCCTTTCTAAATCCAGCTTCAACCGAGCATACGTCTGCCGCGGGAACAGGAAAAACGGAAATGTACTTTTATGTTGAAGTCTTTCCCCTTGGAATGCTGGGGGGCGCCTCGCACGTCTTGGAAGAATCATGCTTTGTATCTGAAGTTGTTGGCCCATGGTCCTCAGTGAGGAAAGGACCTAGAAAAAGCAGAGAAGAGGGGACCTCTAGGAGATTATGTGGCCCGAGACCGAGAGGGGTCTCGGGGTTGTGGCACTGTTCATGTGACCCGAGACCGAGAGGGGTCTCGGGGTTGAGATGCTGTTTATGTGGCTCGAGACCGAGAGGGGGCCTCGGGGGTTGTGGCACTGTTCATGTGGCCCGAGACCGAGAGGGGGTCTTGGGGGTTGTGATATTGTTTATGTGGCTCGAGACCGAGAGGGGGTCTCGGGGTTAAGATACTGTTTATGTGGCCCGAGACCGAGAGGGGGTCTCGGAGGTTGAGATACTGTTTATGTGGCCCGAGACCGAGAGGGGGTCTCGGGGTTTGTGATACTGTTCATTGGGCCCGAGATGGTGTTGTGATACTGTTTATGTGGCCCGAGACCGAGAGGGGGTCTCGGGGGTTGAGATACTGTTTATGTGGCCCGAGACCGAGAGGGGGTCTCGAGGGTTAAGATAGTATTTATGTAGCCCGAGACTGAGAGGGGGTCTCGAGGGTTGAGATACTGTTTATGTGGCCCGAGACCAAGAGGGGTTCTCGGGGGTTAAGATACTGTTTATATGGCCCGAGACCGAGAGGGGGTCTTGGGGGTTGTGGCACTGTTCATGTGGCCCGAGACTAAAAGGGGGTCTCGGAGGTTGTGATAAACCCATTCAAATTTGATCTGAACCAATCTAAGTCAAATTTTTGTTGAGCTAGATCGACCATCTAAACTAGAGAAGAACCAAACCAAACCGAGATCAAACCAAATTAGACCCGATAAAGACCTGAAGCGAGCCAATTTACCCAAATTGATCTTGATCTAATTCTAATTAGTTTAATTTAATTTTAATTAAAAAAAGGAATTTGACCTAATTAGGCCTTAATTATTTTAATTAAATCGTAATTAGAGGAGTATTAGCATAATTGAGTCGTAATTAAGGAAAATATAGCTTAATTAAGCCTTAATCATAGAGATTTTAGCCTAATTAGACTCTAATTGAGTTAACCTAAGCTTAGGCCCAATCCTAATTCAATCTAATTAGGTTAGGGTAGGGTCTAAATTAAATTCTAACCATGATCTAACTAAATTAACATATGAAAAATATTGAATTTAGGATTAATCATTGTAGGTGATTGATTACTCATTTGAAGAGTGAGCAAGATTGATGGCACAAATTCATGCATTAAGAGTCGTACTTGGATTGTGATAGATTTTAAATTGAAATTTTGGATTGATGAGCGAGGTAGAAGTTCTTACTACTACTTATATGTAATGTCCTTGAATATAGTTTGACAGCATATGTCATGGTTTTGTATTTTGATTATGTAGGTATATGATATATTCAGCAAAATTTCATCTTAGCATCACTATATTATCAAGAAGGCTTTCTCTCTGTTTGTAAACCTTTATTAACTTTTTCTTTTCTTACGGATTACCTTCTGACAGCTCAAGGAAATCGTCTTCGTTCCGTGCGTTTTGATGATTCATATCCTGCAAAAGAAAAGGGTATTACCAAGATGAGGAACAGAGTCTTCTGGATCACCTAGAATATGGCGCAGAAGTTGAGATACTCTTTACAAATTTAACATACCTGTATTGGGTCGGAACTAGAAATTGGTGGAGCTCCAAAAGCAGTTCGTTGCCATGGAATATAACTAGAGAAATCCTGCAAAACTTTATTAATTTAAAACAGAAAGAATCCCTAATACTCAACCTAAGGAGACTTGAAGTGTAACGGAAAATTTATGTTCTGCTTTGGTGATAGCTCAAATCCTTAAAAAGGCTGGCAATTAGAGGAAATACAGGCTCTTAAACTAGCTTATGTGCCTCAAAAATTCACCTGAGCTACGACGGCTGTGTATTGCTTCTCTTGTAGATGAGGTACTGGACTCGGAACACTGGCGGCATGGTTCGTTGCCCCAACGGCAGGAGCCGCCAATGGAACATCATCATCTGGCGACGGTTCTATAGGCTGCACTGGAAAAATCTGGCAGATAGCAAACTGTGCCTGCAAGAATAGAAATTAGAAGATGGAACCGATTTTATTTAGTAAAGTAGTTAGTTGCCATTGTAGCTAAGCTGGATTAAGCACAACAATAGACTTTAATTCTCAAAAGATCACGAGCAACAAAAAAAAAAAAGCTCCTTTTTTTTTTTTCTAAACTATTTTGTTTTTTCTTACCTGGACTTCCCCTAATGTATATTCTATCATCTTCCATCCAGTACGTTCCTTCCCCTTGCGGTACTGGAACTTCTTCTTGTAAAAAGCATCAAAGCATTTTGTTTCACGTAAATTCCAGCTGCCGCCTCTCGGGGTCTTACGTATTGCCTTGCCCTTGGATTTGTATATGAGATCAGTAGCATACCACTTTGCTTGCCTATCTCCGGAGGCACCAACTGGGAAGTCCTCCATCCAGGATTCCTTGGAATCTATTAGCATCAATTCATATACGAATCATCTTAATTAGACAAAAGTGGTTGACCAAAGAAACTTCGAGTAAAACCATTAATTATATATTTTCTATGAAAAAACAAAGCATGCGCATGTAAACATGTGCTTTTTTTGAGAGAGAAAAATGGGTTGCCCCATATATTCATTTCATGAGAATATACTGAAATGAACTCAACCCAAAAAACGAAAAACAAAAAAAAAAGGGGGGGGGGGGGGGGGTTTATAAAGAACTGATAGAAGAGAGAGTATGGAATGACAAAGATCAAGCAATTCTAAAAGAAGTTTACTAGAATTAGAAGCAGAGGCAATTGAGAACAATTAATTCCGAGACAGCCAAGATAGTATCTGTTGAATTTGAACTTGTCTTTTTATTTTATTTTTTTATTTTAATTTTGAGGTAGATGTGAGAATGAGCCAAAACTTCCCAAGGCACCAACATAATTTGAACAGAGAGGGACAACGTCTGGCTGTTCTTCGCTCTAGTAGGTAAAAACGGTGTTGTTCCTCTCAAGCCAAATCATCCAGGTGATAGCTGATCTGAAGAACTCACCAGTTGGACAAAAGAGACAAGAGTGAATAAAGAATTAGTAGAAATGGAAAAGCTTCGTCTTAAATCTCATATGTAACAGGAAGACTAGGAATTTAGCAGAAGATGACATGACTCTGGATGAAGCCTCTTTTAATGAGGTTATCAGCTGCTTAGTTTTTGTTAAAGAAAGCATGTAACTGGTGATAAAATACTACTACAATAGGAAAAATAAAAGAAATGGTATTCAAGCAATAATAAAAATTCCGTTCCTTCTAGTACCTGTGTCCAAAAACTTCAAGTAGAGTCTGGATTGGATTCTATAGTTAGGTCATTAGAGAGATGATGAAGAAGAAGGAAGAGGAAGTTCTTCATTTGGGACTGGTGGTGGTGGTTTTAAGTAGAAGAGGTGGTGTGAGGCTTACCATGTGCTTCTATAACTCCACTGGTGTAAATCTGCTTCCTATTGATGGCATCTGGAAGAATTGTACTTTCCCAACCATGGGATTCTAACCCTCTGAGAAAAGAGAGTATGGTCTTATCTGACAGATCAAATACACAACCCTTCCAATTATCATCCGCCGTGCCCATGATAGGTTCTCCGACCCTCACTGTGAAGATGAACGCAAATTTTAGATCGTCCCGCTCCGAGCAAGCTACAAAACACACCAATCCAAGATCAAAAAACAAAAAAACAAAAAGAGAACTCCAGAGATACGAAATAGCGAGAGCACAGTTCATCAAATTAGTGAATCGAGATACGATGCCTTGACAGAAAGCCAGCGCGCGAGCGAGAGCGAGAGAGAGCACACGCAGAAGGCGAAAATATATGAGGAGAAAGGCGTACCTGGGAAATAGGGACGCGTTCCCGGAGAAAAGGAAGGGAATGCACGCGCTCCCGGAGAAGAGGAAGGGAAGCACGCGCTCCCGGAGAAGAGGAAGGGAAGGGAGAGGAGGCGCGCGTTCACGGAGAAAGAAAGGAAGAGGGGACGAGAGGGCGTTTTCCCTTTCCCGTCGCTGGTTACATCACCAGTTCCCAATTCCTTTCCCAATTCCTTTTGCTACGAAAAAAAAAAATTTTATTTTTACTTCAAAATTTTTTAAAAATAGGTTGAGGTATGATAGGAAGATGATGGAGGATGGAGTTGATGTAGCACAAGTATGATATCAATGATGGTAGGTAGTGAAGGAATGATGATAATGATGATGATAATAGGTAGTGGATGACAATAGTAATGATTGGTGACGAAGAGGAATGTTAATAGCAATGAGGGGTGTAAAATATGGTGATGGATGGTGGTGAATGTAGAAGTATGGCGGTAGTGATAGTGAATGATGTACATAATGATGAGTGATAGAGGTATCTTGATCGTACTAGTGATGATTGTAGAGATAGAGGTATCCAAGATATATTCACCATATTAATTAGATCCAAGTCTTTTAAGGATTTTTTTTAAATTTATTTTTTATCTACAGCTTTAGGGCCTTAAATCTATCAAGACTTCGTCCCAAGTTTTAATTAGATAAATAATAATATCGATAAAAATCATCAATAAACACTATAAAAAGAATAGCTTCCTTCTCGAGTCAGTAACTTAGTAGAGTCATCCTTATCACTATGTACTAGATCAAGTAAATTGAATTTTTGTTCACATATTTAAAAAGTTTTCTAAGGCATTTGGCTTGAATATAAACTTCACACTTGAATCTTCTTTTAAGATGAATCTTAGGAATCAAATTAAGATTAGTCATATAACAAATTCTATTAAGATTTGCATGACTTAATCTACCATGCCAGATATTGGAAGTTTCAACATTTAGAACAAAAGAAGAAATTTTATTTATTGATTTAGAAACTATATTTAATTTGAAAAGATCTTTGAATATAAAGCCTTTTCTAATAAACTTATTTATGAGTTATTACAATTTTATTAGACTCTACTACGATTTTAAAGCCTATAATGATAAGAACAGATCCGCTTATTAGGTTCCTTTAAACATGAAGCACGTACAATACTTCATAAAAGTTTAGAATCTTTCCACATGTCATCTTCAGATTCACTCATCTTTTTTCTAACACTTATGTTGAAGAGTCATTCCTAAAATTGCACCTCCTCCACTTAATTCCTACAAGGTGGAGAACCAAAAGCAATTAAAACAAACATTATTAACTCTTAAATCAAGCCACTAATCATAATATGATTGGATTAGACTTACTAGAGGGTTTTGGATAACCATTCTGAATGAAGGTTCGGTACAATCTTTGGTCATGTTCACTTGAGATTTATGTGCACCTCTCCTCAATGGTTTGGTAATGGTTTGGTATTTTTGTAATAACAATTCTTCACTACATGATTGATTCTTCTAAAGTCTCCTTCTTTGGCTCTTGGTTTGGTCAAGTTTGCTTTGGTTAGTTTTGAGAAAGTATAGAAGGTTGGTTGGGTTTATTTTGAAAGTTCTTGGTTTTGAAGTGTTTGCCCTTAGGTCTAATATAGCTAGATTAGATGGACTTTTGTCTAACTCGATCAAATTTATTTTGCATCAAGAAATGAGACCTTTACTTAAGCTTAATTCGATATTCTTCTTCGATACTAATAGAGACGATGAATTTTGTTAAGATCAAAATACCTTCTTTATAAGTTAACTCTCATGAAAAGGTTGATCAGGATGAAAGAAGTGAGTCAATTAAGGCTTGAACCTTATAGTTCTCAGAGAATTTGCACCCAGTCGCTCAGCCTTTCGGAGAAGGTCTTGAAATTAATTCATGGGTTTGGATATTTACTAGTTTGGATTCCACCATCACATACTTCGAAAACTCTAAAATGGTAAACTAATCTATGTTGGCATCATCTATCCCATAGTCTCAAGGGCACCTACAGTTCCTTGGCAGTCTTTGTGGGAAGATGGATATAGAGCTTGTTGGAGAGGGCACTAAGGATTCTATGCCAACAGTGAAAATCCAATATTGCTTGACACGTGTTTTAGAAATAAAAGTAGAGGATGTTGTCTCAACCAAACTACAACTTGGTTGAGAACTAGGATCTAGAATCATAAAACTTAATGACTAAGAACAATCCGTAAGTTGTAAGCTAGTGTCTCACCTAACTTTGTCGTCTCTTGGAGAAACACTTACTATAAACTTCTCTGATTTGATAGCATTAGGATCATCATTAGCCATTTTATAAATAATTAGGCTACTTAGTTCTGGACAATGCAAATTTTAAGATTTAACCTTATAGTTTGAATTTTAATTAGTGACTTTCAATAATTTTTAGATGAAATTTGAATGTAGTGAGTAATTTAACAATAATAATTAAGCATAAAATTATTGGTTAAATTCAATTCAATTTGAATTTCATAATTTTTAATTTCAAAATTTTTACATTTTTAATTCATAATTTAAAATTTGAAACTATTTTTTTAAAAAAATTAAATTTTAAAATGAATATTTTTAAAAATTCCACACAAATATTTGAGATGTATATAATTGAAACTTTAAATTTTTATTTTTAAGTAGCATGCTTTTCAAGGGAACAAAAATATAATTTTGGGCCAAAAATTTAATTTTTCATTTTCTTTTATAATTTTTGAAGTATCAAAGGAATAGTTTTAAAAATTTTAGATTTATATTTTCAGCAAAAAAAAAGTCTCTTTTTGAAAAAAAAAAAAAAACTCTTCATGAAATTTAGAGTAGCAGAATTTCAGATTTTTAACAAGAAATTCTATTTTCCTAAAAAAACAGAATTTTAACAAAATTTCTGTTTCATGGAAAACAGATTTTTAACAATAAACAGATGTTTAACTATTTTCTATAATATTACAACTATTTCTATAATTTTATTTTCAAAGCTTATAAAATGGTAGAAATAAATTGTCTCAAAACATTTAATAATTAAATTATATAATTCCTAACATATATTAGAACAACAAATTATTTTTTCTTTCTTTTTATCGATTTCTTGGATTTTAGAAGCCTTAGATTGTTCGAGGCTGTCTAGATTAAGCAGCTTCACGGTGTTAAGGTGTTTAAAATATTGCTAGAATATATATCAAACATGCATTAATCAAAAATAATAGATATTAATTTTTTTAAAAAAATCGTATTGTTTTATGAACTAGTTTTGCTTTCTTATACTTAAGATATAACAATAAGGTTTGGCTGAATCATCGTGAAGAGAGTTACGACTAAAAACATTTTTAGACATCTAATAATAATGATTTTTTTTTTTGAAATGGAGTCATGCATCACACGATTTTTTTGTTTTTTTAATCCGCGAGAGTCACTTGCTGGCAGCCTGAGATCGTCACGTTTGGAAATATATCCACGCTCCAAGGGATTTTAATGCCAGCTGCCCTTTGTGAATCGTTCCCATGCGCGTCGAAGATCTCCTAAAAAGCGCATCGTGGCCGTGCGATTTTTCGCGACAAGTCGCGCCGACGCGCGTGAAATTTCTTCTTTTTCTTGCGTAGACGTCACACATGACGAAAAAGTGAAAATTAAATAAAAGAAGGAAAGTTTTCGGTCCTCTTCTCCTAAATACACAGCAAAAATTACTCTTCACACCTATGCTAAGAAAAAATAAAAATCAAGTTTACCCAAATAAATAATAACCATAATATCCCTATAATTTGTCTCCATACCCCCCTCCGTTTAGTCCATCAGGACCGAACAAAAGATATCTCTTTAGCTCATCGAATTGATTTGTTCGGCCATGTTTGGCCAAACAGTAAACAGGACCGAACAGAAAGGCAAGGAGAAGCCAGGGACTAGAACCAAGAGAGAGGGGCCAAGAGGGGGGGCAAGGAGGCCAAGGAGCTGAGGTCTAGCAAAGAGGAGTCAAGACCGGAGGGGGCCGAGGTGGCCGAGGCTGAGCCAGGGGCCAAGAGGGCCAAGGCGATGCGCTCGACGAGGGGAGCAGGGAAGGGGATCTGAGGGCTAGAGAAGTTAGGGGCTAAGAGAGGAGAGTCGGTGCCGAAGGGCTAGAGCGGCCGAGGCCGGGGAAGGGAGCAGGGTGGAGCCGATCAACGAAGGCTACCGTTGCTGCCGTCGCCGCTTGCTGCTGCTAGTTGGGGAAGAAGAAGGGAAGAGGAAGAGGGAAGAGGGGAGGAGGGGAGCAGCCGGGTGGGGTGAAGGAGAGAGATAGTTTAGGATTTTATTTTTGGTGCAGAGAGAAAATTACTTTCCACACCCCCAATTTGAAAATTTTTAAAAAATTTGGGGTGTGGTGAGTAATTTTTGTGGTGTATTTAGAAGCTCGCCTTCCGAATGCATGCATTCCTTGAAGCATTGCACCGCGGGGGACAATAGACTTCTGAGCCCCTCATAGGTGGCTGGAATTTTCCTTTTGCGGTTCGACGAAAGTCATCATAGTTGAAAGAGTCTTCAGGAGCTGCTATATACATCACAAAAATTACTCTTTATATTTTAAAATTTTTAAATTTTTTAAATTACTTTTCACAATCATGAAATTTCTCTTTATACTCCCTTAAATTTCAAAAATTTTAAAATTATCCTCAAACCCTATTCTCCTTTTTCTTTCAACACCCTAAATTTTTCTTCACACCCCTTTTTCCCACACTCATCCCTTTCCCTTTCCAACCGAGAGACTTCCCTTCCTTCCCGGCGAGAGGCTCCCATTCTCCCCCATTCACTGGCGTTCAAATCAATCCCAAGCAAACCCTTCGTACTCCCCCATTCCCCGGTGCAGAGGCTCATCGGCGGTGAGTACCGGCGACCCATTCAAAATTTTTTAGCTTGATCATTGGACTTTGTGGCCTGACCAGGCCGAGCAATCTCGGAATGTTCAGCCTGTCAGGCCGAACAACATATATATGTTCAGCCCGATCAAGCCGAACGGTATGTTATTGTTCGGTATGATCAGACCGAACATGTATCAAGGGATACAAAAAAATTCTATTTCATATTTTGATCTTGCATGTTAATGCTAGTTAATCTTATATTTTAGATATGAATGCTGGTCCCTCATGAGTTAGACCCATGGCATCAGTCAGAAGACGTTGTGCCAGGCATGCTGACCATGAGGTTCCTGATACACCATGGCCCCCAACTGAGATAGTAATGAGGACATGCCAGCTAGGGATGTTGAAGATGAAGTGGTTGGGCCATGTCCAGAAGGTCCAGAGGATGAGTCTATCCTGATTAGTTTCAGGATATATATAATAGCCTCCATCTAGAGGCAACAAGTATTGTTTGTTTGTTATCATATTATATTTTCTTTAAAGTATTATTACGATGTTGTGATATAAATTATTAATGTTATCCATTTATATTACAGGAATGGGTCCCACTTAAGTGCATGAACCATGCTGCCAAGGTAGGTGGAATGACAATGGTGGAAATCAGAGTAATCCAATAGGAGGTTCAGAGTAATAGTTTAGCAATCGGGCCTAGAAGAACTAGTGCACTGCTCTTATCGGTTCACCGATAAAATTCTTGTCTTGGGCTTCATAGAGAGATGGCAGCCCGAGACGAACACCTTACATCTTCCCTTTGGCAAGATGATAATCATCTTGGATGACATAGCCGCCATATTAGAGATTAATGTTACAGGTGCCTCAGTGTCACTATCATGTGATAGGATGAGTGATCGGGATGCTGAGGACCTACTTGTGGAGCTGTTGAGTGTGTCACAGGTAGATGCATATCAGGAAGTGCTATCAGTACACGGTCAGTTTGTGAGGTTAGAGTGACTGAAGAGTCATTTTCATACTATATCTAATAAAGATAGCCACCATAGGATAGAGTGTATAGCGTAAGGGTATTTGCTATTTACATTAGGGTGCATACACTTTGTTGATAAAAGTGGGACGATGGTGCCTATAGCTTATCTTTCTCTACTTCATGAGTTGAATAGGGTGAGCACATATGCCTGGGGTGCTGCTACCTTGGCTTATTTATATCGCTAGTTGGGGGTTGCGTCTAGGACATCCGTTAGACAGATTAGTGGATACATGATGTTGCTCCAGGCTTGGATTTATGAGCATTTTTTAGCTTTCGGTCCTCACCCATCCCTTGATTATACTGATGCCAGGCCCTGCATGCACCTTTGGATTCTCGGCGGTCCATCTCGTACCATGATGGACCATTTAATGGTTCTACGTGAGTCAATAGATGTTTTGAGGGCTGATAAGGTACTATTCGATTGTATATTTCTATAATTTTGATTTGTCATACAGTACCAAATTAATTAATGTTTATCTGTTGCAGGTTGTTGGCCCAGATGAAAACCCAAGAGGGGGAAGGTGAATTGAGTTCTTAAAAATTTTGGTGCTTAAAAATAATCTCACAAAGTGATAGTGCACAAGGATATATGTAATGAGTGTGGTGCTAAGAATGCAAAGCAGTGAATAAGGATAGAGTAGAGAGAAACAGAGATAAGCACGACAAACACAAGAGATTTATAGTGGTTCGGTGTTAGCTACACCTACATCCACTCTCAAGGAGCTCTTGGGCTCATACTATAATCACCCTAATTACAGCAGAGTTATTTTCCAAGCTCACAACTCAAATTATTGTTTTACAATGGGATCACAACGAACCCAGCCGATTTTCACAGATTCACCAACACAAAACCCATCATAAGCTATTTAGCTTGAACAAGGCTTGACGGCCTTCCCTGATTCAATCACCTAATTGAATCAATAACCAAATGTAATAAGAGTAAGGTTATAATAGATATAAAGCTCCTCAAATAAGAAAAAAGATAATATAATCAAGATAGAAATAGAAGAGCCTGATTTAAAAGATTTCTGAAGTTGGGCTTTTCTTCTTTTCCTCTATTCTTCTGAGATGATCTTCCTCAAGTTGGGCTTGATGCTTTGGAAGAATCATTGATGTAGAGGCGTTTGAAGAACTAGGGCTCTTTCCTTCTCCTTTTGATTTGATAGAAATCCTTCAAAGTTGGCTTTTGAATACTTTGGATTTCTCTAAACTCAATTTTGAACAAAAGGATTCAAACTTGAACTCTATCCTTTTTTATTTTTAATTCTATTTTCTCTCTTTTTCATCTTCTCAAAATGGTCGGATGGCTCTCCTTTTATAATCTCCTCTAAATTTACTTTTAGATGAAAACTAGCCATTAAAAATACTTGAGGATGTGTCTAGCACGAAAGAGGAAAGAGCCGTTGAGATTTGTTGGAGAAAAGACAAGTTCTGGAGTCATCTCTGATACTTCTGAAATCCGCCTCTGATAGATTAGAGTCAGCTCTAACAAGACTTGGAGTCGACTCTAAGGAGCGTATAGGACATTCATGGCCTTGGCATTGAGCTTGGCCATTTTTCTATCATTCTCGTTCCAATCTCTTTCGGGCTTAGGAATAATGGATCCATATACTAAGTGTATGGGAGTGCTAGGACCATTGATAATAACACTTCATAAATCATAGTCTAAAGCTTGAATGAATACCCCATTCTAGCTTTTCAATATGAAAAGTTGGTGCCATTAAATAATGGTGGACGATTTATGGATTGTCCCTCGAAAAAAGAAGAATCAGCTTGAGCTGCCATTTGGATCTTTAGCTCTTGATTGTTAGATCAAGGAAGGATGAGCACTAGCTCTGATAATAATTGTTGGCCCAGATGGCAACCCAAGATGAGGGGTGAATTGGGTTCTTAAAAATTTTTGGGCTTAAAAAAATCTCACAAAGTGATAGTGCACAAGGATATATGCAATGAGTGTGGTGCTAAGAATGCAAAGCAGTGAATAAGGATAGAGTAGAGAGAAACAGAGACAAGAATGATAAACACAAGAGATTTATAGCGGTTCGGTATTAGCTACACCTATATCCACTCCAAGGAACTCTTGGGCCATACTATAATTACCATGATTACAGCAGAGTTATTTTCCAAGCTCACAACTCAAACTTATTATTTTACAACAGGATCACAACAAACCCAGCTGGTTTTCATAGGTTCATCGGTACAAAACCCATCACAAGCTATCTAGCTTGAACAAGGTTCGACGGCGTTTCCTGATTCAATCACCTGATTGAATCAGTAACCAAATATAATAAGAGTAAGGTTACAACAAATATAAAGCTCCTCAAATGAGCAAATAAGAAAATATAATCAAGATAGAAATAGAAGAGCCTGATTTAGAAGATTTTTGAAGTTGGGCTTTTCTTCTTTTTCTCTATTCCTCTGAGATAGTCTTCCTCAAGTTGGGCTTGATGCTTTGGAAGAATCGTTGATGTAGAGGCTTTTGAAGAACTAGGGCTCTTTGCTTCTCCTTTTGATTTAATAGAAATCCTTCAAAGTTGGCTTTTGAATGCTTTGGATTTCTCTAAACTTAGTTTCGAGCAAAAGGATTCAAACTTGAACTCTCTCCTTTTTTATTTTCAATTCTATTTTCTCTCTTTTTCTTCTTCTCAAAATGGTCGGATGGCTCTCCCTTTATAATCTTCTCTAAATCTACTTTTAGATGAAAATTAGCTGTTAAAAGTACTTGAGGATATGTTTAGCACGAAAGAGGAAAGAGATGTTGAGATTTGTTGGAAGAAAGATAAGTTCTGGAGTCATCTCTGAGACTTCTGAAATCCGTCTCTGACAGATTAGAGTCGGCTCTAAGAAGACCTGGAGTCAGCTCTAACTCGGGATATTCAAAACGAAAACTTTTGCTTGTCGCAGAATCGACTCTGGCTTTTTGTGGGGTCGATACATCTCGTGCAGGAGTTAGCTTTAGCGAAGGCGGGAGTCAACTCTAATTGAGCCCCAAAAAATACAGTCTTTGTATAACCATTAGAGTCAGCTCTAATTCCCTGCAGGAGTCAGCTCTAATTTGATGCAAAAATGATGTCTTTATCTTTTGATTAGAGTCGGCTCTAATCTCTGCAGGAGTTGGCTCTAATTTGTGCCGAAAGTGCCAAACTATTCCGATATGCTCCGAAATTGGCTCTAATACTTCTAGAATCAGCTCTAATTACTAAAACTTAACACTTGACATAAGACATGAATTCAAACTCAATTTTCCTTGGATTTTGATCAATTAAATATTTTAAATTCCTGAAATACTTAATCAAAATTATTAGTAACATAAGAAATATACTTATGTGGTTTTTATTATTCATCAAAATCAATAATTAGGTCAACACAGGTAGTTTGGGATCCCCATCGTCGTATTCGGGAAGATCATCCATTTCAAGATATTGCATTCTTAGTGGATGCCTAAAGTGTATGGATATCGTAAAACCCTATCATCCTGAAAGGATTCTTAGACTGTTTGACAGGATACAAACGATCTCCTACGCGCCACTAGCCCCTGTGTGAGCCAACAGAGGATCCACAGCAGGATCGTACTGCATTGTGTACGTCTTCTTGGATCAAATGTGGGAGAGGTGGAAGGAACACCTGTTGAGCCGAGCGAGCAGGAGCCATCCGGTTACCCGACCATCAAATTGCATACCAAGATATATGGATTGGTCTTCTCATATCATGCACTTGGTAGTTCACCCCCTAGAGAGCCAATCCAGTACCTATTCCCGAGCTAGAGGAGATGTTGATGCTGACATGCACCGATGTAATGCAGATGCCATCAACATTAGCGCCGGCATTCTATAGATGGGCCGGGAGGAGGTTGCATCACTAGGGATCGGGCACCTGTACGATATTATTTCTCATATGACACAGGTGTTGCAGGGTCAATATATCTCAACAAATGAGTCTGATGTGCCTGGCCCTAGTCATGCACCGCCACAGCAATACAAGCATCGACGACGATGGGATAGAGATTGATGACGAGCTCTCATATATTTTATTGCTTAGAGCACTTCTTTTTGTGACTTGTGTTGACCCTTGTATTGATTTTGATGAATAACAAAACCACATGAATATATTTCTTATATTACCGATAATTTTGATTAAGTGTTTCAGATATTTAATTCATTAATCAGTCAAAATCACAAGTCCAACTAAGGAAAAATCAAGTTTGGACTTGAGTCAGGCTTTAAGTGTCATGTTTAGCACTTAGAGTCGACTCTCACAGTTGAGAAGTCGACTCTGGCACGGTTTAGCACTTTTGGCATGCTTTCGAATTGACTCCCACAATGGGCGAGCCGACTTGCACAGAAGGACAGAAAGACAACTTTTCAGCATCGAGCTCGAGTCGACTCCCACAGTGCTCGAGTCGACTCACATAGTTTTACAAAAGAAGAAAAACTGGCGTCCAACCCGAGTTGACTCCCAAAGCTGCTTGAGTCGACTCAATGTATTATTACAATTCCTATGGCACCGAAAATAAGTCATGCACAACATCAGTATTATTACAATTCCTATACCACTCATTGTATTTACCCTCGGCTAATTTATCCAAAAGAAAGAGGTAAAAATATGAATCTTTGCGTCTGTAGGATCTTTCCAAATCGTTAGTTACTTGTTCATTGTTGAAATGGAGGTTTAAATCCCTTCAAACAAGGGGTTTAGATAGGTTTAATGGATTGTGGGGAATGAAGGGTTGAGAAAATTGAAATGGTGAAGAAAGAGGGAGCGTGATTAAGAATGGGGTGTTGAGAGAAATTTTAAAGGTTATAAAGGTTATTGCATAATGGAGTAAATTGAGTATTTTTTTTTTTTAACTGTGGACGTAGATAATAATTTTTGCCGTGTATATAGAAATCCCCAGAGTCTTCTCGTCGACCGCAATTGACTATCCGAAGTCACACTGATTAGTTCGAGAAAGTTGGTAACCACTGTCCTTTGAATAATCAGAGCATACAGTGGGCTTTCGTTGGCGCTGAGTCATGCTTTGTTTAAATAATCAGAGCATTCAGTGGGCTTTCCGAAGTCACATTGATTAATTGGAGAAAGTTGGTAAGCCATCGGCATCGATTGTTGCTCATCAGTATAACAATTTTAAATAATCAAAATTATCGGTTATAGTCATGACTAAATATATAATTAGCATAAATAAGATTAAGTAATTAACATTTATAGATATGATTTTGCGTAGTATATACAAATAGATATCTTTTGTTTCGTCATCCTGCTATTATTCAAGTAAATTTAGGAAGGTTATTATTAACTCTTGTATTAAAAAACTAATAAATTTATTTTTAAATTTAAGACCATTAATTAAGATTTAGATAACCAAGAAAAGATAAGATACAATGATGGATCCAAAACGAAGGCGGGCATAAGTATGTAAAATAAAGATTTAAAATTTTAAGGGAAAGATTAATGAGGTGAATTTAAATATTTGAGATGTTACGGATATGGATATTTTGAGACAAAGATGACTCTAATGAAGAAAGTATTTAGTTTTTGGCAAAATTAATTAGAGTAGCATATTGCAAAAGCATAGTGAAATTAATATGATTTGGATTTTAACGGGATCTATTTAGGCATGTTTAGAGGTTTAAAATTGCAAAGTTTGAGCTTTAAAAATATTAAGAAATAATTGTAGCAAAAGCTCAAATAGAAATTGACTCTAATGTGATATAATGAGATTTTTTTTATTTTTTATTAATTATAAATGACTTAGACAAGCAATCGTAAAAAGCATACCTCAGTTAGTAAGATATATAGAACCGCTCAGGCAATGGCCTAGTGGTCAGGGCCTTCTCCACGCCATCAGAGGTCTCAGGTTCGAGGAATACGCTGCGGTCGACTCGAATAATTTCAAGGTTAATCCTTGGAGTCTGACTGCTTCGAGGAATGACGATGCGTTCGAGTTTAAAACTTAACCTTGGGATCTTGACGCCTTCGTGATGATGCGAGTTCGAGTATCCTTGGAGTCTGACTGCTTCAGAGAACTCGAATGCAACTGCTTCGAGTGGGAAGGTTGGAGTCTGATGCTAGCTTCCTGGGGGTGGGATCAGGTTGACCAACTCGCCTTCGGACGGGGGTCGACTCGGAGGAACTGACGATGCGACTCGAATAATTTCAATCCTTGGAGTCTGATTCCTTCGCTAGCACTGACTGGGGGTGGGATCAGGTTGACCAACTCGCCTTCGGACGGGGAACGGCTGCGAAAGAGTCTGACTTGCTTCGAGGAATGACGATGCGGTTCTGAGTATTAATCCTTGGAGTCTGACTGCTAGCACCTGGGTGGGATCAGGTTGACCAACTCGCCTTCGGACGGGGAACGGCTGCGAAAGTCCAGTGCCATACACGGACGGGGAACGGGGCCGCATGGGACCTAGCTACAGGTCGGCTTAGCCCTCCTTTCCCTTTTTGTACAAAAAAAAAAGATATATAGAGGGTTTAATAATTAGTTGCAAAGCAAAAAAAAAAAAAAAATTAAACTTAACATGAAATCACTAGAGAGGAATAGGATAAATGCTAATTGACATCAATGCGAAAATTTTGAAAGCTACATTCCAATCCATCTAATGGCTAAAGAGGATTTATTTATTGAATTTAGGAAGGTTAATGTTCTGATTGAGGATATTCACAAGTTATTATATAGAGGAACTAAAGTTTATAATTATATTTTTTAAGTATATCTTGATAGAAACTCACCAGATGACATGCTTGATGAGACCTGATTTTGATGAGTAAGGATAATATAATAATTAGTATATGGACAAAGAAAATAATGAGACAAATAATTAAGTTAGAAGTTTATTTCTTATTACCTTATTTAGATACAAGATCAATAGTTATTAAAGAAAATATAAATTAGAATCAAATCTATCAATTTTGGTTGACATTGAAGACGTGGAGGTTATTGATCACAAGCTAAGAAATTATGGTTCAGCACTTGTAGAGATAACTAAGTAAGGTTGGAGCTCCCCAATTGAAAAAGATTTAAGTTATGAGATTGCATGCTAGAGTCTGTTTAGTCCCACATTAACTATATACTAAAAAAAATTAAAATATTTATATGAGATTAAGAAACTTCAATAATATTTTTTAAACTAATTTTTAGGTTAAATTCTACATTGTTATATGGGTAGTTGAGGCTAATTCATAAATGAACTTTCATGATCATGGGGATAGATTTATTATGCTTAATAACAAGTTTTGTGTACTTCATGATACAATTATGTCTCACATTTTGGGGAACATATCATAACATCTTTGAGCAGAATTAATTAGAATATAACATGTTGTTTATATATAAACCTGGCCCAAAGAATTTTCATATGAAGTCAGCATGTCAACCTCTGACTTCATAGGAAACGTCATTGGATCTACTGACTTTATATGAGGTTGACAAACATCATAAGGCGTCTGATCCCATCAAATTTTTGTTTAATATTTTATTTTGGTGATAAGGTTTTATTTAATACCGTAAGTAGAGTGCTGCATATAATGAAATAGATGCAAAGCTCGTGGAAGAAGAACACAAGTGCATGATGCATACCTATTTATTTAGACTTCAATCATATGGTCCATTCCGTTTTTCTGGGTTCAATGTTCACATAATGGCTAATGGCCCGCATTTAGTTACTCGTTAGATAGCGTTTTTGAAAATAACTTCCATGATTGATTTTGAGATATTGATAGCATCCTTCTCCAATAAAAAATGGTCAAATACGTCCCCCTCATTTGTTAAAATCAACTTTGATGGCAGTGTTCGGGATAGATCTGCTGGGGTTGCTTTTATGATTCAGGGCCGAACGAAGTATTGCTGACTGCTAGCGGATTCAGCCTCATTCTTCGGTTCCCCTGGCTGAATTGTCTGCTGCTTGGGCGGACATTTCCTGTGTCATCCGCGTTCTGGGCGCCCGATGCCTTATTATTGAGGGGAATTCTATCACAGTCATCTGTTAGCTCCGTCGGGATCCCAGTGATAGTATGCCATCCAATCTCTTGACTCTTGATATTCAGTCTACCCTGCAGGGGCCCAGCGCACCCTAATTCGGCATATATATCGAGAAGCGAATTCTGCGGCCGACTGGATCGTCGCCAGAGTGGCTGCTCACTCTGGGTTTTGGAGTTGGAAGTAGGGAGATCCTTGCCCTGCTGTTTTGACTCAAATTTTGTACTCTGACATATCGGGTTTGACTCACCCTATATTGGTGTGATCACCCGCTTATATCAAAAAAAAAAAAAAAATGTCCCCTCGACCTTTGCTAATTAAATAATATTTTATTAACATATTCGAAGAATAATGTTCACGTGGAACATATTCTTGGAATAATGTTGTGAGATGCCACGTTGATCCCAGCATGCATGCATGCATGTATAATGTGAATGTGCAAGCATGTCTATGAATGCGTTTAAAAGCATAGAACCCATGACTGAATCATGACTAAGCTACGCTCGTTCCAAGCTTGCATCTGATCAAGATTACAAAGTGATTAAAAATAGGCTCAAGCTCAAATTGGTACTGAATTAAGCTTTGACCAAATAATAAATTACCAAGCTTGTTCTCAAATTTCAAACTCGCCATTGATTCCATACTAGCTTAATCAGATATAGGCTCGATCATGAACAGTTGCATCCAACCTTATACAACATAAGCCTAAATCGTTGTTACCAGCCATCACAAATTAAGGGGTAACATAAAAAAGCAACTATTATTATGACGATATTAGAAATTACACTAAAGACTAAAAAAAAAAAAAAACTAAAAAATGATAGTGTGGCATAAAAGTAATTCATTATCAAAGTCCCATGTCTATTTTAACATCATGGCAGATTGCTCTTAGTCATTTATGATATAGTTCTACGCATTCCCAATAACAGGAAAATGGTATAATAACCAGAAGCAGTCTCTGCCGTCCGCAGTACCTGAAAAGACTCCTTCACTTGAGAACACAAACTACAAAGAAACTGGGTTTCTTCATTAAATATCTTTAACATGTGTTTGTAGCAGTGAGGAAATCCAACATATAATGGCATAAGGTATAGTGTTAGAGGGAACAAAAAGGTTAAACCCATAAGCATTTCCTTTTTTTTTTTCAGAATATTTCTGCAACAACAAATTTCCTCCAGCTACTTAGAACTTACTGAAAACATTGCACTTCATATAGCATCATTACAAGCAGCCTTCACACAACATAATAGCAAAACTGCCCGTTTTCTTCATCACCAAAAAGTAGTAATCGAGGAAGTACAACAGAAGGGGACTTGGACATCATCTCACAGTGGTACATCATGGCAAATTTGCAGCCTCAAGCCAGGTTATGGTATGGATCACTTTTATGCTCCTTGGCTGGAAAAATCCATTGAATATTCTGCTGCCACTGAATCATCTGATGACTCCCAATAGATTTGCACCACCAAGCCTAGCTCCATCAATTTGCTGTTTTGCACGATAAAAGATAATGAAAATGAATAAAAAATACAAGCTACTCAACCTGTAATGCATAAGAAATAAGAGGTCACTACTGTTCTCAACTGGAACTGAATCCAGATCAGTTTGTTTTTCTTTTTCCTTTTTCCCTTTTTTTTTACTTTTTCCCCCTCTCCTTAAACCAAGGAGTACAATAAGGTGCAAAACTGGACAGAAAATTTTAAGAAACTACTGCTATTAAAATCAATTGAATGCCATTGTTGTTTATCTTCTTTTCATAATTAATATTTATAATCATCACTAACATTAGATAAAAAGACAAGTGAAAACATACAGAATACACCGCATACAACATCAACAGTAATTGTGACATGTAAGCCACATGGAGAAGAGAATGTTAGGGAGAATGTGTGAGATGATAAGATTACTGACAATACAAACGAGATAGCTAATTGAAAATGAAGTAGTGAATCGCCAGCTGTTGTATGGAACAGCTAAGTTCACAGTAAACAGAGGACCATAGATGTTTAAAGATTAAGGAAAATGATGGAATGGCATAAGTTAACTTTGATAAAGATTCTGAAGAAAGACTTACAAAGGTATGCATTAGAGAAAGTGGAATCTGACAGCATCAAACACTAAAAAGATAGTTTGTCACCAATTAGTTGCAACATATGCTTATTATTGGTTATGCTTTACTGTGGCTAGAGAAGTATTACACTGTTGAATATCTGAAAGAGTAAAAATTATATATATAGACCACATCAATCAAATTCATTTCAAGCCACTCCATGGTGCTATGATAGGGTAATAAAAATAAATTTTAGTAAAAGCAAGCTATAAAGGAGACCCATGACTACAGTCGTTAAAGTAAATATGGATTCAAACAGATTACAAATTCTCTTAGAACAAATCAAAGCAACAAGCCTCATTGCACTCTCATGGGATGCACGTTATGGACCCAGGAATGGCCCATGTATGTCTCAAAATGTTCACAACCAGTCTCCACCTAACATCAACACTCCAAATTGGATTCATGACTGGTGGCTGAGGTGACCTTGGCAGGAGAAGAGCCTGTTAGGGAACCTGGAAAAACCAATTGGCTGGTATGGTTCTAACTATGTTGTGCAGTTCAAGCTCATGGAAGTAAGGAGGGACCCTCACCTTGTCTTGGGCTTGGAAAGAGTTTAAATGAGGAAAAATAACACATCTGTTACTGTTACATTAAACTCGAGGTTTAAATAACCCTACACATACCAAAAAGATGCATTGCATAAGAACTTAATCAGTGAGTATTGAATTGCATGCATTTCCTAAGTTGACGTTACCATGCATAATTTTCTTTGTTGCCCAATATTTACACTGTATTGGTTTCAAAAGAGAATGAAAAAGCACATCAAACAAATAATTGAATGGAGAGGGGGTGGTGGGAGGGGAGGCAAAATAAAAGGTACAAATTCTTTAGGGAATAGAGATAATTGATATATCTAGAGAAACGTACAAGGATGGTCATGATGAGACGAGTTAATTCAGCTACACCAGAATTATCATTGCTGCCTATACTCCATATGTTTGTTGTATGTGGGTGAAGTGAAAATGTTCCATTACTTGTAAGGGCATCATGTTATCTTTGACTTAAGAAAATGCTTGATGAAGTTAAAGAAAGTGATGATTTCTAAGAGCAATAAAAAAAAAGAGCTTCTCCAGGGAAAGGTGCAAGAGTTACTAATTATAAGATAATGAGACTAGGGAACTTTATGCCTGAATCTCATCCAACTGGTTCCTATGCATGCACAATCTGCAAGTTGACCATCAATAGGTCCCTTTAAGTATGCTATTTACATGTATTACCAATCCATAGAACAATGAGCACAAATTAGATGCTACACCAAATTAAATATGAGAACATGTCTAACTGGCAAAGCTGTTATTATGAAATATATTTCTTTAATAAGAGAATGGATGGAGATAGGCATCCAATGAAAATTGAAGGCTAAAAGAGAAGCCGAAGAAGTTATGTATCCTTTCCTTTGGTAGAAGGAGATAATACCTGTTATACAAATTTGTTGTGCAAATTAAATTGTCAGAAAGAAGCGAGTTTATGGCAGCATATGAGCTGGGAAGATGACAGAACTTTACTAATTTGACGTATTCAGGAAGGATAGGACCATAATTTTTCTTGACATATTACAGGAAGGATAGGACCCAATGCACCATGGAATGTAATGAATCACATATTTGACTTGCACTATAATTGTTGTTCAGAGGGAAAGACTTTAAAATATCAGCATGATTTAGAAAAAGAAAAGAAAAGAGCTACAAATACAACCTTCAACCAGTAAAATTTTGGGAATCCAATTAGGTGCCATATGATCATATAGAAGCAAAATTTGGATAGTAAAAAAGCAAACTCATGGTCATCTCCATGCACGAATACTAGAGCACATAATCCTAGTGATTGTGACAAATGGCAAGCCTTACCCATCTAATATGAATTTGGTTGCAGAGTTCATATTTGCAATGAGTCAACCCTCGATTGTATTAAATGCAACATGACTGATATGTGTATTCTCCGACCTTCTATGAAAGCAAGCTTAATACCCAAATATCTGAAAGAAAAAGATACAATTGCACTAGTTGGGGACCTAATCCTAGAGGTAATTACAGAGGAATGTTACCACATTATCATATATCTCACTATGTTCAAACCTAAATTACAGATCCTAATAGCCAATGATTGAAGTACCAATCAGCAAAATAGATCAGGCACAATACGGTTTCAGTGCCTAACCAGATGCAGCACTGGGTTGGCACCAGCTCTTTGCGCCAGAGCTTGGCAGGCCATAATAATGGTGCATACCAAGCACCAACACAACACAGCAAAGCACAATAAGTACCATTTAGTGCTACATTGGCACAGAAATTGCACAAAATAATTCAATTAAAAAAAGATCAATTAAATTTTGTTAACTCAATATGATAAAGCATGTAGATCAACAATGGTAACTTACGGCACCACGTAAATCAACTTCCCGCAGGTAAGCCCATTGAAGATTTGCACCTTGCAAATTTGCACCATTCAGTTTTGCACCCTACAAGTTAGATGAAGATTCATATATCAATTGATTTTCATAAGATTAAAACTAACAATAACTAGTAATGATCTTGACAACATTTTGTTTAATGGATAGAATTTCAAATTTGCATACAAAATAATAATAATATAATAATAATAACTATGTGTCCTCTTTTAGTAAATGAATAATTTCCGAAGTCAATATCTTCCCTGAAACATCAAGAAATAGTACTTTAAATAAAGATATTATCTGGTACAAACTCAAAGGCAGGGAAATGAAAACAGCATGACACAACGCACTGAGCCCAACAATACAGCTAAAAGGAGTATGTTTTGACAGAACATGTAAAACACAGGCATTTAAGTTAAACCAAGGATCTATTAGTGTGGACCTTTGCATGAGTGCAGTTCATTATGGAACTTTCAAAACTTAAGAAAGAGATCTTCCAGTTTTTACTACTAAAAGATCATTAGGTTTCATGTTTTAACACCTTCAGATATAGTTCCATGAAACATTCTCAGTTAGTCAATGTTGTTCAAGGCAGAGAAGACTGACATGGCTCTGTAGACAAGCAATTCAAGGATTCCCAACTTGCTAATCCAAGGATTCTCCAACTTGCTCAAAGAAGAAATGTTTCTTCAGCAAAATGGAGATTGTATGAGCAAAACTAAAACCCAACTCAACTCACCTAAAGCCTTTTCCCAACTATATGGGGTCGGGCTACATGAATCTGCTTCCTCGACGCTGCTCTATTCAGGACTAAGTCGACACTCAAATTATAAATAGTTATATCTTTCTTAATTATTTCTGTCCATATTAGTTTAGGTCTACTTCTACCTCTATCATTACCATGGACTGTTAAAAGATTATTCTTTCTAACTGAAGCATATAAAGGTCTTTGTTGTATATGTCCAAACCACCGTAATCGATTTTCTCTCATTTTATCTTCAATTGGGGTTACTCCAATCATTTTTCATATATTTATTTCTAATTCTATCTTTTAAAGTTTTACCATAAATCCATCTTAATATGAGCATTTCTGTTACACTATATGCAGTTGCCTTCATTTATCCCTATCAAGGTCTACGTTCACAGTCAACAATAGCTTGTCCAAACCCTAAATTGACTTTCCATTAAGGATATCCAAGCCTTCCCCACCTCTTTTCTTACCCTTCAATACAAATTTGAGTCACTCTCCTCACTGAGGCCTCTTCAAACTTTGCTGCTCACATCCAGACAGCATATACCATCTGCTACATTAATTGAAAAATGGTTGAACCCGATGTGCAAAGTAAAAATAAGATCTCTAGATATGAAAGCGTGTTTATATACACCAGATATTTTTTGCTATTATGTACAAAAATTCCTCTCCTTGTGCTGTGCACAATGTGCTATACATATTAATCTGAAGGAAATGCAGAAAATAATGAGATAAAGACCCCATCAGAAAGTCTAACATCTAGCTCTAATCCCATGTATGGGAAAAGTTGCTCCTGGAACTGCTAGATGTCATAGAAAAGCAATCTTGTATTACTGAATCATAAGAATCAGGTTCTTGAAAGGAATAATACTAGTCCCACTCATCTCCTTGTGTATGTGAACTATAAAGCAAGGTTCAAATCCCCAGGATGGGGTTGTCCTTTTTTTCTGGAGGAACAGACAACACATGTACTAACACTCAGGGAGGTTCATAACCCATCTTGTCCCAATCCATTTTCTGACACTCAAGATGGTGCCCTGTCTCAACACTCAGGATGGTAGGACACCCTGAAATCACACCAGCATTTAAGACCTTGCTATAAAGACTTCAAATCTCAAAAAGTTGGCAAAATAAAATCTTTTACCTTTAGATTGGCTCCTTCCAGATTAGCCCCCTTCAGGTTGGCATTCATAAGCTTTGCACTCTGAAAAATTTCAACAGTCGGATCATCCATTTTGATGAACTCCAAGGCAACAAAAAATGAAAATTGGTGAAGGGTGGGTGATGAAACATATATAGTGGCAGATAATCACAATTTGTGAGCATGTTTTTGGTCTATCAAGGATTCATTTTGTGCTGAACTTTACGAGGAATCTTTGTTCAAAACTTATGTATAGGATGCAATTATTAATTAAGTTACATTAACTTGAATTTAGAGGTACACATTCCACCAGAGAATTATAAGGTTATGAGTTGGAGTCCTCTAATTCATTTTGGTAATATTTATTGATTTTAATGCAACTCTTAACAATCTTTGCAAAGTGTTTGGCTTTCCAGAGGAATGTTTAACAAATTTATGATGCCCTTAATGATCAAATATGACACGAGAGTATTAGTTTGCTTTTTGTTTTGTTTTAATTGTTATATAATGGTTAGGACTTGGGATTGTTTCAAATTTAAATCAATGATTCAGAGCATCATAAGAGTTCAATCTTCACAAACGACCATCCAAGCAATGTTTATGCAGAGATAATTTTGGTTATTGAAAGATGTTATTCATTGGTTGAGTTTCCTTGCAAGGGTCAGGCTGATAGTCGAGTTCATGAGACTCAAAGGGACCAATTTCTTAATAGCGTGGCTCCTTTGAGGTCTTGTTCAAGATAAGCTGAGACTTCGATTCTTGCCTATGAAGAAGAATACCTCTCTAGCTATCCCATTGAACCTTCTCTAGCCATCTTTTGTCCCAATGACATAATAAAAGAAAATGAACTGCACTTTTTCCTTCTTTCATCCATTGACTTGTCTGCAATACCCTTTTTATGGTCATCTATGTACCAATTTGGTGTTGGAGCTTGTAGTTTCCATTACTCTGATGATTGTAGATATTCTCAGATGAATTTATTTTGATTTTATGATAAATCAATTTTTTGAATATTCATTCAGGTCTCATAAGCCCATGAGAGATCAAATTATGGCTTGCACATGATATAAACCTCATGATTATCAGCTCAGTGATCTTGCATGAAGTATCCATTCTATGGAATATGATTAATACCAGAGCAGAGCTTAGGGCTCCTATCATTTCAAATTGCGAAACAAAAATCCAAAAGTAGGACTAAAGGTTGAAAGTAAGTTTCTTATTCAAAAAAGGATTATCCATTAAAATTTCTAGGTCAAATTGTCAAAAATAATTTCTAGAAGTTATGATATAGGGAAGAAGACAGTGTTGTTATGTTATTGGATCTATTGGCTATTTCATAGAAATTTTCATGCTCCAAACAAGAAGTGGCATACAATTGAATGTTGATTAAAAAGACATCTTTTCATATACCAAAATTTATACCAAAATCTGAGCGGAAAATGCAATTTTTCTTTTTTCATGTTTGGAACCATAAGTTACAGATCACAGGAAGATGAGAAATAAACCAATTTTTAGCTGGGGAAAAAGAATCTTAATTTAAATAGAGCCTGTGTAACAAGGAACGGATAAATATTAATGGTTTGCATTCATTATCACTAGCAGCTAATCATCAAACAGCTAACATGAAGACATCATGTTGTGCAATAAGATACATGAGTGCTTACAGAATGAAAAGGAATGATGCCTGACCATAAATTGTGAGTTATGGACTCGTTCCATTAGCACCATTTGAGTTACAATCTAAACAAAAAAGTTTGTGATCTAGTTTTGTATGTCCATGTCTTAAAAATACTATGTATGCTTTAGTGTACCTCAGCAGAATGATATCCTTAGCTTAATGATTTTTTTCTGCGTGTGATTGAGTTATTGAGCCATGAATAGATTTTGCTCAGGGCACTAATCTTCGGTAATCAGGACTTATCATATGGTCAACCATTCATAATATTTCAAGGTTTTTAAGTCCATAAACGCCTCTAGTAACAGTCTACGCATCATAAAGATAATGTCAGTGAACAACATTCTTGCGATGTAGTATTAGCATACTTTATTACTTTAGTCGGTATGATTCAAATTGTCTGTTTTTTGTGAAATACCATCAAAACCTTGTCAATGGTGTAAACCATCTTCCTTCACCAAATAATAAGAAAATACACATTTTATTTTTTATTTTTATGTTATCACAGCTCTCTTAGGTTATCATGCATCATATTTCCACAACAGAACAGTCAATTGTATGAAGGAAGAGATAACAAAAACTACAGAACAAGATAACCAAGTCAACATGACAAAATGTAATTGTTCTATACTGTTAGGCTACTGATAAGCCAAGCTGGACCGAGCAAGTCCCTAATTCAGAAGGCATGGCCACAGACCCAGCCTGAGTAACATAATATTAGACTGCATGCTGGCCCAATAGCAGCCCAAACTGTTAAAAGGATAGGAAAATGAAGCAGTAACTAAATAAAAAGAGATGCATCAACCTGTAAATGTGCGGAACGAAGGTCTGCTTCACAGGAGCTACAATCTATCAAGCATGCATCTGCAGAATTATGTAACTTTCAGCATATATGCTCCTCAATGCTTATATATGGATTGGTCAGTTCTGAGTTAAAAAAATGGCAACTAAATTGCAAAGCTATTTGTTACAGTTTGTTACCGAAAACATCTATGCAATTACAATACAGCTTACTCTGGGTATTTTTCAATACAAACTAGACACCATGATGTATCAAGTAGGTAATCATAATTAATAACTTTACCCAATAGGAAGAAAAGCTTTTATTATTGTTGTTTTTTGTTCTTTATTGTGCTCTAGCATCTGGTTTAAGTGTTGATTTTACAGATGGCAGTTATCAGAGATTCACTAGTTAGAAATCGTCAAAAAGTAGAAAAAAGAAAGATGCAAAGAGCAGGGAATTACATATACTAAATGGAGGTTACGGAAATTTCACCAAGGAACTGTTATTTTTTAACAGCAGAACAGCTGTAAAGTTATGAGAATGGAGGTAATGGATCCTATAGAAGCAAATACCGAACACGACACCAATCATGACCTATGGACATATTCAACAAACCATACTAGCAAAAGTACAAAAACAACACAAAGGAAAACAATAAAAGATGACAAATAATCTACCTTGCAGATTTGCACTCTGAAGATTAGCTCTATCCAGTATAGCTCCATGAAGATTTGCCCCAGTAAACTCACATCTGTTATAGGATATACAGTAAATACAACCAAAGAAAAGTCCATAGACAAGTTCTTTTCAACAAAAAGAAAATGTATAATGTTGATCCAAAATAATTTATATGCAGTAATCACTTGTTTCAGAAACCCAACCCTCCACTCCACAACCAAAGGACCCAAAAACACACGCACACAAATAATAATCTCTCCTATCGCCTGACAATAGAAGCTCTGGTGTGAACCTTATGATCATGAGAAGCATTAGACGCATAACATGATTCAAATTGTTATCTGTGTTGCTTCTACATGTATCACCAAGAATACAAGTATGATGGATTGTTTGCAATGATAATGATACCATCCAATTTTCTAATAAATGACCATAAAAATGTGTATTATGAGTTTAGAAACACAAATATACCACTTAATGTAACAAATTACTCACAAATATAACTTAATCCTCATTTGTAAGATATAAGAGCCACAACCAATCATGTGTACGTTGCACAGAGCTTGTTAATATGATCATGTGCCTCTTGGCATGTTCTCAGACAGCATCACTTGAAACAAGAGAAAATATTGAATTAAACACCGGCATTGCTTCGAATATTTATAAGGAAGCAAGCGCCGATCGAGAGCGACGAATCAATCCAACGGGAATGACGATTCAGTCCAAAGGTCGATCAGCGTCCAATGGTTGGTCAAACAAAAATAAAAAACTTATCACGCATGTAGAGACGTATAAGTCAAAAGACTGGTCCAAAAGAAAAATATAAAGACTTATCCTACCGGTTGAATTCAAAAGACTTATCCTACCGGTTAAGAACGACGTATCAGATAAAAGGACTTATCAAGTCAAAAGGCTTTTGAATATTGAAATACACTAGATTTCCAACAAGACGAAGTTCAAACATCAAAGCTAGTTGTTCTGTTACTTTTGAAGAGTAAGGTGCAAAATCTGCCACAGATCTAGAGAGCGAGTGTGTGTCACATAGAGGCGTCCATATATATATAATCTCATAGCTGGATTAATTGTTACGATGAGCATGATATTTTGTCCACAATAGCTAAATTTCAGGAGTTCTACTATTTTTTCCCATCCCTTCATGTCCTCAATTTAGATAATTGTTCAGATGTTAAGGTTCAGACATATAGAGAGAGCATCCCTTCAAGTTTCTGCCATACTAGGAACTGATAATTAATGGCTTCCTTAAACTACTCATATTTTACATTACAAGATAAATTGGCTGAGACATTAATGGTTCCGAACATTTAAAATTATCCAACTGCTTCAGACTTGCTCAGCAGAGCAATCCAAGAAAAAGCTAGTCAAGAAAAGTAATATTTAAATTTCTGAGTTACTGCATAAACATTCAAAATCGTGCATGCATGGGACTGATTCACACGTCACTGTAGGCTTTCCCATCCATTGATTGATGTTTCGCACTAACGAATTAAAAGACTTTGGATGCATCCTGACCTTTTGATACTACAGATTTTGTTTCTTGTCATGGAAATTAATGATCGATATTTTACAGCTAGAAGAAAGAAACTCAGCCAGCCCATAAGACTGACCATTTATAGCATACATATTTATTTATCATGTGATTCTTTTACAGTACTCTTCCGATTCCACTGCAGTCCTGAGGCATAAAAATAGAGGAAAAGTTCATAAAAAGGCAAGTTTTATTGATGCATGCACCTAGCTAGGCATTCGATTTCTCAGTCAAGACTGTCCAGAATTTCTTGAACATTTTTCTCTTCATCCTCCACGCATTTAGTCAGCTTCTTCAGCGTAGTTGCCTGCTCCAAAGAGCCGACTAGAGCTTTCAGCTGCTGCGAAATCTTGGTCTCTGACATCAGAAGGTATCGTCTTAAACTTGGCAGCTTAGGGTTCCAGCTCCTCAGGCTCCGTTTTCGTTTTCATGTCCAGCTTCATTTTCTTCGCCGAATGAAGTCGATCTTTGAGGTCGTGGATACTGGGCGTTCGCTGCTCCAACCAGGCCCTCACATGTCGAACATCGAAGCCTAGCTTCTCCAGATCAATGGCACGCCGTTTCATATCTTCAATAATATCACTGTGAGTTGAAGTTGACAAGAAGTCTAGCTGAAGGGTCTTCTCCATAAGATCCACCCATTCGTACCATAATGCTTCGCAAAACCTCCTTTTTATCCATTTGCTGAACCCGTCAGACAGCAAGCCTTGGTAGTGAGGCTTTTGGGGGATCACATCGAAGAAAAGAGGATACTTCTTCTTCACCTCCTCGCCATAGCATGGGCCTTCGCTAGAAGCTCCCTCCTCCTCCTTCGGATTTTTCTTCTTCATGAGCCAAAGCAGTTGGAGAGCTTCCATCTCTTTCTCCAGCGTTCGATGATGGGTATTGCTGCTATCTCCTTCCTCTGTCTCGACTGCTGCTTCCTCATCTTTTGTGTGGTGGCTCTCCGCCGCAGGCATTTCGCCCCTCTTGTCAGGGCCGGTGTTCTCTTTCTCCGCATCATTCTTTGTCGCAAGATGTGGTGGGTCTTGGGAGGAATTTGATCTGATATACTCTGTTTCTAACCGCTTCTGTGACCCACGGTCGTCTCGGACTCGCATGGGCATGGGCGGATTGATAACGATTTCCGGTTGATTCGTAGGAGTTCGGTTGTGCGTCGCCACCTTAAAAAAAGAAAATTTCTTGTTCCATAACGCAAAGAAATAATACGAAGAGAAGTTATCTTGTTCTATAACACAAAGAAATAACACGTCATCAGATAAAGATCAGCTATTATGTTACTGCTTCTTACAAGGGAAACTCCGACATATTCCAAAAATTAATTTTATTATTACCATGAAGTATGTATTGTTTTTTTTTTTTTTTTTTTTTAAGGTGTTAAAACCCTACTCATATTCCAAGAAAGAGTGGCGATCACATCCTAAGAAAGGACAATGAAGGTGGATGTTTATGACTGAAAGCAACCATAAAATCAACTGCAACATAGGTTGCTGCAGATTACCTAAGAAAGTCGAATGTGGACGGATGTTTCTGATAGAAAGAAATCGTACAATCAAGTGAAAAAGAATTATATATAAAATAATTTTTTTTCTCTAAGATCGATATGAGGCTCATAAATTAGAACATGGATCACGTCACATGCAACTCTTGGATGATTAGTTGCATTATAACCATGCGACATCTAGCTAACAAGGAGAAAAAAGTAAATAAAATATAAATAAGAGAAATATGAGCAATAATTTTTTATATAAAAAGATACGATAAAATGATAAGATGAAATAGAACCAATAGGCCCATCCAAAATGAGGGCTTCTTGTAGCAAATGAAAAAAAAAAAAAAAAACTTACCTTAACAACAGAACAAATAGGGATATGAGATAGAGATAGTACTTCAAGATGCCCAACTTTAGCAATGTATGGCGGCTATATATAGATTTTTTTTGAATCAATGAAGCCCAACATATATTATATTCACTATTTATCCATTAGGATGAGCAGTAGAATAATTTAATATTTTTAAATTATGAAAACTCTTTAATTAATAGAACAGACACTGTTGGGTTCCCAATAGCCATAAAAATTTAAATGCTCCATTATTTGTCTTGGTGTGAAGAAATGCTACTTACTATTATAAATGAAATGGTTTAAAAGAGAAATATTTATTACAAATAAGCACAAACTACAACTCAATTGATTTGAATGTTTCTAAGCTATAAAAACCAAAAAAAAACACAATATTCTTTAAAAACAGACAATCAGCTATAATAGAATTTCAAAATAGATTTTTGTATAATATATGGGGTCCATAAATTAGAATATAGACCATTGAAGATCAAATCAAATAGTTGATTCTCTTGTTCAAAAAGTATAACACCTTAAAAACAACTATAAACCACTCTAATATATATGTACGCGTATATGTATGTATGTACGCATGCATGCATGCCTGCCTGCCTATATGTATGCATGGATGTATGTATTTACTTATATATGTGTGTGTAGAATACACCAATATGCAAAACTAACCATAGATATAAACAGACTTGCATGCACTTATGGAAGTAGCAAGAATCCTTTACAAGCTACATCATATTAAAATTCCTATCATAAATGTATACCAAAAACATTTATTGGATACGTAACTTTAAGCATCATCCATTTTGTAATTGTTTTAGTAAATCATCTGATTTATAAGGTGGTGATGTGGGAAATAGAGTTTTATATACCATGTGCAAACCTTATTTGGAAAGAGCATCTAGTAATACTCTCTTTATAAATTTTTATGCATAGCTGGTTTATCTTGGTATTAAAAAATTCCTCTCAATAGGCAAATGATATCTCAATCTTAATAATCCTCTAGTACCCACCATTCTAAAATCTCCCTCTAGCAATTTTTGATACTAGTGACATAACATATATTAATGCACATGAAGAAGAAATTAGAAAAAAGAAAAAATCACATGAATACATGACATAGGGTGTAATGAATCATTCTTCCTTTTCTTTTTGAAATATGACATGTTATTTATTAAATTAAATTATTTATTTTTTTTATTGCATACTTGTATTGATATAATTTTGGTTCTTTCTACAATAATGTCTCCCTATAATATTTATGTTAGACATCTCACATCTTCTTGACTTTGAGAAATATCTAGAAACCTCATTTTTAGCAACATTTAAGTCTCCCCTTACAAATTAGCAGGAATCATATCAAGGCTAAAGATTCTCTTAAAATCATCAAGTTGGATACTTTAATCAAAGTTGATGTTGCCATATTTTGTCTATTTTGCTAGATTTGATTCAATTGTTAATGCATCCAAATCAAACTAGTTTATGATGGAATTGTAAGTTAATCTATTTGTAGGCTATAAGAATACATTTTAAAATTTTATAAAATATATTTGCAATGAAAGGAATAAAATATTGGATCTAATCCAATATCAGGCTACAACAGGATCATGATATGAAAATTATATATAAAAGTGTAAAAAAAATGTACACAAATCAAATCTATGTAAATACAAATAGCATAGATCATATCTATGTTTGTGGCCTAGTGCCTTATATCATATCTAAGTCATCAGTAATTATAAAATCTTTTACCTTTGGATGCTTAATGACTCTTGTAGTAACGAAAGGCGGTAGTAGGTAGTACTTCTGCGAGCCACACAAAGGTGTATGGCCTCTACAGGTGATCCACACCGGGGTTCTGGTCCTGACTAGCCTTTTCGGAGTGCTAGCTCCTCTCCAAGGCTTCGATGACTAGGTTTTTTCTTTTCAACAGGAAGGTGCTCTTGGAGTTATAAAAGAACATGGAGGATAGATTTCGATGGAGAAGATCTAAAGAAAACCCTTCCTTTCCCTTCCCTAAGACCTAGCTTAATTGCTAGGATCCCTACACCTCAAAATCCTTCTCTTTTTTTTAAGCCAAAAACCACCTCTTTTAATGCC